>OY744516.1:135497040-135572040 GCA_963556195.1 Sepiola atlantica | reverse complement strand
TTAAAATATAAACACTTTAAATATAAATAATATACATATATATATATATACATATATATATATATATATATACATATATATGTAATATGAATTATAACAATACATGTATTAGCATATACTACCAGTATCTTTTAATTATCACTCTCTACAAAAGATTTGCATCGATGGTGGTCAGCCAGTAACAACAGAGCATATATAAATAAGACAAGTTCATTTAATATTCCTATAACAATGTTTTTTTATTTTTCTGTTTTTTACTTTTATTTAACCACATTTTCAATAAAACATAACATTTCTTGTGAGATGTATATTTATGACCCATTTCTCTAGAAAAACAACACACATCTGAGTTTTTTTCTTTGGTTTTCTTTGTTTTCGCCAACTACTGTGTGGTGTAGGGTTTTTTCAAGACATTTCAATTTGAGAACTTTTTTTGTGGATTTTTCTGATGATCTTGACGTGTTGCAAAGACGGTATTTACATGAAACGGACCGTAAATATACATCCTACAGGAATATTATTAGTCTGTATTTTTATATATGTATATGTAAGGAAGTCTGCATATATGTGGATGGATGTATTTTAGTGTCTATATCTAAAGTAAATGTTTGTTTATATTGATGTGTCTTAACGTAAAAGTGTTTCTGTATAACAATGTATTATTAAATTTGAATATCATCTTGTGTTTGTATTAACTATATATCTGGATATTACTTTTTATGGTTTGCCTTCTGTTTGTATTAACGAAATATTTGTGTATTATTTTATTTTATGGTTTGCCTATACTTCAAAAGACTTTCGAATTATGGTTTTTATTTTTGGTATACTACTTTTGTATAATAAATTTTTTGTATGATATTTTTAATTAACACATACTACTCTCTAACGGTTCGTAAGCAAATTCTATGATAATTATTTCTAAGAAAAAAGGCATTTTCTTAAATAATATTTAATTAGATTTATAACGCGAGTTGGTTTTATTTGTTTATGCACAACTACGAGATCGACCATCAATCCATAGAGAATATTAGTCACACGAAGAAAAGGCGCTAATTCTTATTTTAGAATTAAAGAGTAATTTCCCATCTTCAGACATTTTATTTAACCCCAGAAAAATATAGACGGACTCAGTTGCTAATTCGCTAAAGAGTTATTTTATTTGTTATTAGGCAGTGACCATAATATTATTTAATAATCCAATGGATTTAAATTCAACTTATACGAATGTAATTGACTTGTACAATAAGGTGCAACATAAACTGTGATAACCCTTCTTTAATTACCCATCTATCTCTCAGAAAATCAATGTTTTATCCCGATAAAGCATAGAAGAAACTCATCCCCCTATTTATTGAGTTAAATCGATCCACCTCATACACTATCATTACCAATAAGAATGCCACAGTATAAATGATTTTCTGAACCTCCTAACTTACTGGATAATTCAATACACAATACAGAAAGCTAAACTACTCAAATCCAACATCCCCTACAATACTCAAAGTTCTCTTTTAATTTATCGTTTTATGGTTTGGATACAAAGCTTAGTTTTTGTGATAAAAGCCTTTTCTATTAGCCACTAACTCATCTAACCAGTGCGTTTGGACTCAATTTAGAGCGTCAAAGAATTTTCTGTAATTTTTATTTTCCTTAATATGACTTACATGCAGTGTTGACCCCATTTCCCCTTCTATTTTCCCTAGTAAAATATCAATATACGAGATGTACTAATATTAGCGAAAAATTCTAATGATAACCATAAAATTTATTATAGAACCTCTAATATGCTTATTATCTAAATTATTGTCTAATTATTCATGGCATATCCAGAATCCCACGTAAAGCTAATTTATTTGGTAAGGGTAATTCATTAATAATTGTAGGTACACATATTTCCTAATTTTAAATATACAGAAATATAAGGCAGAATTGTTGGGAGGCCATGTATAATATATTGCACCAGTTCCAACACGTATATACTATTCTAGAGATGATCAAATTAAATTTCTTAATATGTTTGTTTCGATCTTTACTGGTCCCCAAACTACATTCCAGGTTTAAAGCTAGTTAGTATGTAACAGTTCCGGTTCAGACAATTTTGTGGAATCTCCTGACTAATATTTAGCCAATTATCATTCGAATATATATATATATATATATATATATATATATATATATATATATATATATATATATATATATATATATATACAGGGTCACCCCCCCCCAAAAAAAACGGGCCCCAAATCTAATTAGGCCCCGTTTCTTAGTGTTTGGTCCGAATGAATTTTGGGGCATCACTAGTTTATTATATTTACAACATCATATCAAAACACTAGGGTTTTTGGCCTTTTTTTCTCCGTTCTACAGCATGTGTTCTAGATGGACTCCTTTTAGCTCCGGGCATATCTTGAGGCACAGAATGAAGTTGTCCATGACGTTCTTACAGACTGAATTGGGAATGCTCTAATCTCGTCCCTGATGGCTTCCTTGAGTTCCGTGATGGTTCTGGGTTTCCCTGCGTACATTCTGTCCTTAAGATAGCCCCAAAGGAAATAATCTGAGGGGCTTAGGTCCGGGCTATGGGGTGGCCACTCCAAATTAGTCTTGAGACTGATCACTCGGCCTCCGAAGTTCTCTTTCAGCCAATCTCGGGACAGGTTTTAGGTGTGAGAACTTGCTCCGTCTTGCTGGAACCAGAACTTGCTCATGAGCGACGGGTAGAGCGTCTGGAGCTCACTCTTGAAGGTTTTGAGGACCTCCACATACCGCTTCTTGGTGACTGTCACTGCTGCGCCAGATTCTTCGATGAAGATTGGTCCGGTGATGCAATTAGGAGAGTGCAGGGGCTTGGTGGCTACTTCATTCGGTCTGGAGGACCGCCAGAAGACATTTGTCTTGGAGTTTGCCTTTCCGTCAAGATGGAAGTGGGCTTAATCTGAGGTCCAAAGGAGGTTATGGAAACCTGGTGTTTCCTCGATCTTATCGAGCATCTTGACTGCCATAGTGCTCCTTTGCTTCTTGTCTGAGGCTGTAAGGGTCTGCAGGGTCTGTATTCTGTATGGGTAAGCCCTTATATTGTTCACCAGCACTCTCCTGCAAGTCTCACGGGAGATACTGAGGGACTGACTTCGCTTACGCACAGAGCGTTTCGGACTCTCCTGGAGAGACTCTCTCACACTTTCGACCAGCTCGGCTGTCCGCTTCTTGGGATGTGCCGAGTGGCTTGGACGGTTCTCACTGGCAGCGTTGAAGTTATCCACGGTCCCATACTTCTCGAAGTGGTCCACCCAGTTCTGAATTCTGCTTTTGAGTGGAGCTTTTTCACATCCGAACTGATGTATGAAACTGTCCTAGGTTGTCTTAAACGAGCCTGTAAAATTTAACACAGTGTATTCTTTGGCCCAGCTCCCACTGAGGGCTTGGTGTACTCACGGTCGTTGATTCTGCCATGTCCTGTAAAATAAGGGCAATCGGTGAATAAATAAAGGAGATATCACATAAAATGTACACGGGGCCCGTTTTTTTATTTATACATATGTATATATTTATACATATATATATATATATATATATATATATATATATATATATATATATATATATATATATGTACATATATATATTTATATATATATATATATGTATATATATATATATATATGTATATATATATATATATGTATATATATATATATATATATATATATATATATATATATATATATATATATATATAAATTCTTAATTACGTTTGCTAAAAGGAAATCCAGTACGATTACGTCAGCCATACTTTCGAATGTAAGGTACACAAAACATCTATATATCTATGGATATCAAAAATATTTATTTATGTATAAAAAAAAAAATAATAATAATAATAATAATAATTATAATAATAATGATAATAATAATAATAATAATAATAATAATAATAATAATAATAATAATAATAATAATAATAATAATAATAATAATAATAATAATAATATATGTGCGTATAAAAATTTAAAATAAAAACTCTGAAATAACTGAACTTGTATATATAGTAACTGTCTGTTGAAGAGTTGGTCTTGATCTCAATGATTAATCAGCTATGATAAAATTCCTATTTAAGGGGCTTCTGTTCATTAGACCTTAATACACCGAAAAGGAGAAGTGGGTCCATCATAAGCAATTTTTTTGGTCCGATAGATATAAGTAAAGAATACCACAAAAGGAGAAAAGCGACTGTACGAGTCTCATTTTTCATTTCGTAGTATTCTTCGTTAATATCTAGTCCCGCGGTGTACTTATATAACTATATATACCCCGTTAACTCTGATAATCAAATATAATAAATCATTTATTAAAAACAGAAATTAAAACATCAACCCATGTAGTTAAAAATAGCTTTTCTCAGATCCAAAATACATTAGAAAGAACCAATGTAATATATCAGTGTCAATGCCAAATGGAGAATGTATCTTCGACAATAATAATAAAACTAATTGTTACATCGGTTTCACTACCCGAAGACTCACGTTACATCTCCCCGACAAAAGCTCCATTTGCCTACACCTACAAAACATGAGTGTCGTTTTCTCAATATAGCCACATACTAAAATAATACACCACGATACGAACATCAAAAGATGAAAACTACTTGATGCTCCCTACATAAAAACTAAATATCCCACAATCAATAATGTGCATTACTAAACTAATCACAACATGTCAAAGTGTCTAGCATAGTAATTAACGTTTCCAAATTCTTAACCATTAGTGCGATATCAAATTTTTAGCGGTTAAGCAATCACACTTTTGAATCTTGCACGTTCTTAGAACGTAATCACACTTTCATGTAACATCTCAATATTATAGACGCTGTTTGTAAATTTGTAAATTACTAGCCGTTATAATAATAATAAAAAAACTCACCAGTAAATACATCTTTTTAAAGACACGAAGACTAACACCGCCTGAAGATGATTTGACGAATCAAATCGAAAGTACTCTTGAAAAATAAAGAAAAATGGAACAAGAAACCCACGAAACTTACATACACCAATTTAACCGAAATACTGAGTGGGCCATTCGAAAAATTGAAAAAATCAAAAAAATCAAAAAAATCTTATCAAGCAAAAACTCTCCATATTATTTAATGATGTTTGCCTATATAATATATATATATATATATATATATATATATATATATATATATATATATATATATATATACTATACTGACACTGAGTTTATCAAGTTTTTATTTTTCCTTATGGATTTTTTTCTATATTTTAATCATGCAAAATACATATCAAGATATTTCTTTGGTATTGGGTTGAGTCATGTTTGGAAAAGAAATTCATTGTAATTGTTATAATTACCCATAGTTTGCAATTTACACACCAAGTCACTGAGTGTCTGTGTCTCGTCTCTCTCACAGTAGATTGTGTGACAACGTTCTCTAAAACTCTCTTTTCGGTACGTCTTTCTGTCTGTCTGCCTATCTGTCTGTCTGTATGTCTGTCTGTCTGTCTGTCTATTTCTCTCTGTTTATTAACAGTCAAAGGTAATACAACAAAAAAAACACAGATTATAATAGTACTTTATAAATAATAGAGAATATCACCACAAGCATTAATACTACTTAACCCATAGCTGAAGAAAAAGCGAGAAATAGAGAGTGTATATCTGTCTGTTTGAAGGTAATAGAGAGAGAGAAAGAGAGAGAGAGAGAAAGAGAGAGAGAGAGAAAGGGAGAGAGAAAGGGAGAAAGAGAAAGAGAAAGAGAAAAAGAAGAGGGTATATAGCGTACAGTGATTTTAATTTTAGATTTTGTCTTTTTATTGTTAAAAAAATTAACAGGCTTTTCATACTCCCTTTGTTTCATACGAGGCATGGAGAATTGTTGGCATCACCTTGTCAAACTGTCCATTAGCGAATTCTATTTTTGTTGGGTTCAATTTCGTACTAAGAAGCTATCCTACCAGGCATTAGTTCATTGACTGTGGCCTGAGACGCACATATCGAAGAATGCAGACGGGTCATTTCAAAGCCAATTTGGCTCGTTTTCAGGGTGTTTACTTGAAGGCGATGGCTTTTCCCCCATTAAACTGACGTTGTTTCACACCTGGCTACGGTGGGAGGCATGTAAATAAAGGGGTGTTTTTCGACTTATCATTTCTACTATTCGGGTAATTCTTAGCACAATCTGATTATAGATTCTGGTTCGAAAGAGGTCAACACTGTTTGCCTGAATTAGATATCGATCGTTTCGATCCTAGGATGAAATCTTCTCATGCATTACCTCCTTCTCCGAGAGAGGGTGATTTATTGCCGGTTGTCCCTTTCCTGATCATAACAATCTAACCCGAGCTCAATGGATGGCATGTTGCATTTTTTTAGAATATATATATATATATATATATATATATATATATATATATATATATATATATATATATATATATATATATATATAGTGTGTCAGGTTGTATATGAAAAAAAATCAAATAAAGTGCTCGATGATATAAAAGAGCTACTATAATTGATTTAGATACTGTATATTACATAATTCAGCAATGTACCGCGGTTTCATCCAAAAGGGTATATTTACTAAAGATGTCTAAATCTGCCATTTTGGATGAAACTGCGGTACATTGCTGAATTATGTAATATACAGTATCTAAATAAATTATATATATATATATATATATATATATATATATATATATATATATATATATATATATATATATATATATATATATATATATATATATATATATGCGTGTGTGTGTGTGTGATAGATTAAAGGACAAAAGAAATCTGAGCGTATGAATTAAAAGGTAACGCTAATTCTGGCGTCGCAATATTTAAATTGTTGACGTTTTTCCTAGAACAATGCGAGGCCGTTGTGTTGGCGTCTAATTGACTTCACATGCACGTTTCTCGACTATCTTTGTAAATTCTCTTCCTTTCTCCAGCTAATTTGTTCATTTTTTTTTGTCACCTGAATATGATTCGACAAAGAATCGAAAATGTTCGTGATACATATGAACATACATTGATTTTTTTTTATTTTAACACAAAAATATAATTACAAAGATTGAAAAAAATACAAAAAAGTATAATTAAGCTAAATAATTCTGTTATTTTCACAATTTACCTAAATATTGACACTAGTATATATATATATATATATATATATATATATATATATATATATATATATATATGTGTGTGTGTGTGTGTGTGTGTGTGTGTGTGTGTGTGTGTGTGTGTATTTGCAGTACCAGAAAATAGTATGATAAATTTCAGAGAAAACATTATTATTTAATCAATAAAACGGGCGGGTAAAAAAAAGAAAATTGCTAAAATCTTGCTTACGGCATTATCGTCTGACCCTCTTGGAGGAAACGTCAGAATGATAAATTAGAAACTAAGAACATCGAATGAGGACTGAGAGGAAAATTACTGAAGTTGGAAAAAACAATTGAGAGAGAAAAAAGGGTAAATCTCTCAACGTTATGGGGGATTTGAATCGTGGAAAATCTCCAACTTATGTTTCAAAATCTTGTGTCTACACAGGCTAGGTCGAGAATTGTTAATAACTCTACGCTTCAATAATATTGAGATGAAAGTTCGACATGGCACTGTGTAAAACAAAAAAAACATCTATCGGAGTACTTGTCAGAAGAAATATTTGTACCAACCAGGTGATTATCGATGGTAGATTCATGTGCTTGAAAGTTCCTGGATGATCTCGAAACCTTGTGTAAACGAATATCCTATGATACATGTTGGGATATTCTCATTTCTAATCTTTGGGATGTCTTGCCAACGTAATCAGCTCAATACTGACATAGGAATCTATAAACAACAGAATTCTTTTGAATGACTGGCAAAACATCCTTACAAAAAGAAGAGACAAAAGATTCGAGTCGTGCAAACTACTCTAAGCATAGTTGCTGGAAAACAGCGTCGAGTAGAAGAAGAAACCATTTTAATATTGGCAAGTCCGTCGGGAGCTAACCATGGATGTTTCAAATAGATAAAACATCGTCACGGGTCGATAAATGTATCACCATTAAATATATACACACATATAACTTTACAAAAGCTCTAATTAATATGGAAAGTAAAATAGTGATACTAATAATTATATCATATATTGCTTATCTCGCAATCTCAAAACTGATCCAGTTTTCGACCCAATCGATTCTTAATGTGTGTGGTGTATCTATGTAGTTTGGTATGCTGCGCAAATCAGTGGGTCGCTAAATATCGCGGCCAGCCGCCTTCTCTTCCGATTTTACTAACAATAAAAAAAGATCAAGATAAGTCAGTAAGCACTCTATTCGGAGACATTTTTACTTTTCTTCTTTTCTCGCTTTAATTACAAAAACACAGGAACCGTCTGCTAACTGAATAGCCTCACTGTTTGCTGTTTTATCTAGGCGCTCCGCGTAACTTGACTTTCTATATTTGAAAAAATCTTCGTCGATTTTACTGATTGGCCGACATACAATTATTTCTAATCTACTAAAAGATGTCTGCATAGGTGAAGGAATGCTGAAAGAATTCAAGTCATTTTTCGTACTATATATATATATATATATATATATATATATATATATATATATATATATATATATATATATATATATTTACTGTCGCAAGCATGAAAGGAAGACGAGTTTTACCGTTCATGATAAAACGTTAATCAAGAAAAAAAAAGCCCACCCGGCCCACTGGTTTTGTCCTCTTTTAACAAAGGCTGTATCGAGGGATTAAAAAAACGGATTTAAAAATGGGGGTAAGAAGAGGGAATGGAGATAAAAAAATTAAAATAGCGTTATGGTATATATATATATATATATATATATATATATATATATATATATATATATATATATATATTGCCTTTTTCTTATTGTTTTTCTTTTGCGAGAAAGACAGCTGAACACTGTCTACCTTACGATGATACATTTTCTAAATGTCTGAGAGGAAATGATGATAACACAAATGCGCATTTACATACTTTACAAGGTTATCATGTTCAAACAGTAGTAATACGAATAATTTGTAAAAAAGTTATGATACCATATTTTTCAAAAGAAAAAGTCTTCTTATCGGAAGGAAAAAACAATTATTAAACAAGCATTGGTTAAGATTATTAATTTGAAAAAGTTTGGAAAAGATTATTAATCGATTTTTGGATTCTGAAAAAAATAAGAAGTGTATGTGGGAAGGAGTAAACAGTCTTTATATTAATGAATGACTAGATATATAATGAGGAGTAAATAGCTATCATCCATTGGAGTATTATATTATATTATAATATCAAGAATATATTGGATTCCAGAAAAAAAGTAAATTATGTATCTTATCTATATAATAATATTAACATTTCTTTTTTCTGAACTTAATTCCGTCTTTTTTAATTTAATACACAGACTATCTTAACTGATTTTCTTTTTAAATATTTTAATATGTAATGTTTTTCATTTCATATATATATATATATATATAGAAAGAGAGAGAGAGAGAGAAAGAGAGAGCGAGAGAGAGAGAGCGAGTAAGAGTGTTGCAGCAAAATTCGACACTTTACGAAAAATAAACGAAATAGGCAATAAAAACAAAAAGTTCTATATGCGACAGTATATTTAGCATTATTTTTTATTGCCTATTTCGTAGGCAATAAATACAAAGCACATACATATTAT
This sequence comes from Sepiola atlantica, assembly GCA_963556195.1. Lineage (NCBI taxonomy): Eukaryota > Metazoa > Mollusca > Cephalopoda > Sepiida > Sepiolidae > Sepiola > Sepiola atlantica. The sequence goes on along the minus strand of OY744516.1, from coordinate 135,562,327 downwards.
TGAGGCTAATGCGCGTGAACACGTCCTTTTAAAAAATGAATTACTTAATATAACTCACATTTGTATGTAGAGCATTTTTTGGTATTTAACCTATTTTGAAAGAATTTGGTGGGGGATGGTTCGAATTTTGGGGAGAGGCACACCCCTAAATGTTAAAGTTTACACAAAAATAATATGAAACTCACCGGTTTGCCGGGAATATATATTCCAAAATTCATAATGATCAGTTCATTAGTTCAGGAGTTTATCCTGTACAACGAAATATATTACCTAACTTTACACCCATTATTGTTAAAAGTTACCACAAATTGACCCCAAATATGAAAGCAGATACTCAATAGGTATGGAGCAGCAAGAGAATTTGGTACCATGCTATAAAAAATTGGTAATGGAAAAATTCAGCCTGATCAAGAAGGAAAAATTAGCTTTTTAAAGGAGTTTGGCACTTTTGTGAAGAACTTTGATGAATGGATTTTACAAGGATGTCTAAATATAGCAGATAACTTCCAAAATAAATGTTTGCTGTGTGAGAAAGCAATTTTGGCACCAAGAAATGAAACAGCACAGATCATCAACTAGAAGATTATGCAGGTTATCCCAAAAGAATAAAAGGACATACTTTTCCAATGATACAACTGTTGACCTAGATGAAGAAGTTAACTTTCCGACAAGATTTTTAAATTCTTTTGACCCTCCTGGAATGCTATCACACAAGTCAGTATTGAAATAAGGAGTGTCAGTAATGCTTATAAGAAATCTTGACCCTCTAAAAGTATGCAATGGAACGCGTCTTATTGTGATGAAAATGCTGCCTCATTAACTGGAAACTGTTATTATAACTGGCCAAAGGAAAGGAGAGGCTGTATTGATTCCTCGAATTTCATTGACTACAACAGATATGCTATTTGGATTAAGACGATTGCAATTCGCAGTTAAAGTAAGCTTTGCAATGAGTATTTATAAATCCCAAAGTAAATCGATGAAAGTTACTAGACTTCACCTTATGCCAACTTGCTTTTCTCATGGCCAGTTATATGTTGGCTTTTCAAGAGTAGCAAATTGAAAAAAAACAACTATTCATACTTGCTCCAGACAGAAAAACAAAAAATGTTGCTTATTTTGCTGCATTACAGTAAGAATACTTAAAGAATACAATTTATTTGCTATTGGAATTTGTTTTACGGCATGAATTATTGATGCCAACACATGTTATACATTTTTCCATTTAACATGTTTATTTTTTCTTTAAATTATTAGAATATGAATATGATTATACTAGACTTTGGAACACCAAAAATACCATATACAATAAGCTTTTTGTTGTTTTTCTCCAAGTTAATGAAATATAGCTTTCGGAATATATGAAACGACACTATAACAATGATTTTTTATCCAAGTAATCAGAATGTGAAATGCATTCTTTTTTTTTTTTTTTTTGTAAAGTCATAAAGTAGGACAATAAAGTGGGGTAGTACGGGGATAGACAAGTGACAAGTGAGTTATAATAAGTGATTATAGGCTACAAAAGTTGTATCAAAGAGGGTGAGTGTATAAGACTAATATTAATGATGTTGGGATTGGCAAAGGATTAATGCGAGGTTAAGAAGTTAGAGAAAAGAAACTAAAAACTAAAGGTTAAATAAAAATGAGAACATAATTAAAGTGTAAACATGTAAAGTTAAAAATATAAAAAAAAAAATAAAATTATTGTCAGAAGTTTAAATAAATAAAGAAGAATGAAGGAAATAACATCTCAATAAAGAAGGGGTCGTATAAGAGAAAGCCAGATTAGAATATTTAAAAATATTACTAATATTAAGGTGGGTTTTTTAGTATCACGGTGCTAGGAGATCAATATACATGGGTCAGGTTTGGGGTTAGAATAATTGGAAGTAAGTTTGCAAAAAAAGAAACCATTAGCTTACAATTAAATAAACTGAACTGAATTAGAGAGATAAATGAGATGAAATAAAATGAGATGAGAAAAAGATATAGCAAATAATAGAGCTATAAACAGTTGGCTGTCGGTTACAAACGTAAAAACTTCAACATCTGTAGGGTATGCTTGAAAAAGAAAGTAGTGGAAAGAGGAAAGTACAAGGATTTAAAAAATAAATAAACGAAACATATGTAAAATAAAGAATTAAATTATATTTAATTAATTAATAAATATATATATATATATATATATATATATATATATATATATATATATATATATATATATATATATATATATATAAAACGAAAATAATGATGCGTCTGATTAAGGGCGACTAAATGCAATATTCTACATATTCTTAACAGCGGAGGAAGTGGAAAAATATTAGAAAACAACACCACCGTTCTATCGCCAGTAAAAAACAATAATAAAACTACGTAACTTGATAGACAATAAAAAATCGTGCATATTTGTGAAAGGCGTCATAGTTGGGTGGTAAAGCATCAGACTATAGACATTTACATCGAGGGTTCGATCTTTGCCGAGAATAGCCATGCTGATTACGGCTAATAATCAGAAACATTCCTTTTATTGTAGGTAAATTAATATATATATATATATATATATATATATATATATATATATATATAAGTACACGTGCGATTAAGGGCGACTGAATGCAATATTCTGCATATTCTTAACCGCTTAAGAAGTAGAAAAATACTTGAAAAACAACACTCTTCTGTCGCAAGTAAAAGCAATGACAACACTACTTATATATATATATATATATATATATATATATATATATATATATATATATATATATATATACAATGTCTTGCATTGCTTTCACAGGTTAGGAGGGAGATTAAGGAATATGAAACCCTTAGCTTTGGTACTTCTCTTCTCCATATCAGTCAAAACAGTTTTGAATTTAGCGTCTTTCAAAACCGATTTAAAAAAGAGTTAGATTTCATTTTTCACGTCAGAAGTAGTTATGTTTGATACGCACACACACACGCACACACATGTTTATATATATATATCTATTTTATATCTGCATTTATGTTATATTTTATTTATTTTCTTGCTTCGTTTACGAGAAGAATTAAAAAAGATTACAGGATTAAAAAATATATATCTGTTAAAAAAAACCGAATCATTAAAGACGGGGCGGAGTTAGTGGTCTAGAAATGTTAACAACAGAGTATTCATGTGCTGAGATTTAGGATTGAATAGGATTGTATTTGTGTAGATATCCAACATCCCCTTTTCATTACACACACACATACGCGCGTGCACACTCACACACACACACATATATATATATATATATATATATATATATATATATATATATATATATACATACATATATTGAATAAAAAATACAGTATGCGCCATGAATGTCACTCGCCATCACATTATAGCAAAGTGATGAAGAAAGGAAGAGAATAGACGCAGACTCTATGTATGATTTCGTTAGAAGTGTCCGCTTCGTTTCAGATGTCCCTTTTATTTACATTAGGAAACACAGACCCTTTTATATAGTTCTCCCCAGTCGCTGATAATATTACATTAAAATGCATTCTATTAAGGCCATAACATTCATCGCCTTGTGTTTATAGAATTATTCCTTTAAGAGTATTACCGTGGGGCTCGAGGTTTCTTAAAATAATGTGTATATATACAAAACACCAGATACGAGTTCATATATATATATATATATATATATGTATATATATATATATATATATATATATATATATATATATATATATATATATATATATATAAGGAATCTCATTTTATTCTGTGCTTGGCCACACACGTAAATTACCGAATGAGAGACAGTGGCAAGCATACTTTTCTGAGGATTGAGGCTTTAATTACTGTAAAAGTCTTAAAACTTTCAGAGTGGTGTCCCCCCACACCTTCGTAATCAACGATACGCTCTAGGGATAACCGCTTCCATTTTCTTTTATAGAGTTTTACTGTGGTGGATCATTGCATCTATATAATAATGATAAGATGTTTGTATGTACGTATAGGCAGATATATAAAGAAAATAGCAGGTTTGGTGTTCCTATTTACTTGTCTTCCCACAAGGACAGAGCTCTGGACTGGTGTCATGGTGCGCGGTTATCTCATTGATTGATGTATGACAAGGGTTGTAAACCTAATTTCAGTCACGGACTCGTTTGAGACTCTGGTGAAAATTTGCCCCCCCCCTCCTTCATAGAGAAACGTAATTAAACCTGTTACTGCATGAAAAGAATTTGCTTTATTTACAATGAAAATGCGTTGCCTTATATCGCGAATGACATGCACACAAAGTATGAATTAAATAATTCTCATATATTGGGAATTACAGTAAATGAATTCGCAGGTGACGCCCAGATTTGGGAGTCTCGTGGTGTGTGAACCCATCCCTTAGTTTTCAATTTTGGTCCGAAGTATTAGTACCTGTAAGGGCCCCATTCATGGATTTAATAAAAATCTGGTCAGAGAATAACATGGAACTGCAACCGGTGATGTGTACACAACTTTCGTTCGGAATAACTAATTAAAGCCACCTCATGAATAAATATATTTCAAGATATTACGAATTTGAAGAAAAAAAAACGTATAGTTTCTTAATCTGTGTTTTAGTCACGGACTCCTTTGAAGAATTTGGTGAAAATTTCGGATCCCTATCATAGTGAAACGCATTTAAACATGATATTGCATATTAAGAATGTACTTAATTTTCTGAAGACTTCATTGTCCCATTCCATGCATAACATGAACAAAAAGTATACATTAACGAAATGTTGATATTGTTCATTCAAAAAGTGATGGTTGCACCACGAAAACCTGAAATGCACACATCTCAAGAAAAACAAACTTTAGTTCTGGTCAAAAGTTAATTTCAATGAGAACCTTATTTCTGACATTTTCAATTTAAGTTAGGCCTTGAACAGAAATATACATGTAATTTATATGCAAACCAAAAACTCATGCACACATAACAGACATACGTATCTAACAACTGATATATATATATATATATATATATATATATATATATGTTAAAATCTATATATATCTATCTATATATATATTAAAATCCCGAAACAGTTTTCATGGTAAACAACTGACGATCCCTTATATAAAAAAACATATATAAAAATATATTTATATTAGAGTAAATGCTTGGAAGTTAACTAATATAGTGATTGCAGTTTTGAAGGTTAAAAAACATCCGAGACTATATATATATATATATATATATATATATATATATATATATATATATATATATATATATATATATATATTAAAACAAATGTGACTTAATACTGTACAGAAATATAGTGAATATAAATGTTAGATTTCTATTTTACTTTAACCACCCCTGCACCCCCCCCCTGAAATCAACCTATGGATCCCAGATTAATAAAAAAATTAGCATATGTAGTTGGAAAATTTAAAGAGCAAAAGTGTCGCTTACCTACTGGTGGGAGGGGAGAAGTGTTGCCGATTATTGATGTATATAGAGGAAATACGTTCAAGTATCATTTGATATGTTAATTTCTCATGACTAATGTGAAGTTTCGTCTTGGAAACAAAAAGCTGCGGGTATTTATTTTATCAAATGCAGTGGCATTTTGGTTTTGGGGCATGAGAGTGGGTTAGTGGAAAGTTGAATCTGCGCCCCTGATTGTTGAAGATAATTTGATTTTTGGACTTACGATGTTTGAATTGTTTGCTTTCGTTGTGCGTTATTTTCAGCCGATCCGATTGGTCATTAAGACTACAGTATCATAATCAGATTAAGCGTCTACGGAATCAATGAGATGCATGTTAGAAGACGAAGGTGGTAAGTATCATTCGTCTATACTGAAGTCCACTTCTATTCCTTATGAAATATTGATATTATATTGGCACTTCCTCAAGTAGTTGAAGCCCATCTTAGTGATATTAAAGTGGCTGAAAGATCTCACTATGAAAGCATTTGAACTCTTCTGTATACAAAACATTGTCAATGGAATGCTTCGACTGTAAGAATTGACGATGCTGTTACATAGAGAATGGAGTATTGTGATTCGCAGAGACTTTAATGAATAAAACGAGTGAATGGGACGTCACAAAAGAATTAGTGAAAACGTCATCCTCGGACCGACCATCATCAACAAATGTAGATGGGCGACGCGAAATATAATCTTATGAGATCTCAATTATTTTGTTCTCTTTGACGACAATGAAGATAAATGTTCATCGTGCGGCCATATATGACCAACATAATGGCGAGATGGGTTCCACCGGCTACGGACACAATAATTCGGAACTGTCAAAGCGGATGCTACATGGCGAGCTGGCTGTTGACATGAGACAGCATACATTAACGAAAACACATACGGACAGTCTGAAAACTTCTTTCAAAAAGCGCAACAATTTTGTCGGTTTCTTTGAACATGCGATCGGAGACCGTGGATTTCTTTCCAGATCTTTCAAATTTAAATTAAATGGCTAAAAAAGAGATGACAGACAGAGGATAGCCGTTTTAATTTCCCGAATGAAGAAGCGCTTATCATTTTCTAACACATACGGTACGTTCACGGTTACAAAATCGTCAAAATCATGGACTTACTGTTTTATAAGGGAGACTGTGATATGCAAAACGTTCTGATTGTTTGAACAGGATCACGTTGGAGTAGATAAGTCATAATCAAAATAGAGTTATGTTAATAAGCTGTTGAAGAGCAGGATGTACATCAAGTTGACCACGGAGAGGCTCTCTTCATGATCATCATTAAGGTGCCATCGAAATGTGAATTTCATATCAATTTCTGTGGCAATCTGTGAAGTGAGAGTGTTTCCTAGGATATATACAATGAGATTGTAAATATTTAGCGTACCAATGCTTTTCTATACATCTTTAGCCACATTTAAGCGCTGGGAATGTCATCCAAAATGGCAATGCGGTACACATGTAGGTTGCAGATTAAGCCACTAGATAATTACGAAGGAACATCAACAGGATTAAGAGGAAATAACAGAGTTGTACGTGGGTCTAATATCCTTACAAATCAGGAAACATACACAGTTCAGCAAGTAGACTAAACATACACGAAGATTGAAAATGACGGCAGGACACATGCTTGTACATTTTTAGGTCGATTTATACACAATTAGTCTAGTTATACACCCACGCATGATCACGTCACGAGTAAGACTAATTATATTACTCTATAGCTATTGCTGTGTACTGTAAATAGCTGATTCTAGAAAGAATTCAGAAAACCAATACTAACAACAGAGTCAAGCATATCAAGAAAGTCGTAACTCTCTGATTCATACGAAGTTACTGTTTTGTTTTAATAGACTGCAGCAGTTACTATCCAAAAAAGGGGTTGACATGTCGTAAAACAGACAAACCACAATACGTTTGCGCCATTACAAATAAAATTGTTGATAAAATTGTTTGGCGCACTTCCCTGTGGCACACATTACTAAAGGTTAAAATAATAAATCTAAATAAAGAACTAATCTAACGAAGCAAGGACTACGAGTATTGACTGTCTGCTCTTTTTCTTTTAATGTTTGTTTGAGATTAGCACCGTGCGCAAAGCTGGTGAAGACCATAGACGGAAGAGGTGCCGATTCCCTTTGATAAACACTGACACTTTGTTAGATAATGAATTGGCAGTGTCGAGCGATACAAAACACTGTGATTGGTTGATCTAGATCCAGTGTTATGAGATAGGGATCTTTTGAAATAGCCAGCAGTTATATCAAACAGTTGGCGACTAGCAGTGGTGGTCTGCAAACTACCGTATCGGCTTTCTAGTCCCAAAGGCCCGCCTAGATAGGTAGATACTAATAAGGATTTATAATGCAACAAAATATCCCGACCGGGGATGATTATTCGGATAATTAAATCAATTAGTATTATGCGAGTAACTGTATTAATGCATCTCGGCATATACAGAACACGGCAGATCCAGAGGAATATAACATCGACAAAAAAATCCCGCAAACCAGAATAATACCCGACTCAAAGTTAGCAGCAAACGGTGTTCTATCAGATTTAGTTCATGATATTAAACTTCGTCCGTAATATAACAACTGGCGAGAGCTTCAGTTTTCCAAATTTATTAATTTATTAATTAAATTGTTAGGTAAAAGTACAGAATAGTTAACAAACCCCCCTTTCCCCATGTTAAGAATGTTTTTCTAAATAATCAGGTTATTATTTCAGCACGGTCCATAAAAAGCGGAAGATTATTTAGAAAGCCATTCTTAACATGGGGAGGGGGCTTTATTTACTATTCTGTACTTTAACATAACAATTTAGTAAATAAATGAATAAATAAAAAGTAGTACAAAACTTGGCAAACAACAAGAGTGAGCGATCCAAAACAGGAAGTCTTTTATATTGGAAACTAAATCTGACCGAACACTGTTGTCTGCTGACTTTAGGTCGGGTACTCTTCTGGTTTGCCAAAAATCTCTCTATCTTACGGATAGTCGTAGTTCCTGCGGCGATCACCCCCAAACGGATGCTTCGATAGAGAGCACGTGACAGCTTCGGGGAAGATCACCCTGCATGAGAAGCAGAAGATGCATTGCTCCACTTAGCAGCGAACTGTCATGCATCTATAGTAGTGGCATACATGCATGTAATCGGCAGCCGAAAGAGTCAAATGACAACTTCTAAACATTTAAACTCAAAGCGCATCATCTTTCGTGCAGGTAAACAAAAGAAACCATCTTGCAAATCATGCATAGTATGCAGTCAAAATCTCCTTGGGCGTGGACAAACGACTCTCATTTCTAGATTCTGCACCAGAAGACTATCAAGTAGTCTTCAGATCAGTGAACTCACTTTTTCAGCTTTGATTTATTTACCTCTGCAGGAAGTTAGACACGAGGTCAGGTGCACGTTTTAAAATCCAACGCACTAGGATTAGCGCATTCTGCCTGAGCATTCCCGTCGGCATTCCCCTATAATAGCGCCTCGTGCAATTAGCAATAAACTAACCCCTTCTTTAAAAGAAGATACAGACTGGGAGGATGGGCTCTGTGAGAGTCAACAGAACAATACCTCAGCAAGACAGAGCAGAGTCAGAAAAAACCACCACGACCAATTGTGTCGGGCTCATTGTCTAGGACGTATCTGATAAGCCCACCTGCAGTTTATATTGCAACCAAGCTATCCCTTTTGTTCACATACGCCATTATCGTTCTAAAAAAGGAAGACTTTGAATGTCATCTGGAGGACCTACCGACAGCGATGTCTGACAAAGATAATTGGAGGGAACGAATCAGAAGACAATCCGAGTAGAATTCTCGACCTGATTGATATTATTAATATTCAACGTTGTTTGTATCCTTCTGATACAATCCAATCACTACTAAGAAAAGAAGATGATGACGTTGTCATCATATAGAAAGTCCGCATACCAGATAAAACGTGTAAGACGGTATTTACATACAATTCCAATGATAATATGTAGTTGTCCACCTCTCTTTATCGTGGGTCACGTTTAAATTGGGTTCCATTGTTCCATTTTCTTTCCTTTTTCGCGAATGCTTTCGATTTGATTCGTCAAACAATCTTTAGGCCGTTTTAGTCTTGGTGTCTTTAAAATATGTTTTTACTGTTGAGTTTTAAAACAAAAAATATTGTAACATTGAGAAGTTACATGAGAGCGTGATTACGTTCTAAGAGCGTGCTGGATTCAAAAGTTTGATTGCTGAACCGCTAAGAATTTGATTATGTTTTAAGTGCGTTCAAGATTCAAACGTGTAATTGCTTAATAGCTAAACAATAAAGTAAATACATATTTTTTTAAAGACACCAAGACTAACACCGCCTGGAGATGCTGCATAAATACACACACAATATATATATATATATATATATATATATATATATAAATATATATATATATATATATATATATATATATATATATATATATATATATATATATATTACATGTACTGTATTAGTTTCTGTAGATGTAAATCCGTTTATAAAAAATGTTTATTCATACAAACATTATTGATTACAGATGGAAAGGGATGAAACATTATATATATATATATATATATATATATATATATATATATATATATATATATGTTTATATATATATATGTGTGTGTGTGTGCGTGTGTATATGAATGCTTTGAGGGTGTAAGATCGAAACGAAATTGACTAGGAGACCAAAAATATTTCAATGATGTCGTTTGTTTTTTTAGTATTCGATTTGATATATAATGCTTATGATTAGAAAATCGTTGTTACCAGCTATTCAAGAGGAATCCGATGTTTAGTATTTTGCTGTTGTTATACAGGGTGACCCCCTAAAAACGGGCCCCAACTCTAATTAAGCCCCGTTTATTAGTGTTTCGTCCGACTGAAATGAATTTTTGGTCATAGCTAGTTTATAATATTCAAAACATCACATCAAAACACTAGGGTATTTGGCCTTTTTTTCTCTGTTCTACAGCATGTGTTCTAGATGACCTCCATTTAGCTCCGTGCTTTTCTTGAGGCGCAGAACGAAGTTGTCCATGACGTTCTTACAGACTGAATTGGGAATGGCTCTCATCTCTTCCCTGATGGTTTCCTTGAGTTACGTGATGGTTCTGGGTTTCTCTGTGTACTCTCTGTCCTTAAGCCCCAAAGGAAAAAACCTGTGGGGCTTACGTCCTGGCTATGGGGTGGCCACTCAAAATTAGTCTTGAGACTGATCACTCGGCCTCCGAAGTTCTCTTTCAGCCAATCTCGGGACAGGTTTGAGGTGTGAGAACTTGCTCCGTCTTGCTAGAACCAGAACTTGCTCATGAGCGACGTGTAGAGGGTCTGGAGCTCACTCTTGAAGGTTTTGAGGACCTCTACATACCGCTCCTTGGTGACTGTCACTGCTGCGCCAGATAGTTCGATGAAGATTGGTCCGATGATACATCTGACAAAGATTGCAGCCAACACCGTGCACTTAGGAGAGTGCAGGGGCTTGGTGGCTACTTTATTGGGCCTGGAGGACCCCCAGAAGACATTTGTCTTGGAGTTCGCCTTTCCGTCAAGATGGAAGTGGGCTTCATCTGAGGTCCAAAGGAGGTTAAGGAAACCGGGTGTCCTCAATCTTATCGAGCATCTTGACTGCCATAGCGCTCCTCTGCTTCTTGTCTGAGGCGGTAAGGGTCTGCAGCGTCTGTATTCTGTATCGGTAAGCCCTGATATCATTCACCAGCACTCTCCTGCAAGTCTCACGGGAGATACCGAGGGACTTACTTCGCTTACGCACAGAGTGTTCCGGACTCTCTTGGAGAGACTCACTTATGGGACGTCCGAGTGGCTTGGACGGTTCTCACTGGCAGCGTTGAGGTTCTCCACGGTCCCATACTTCTCGAAGTGGTCCACCCAGTTCTGAATTCTGCTTTTGGATGGAGCCTGTTCACATTCGAACTGATGCATGAAACTGTCTTGGGTTTTCTTAAACGAGCCTGTCTTGTAGTAACATTTAACACAGTGTATTCTTTGTCCCAGCTCCCACTGAGGTCTTGGTGTACTCACAATCGTTGATTCTGCCATGTCCTGTAAAATAAGGGCAATCGGTGAATAAATAAAGGAGATATCACATAAAGTGTACACGGGGTCCCGTTTTTTTGTGGTCACCCTGCATATACATGTTACTGATGCCGCAGTTTTCCTCTAATGGACAATCATTTTCTATTTTACAGTTGCATTTTTTGGTGTTGAGGCCTCCTTTCAGTCAAGAGAGTCACTTGATACCCCTGTGCGGGGTGGCTGTAAAAGGCAAGGCTTACGCAATCTCTAACCACACTTTTCCTGGTAAGAAGAAGTCAAGGACGACTGAGAACAATGTTGGAATAAGCACAGAGAGACTCGTGTTATTTCAGAGTTTTTGTTCTAGACTAGTAGTATAAGCATAAGTGATACAGCACCTCCGACAGAAATCAAACCCGACATGCAGAGTCTCAAGCCTCGCCACTTCTATAATAAGAATAGACTGCTTAGATAGATGGAAACAGACTTGCGTAGGTATATCAGAATACATTTTCATAAATAGATAGACAGGTAAGTAGGTAGGTAGATTAATAAGACAACGTTTAGAAAGATTATAATAGATTTAGAGTAGTAGCAAGATAGATTATAATACCTTGAGATTTATAGGAATATCGATAAAAGCACGTTTAGGTAGATGGATAAATATATAGACAATACGTTTGGAAGATTAAATAGATAGATAGATACGCACACACACATACACACACAATATATATATATATATATATATATATATATATATATATCGAAGCAGAATTTTTCTTTTAGACATATTCCAGAGCGCCATCTAATTTACTGACCTCTTTAAGTGTGTAGGTCAAAGTGCAGGTCAGAAATATGGGGATGGACACACACATACGAGTCACATGTAAACATTTTTTTCATCTTATTGGCTATACTTTATTCCACTTCTACCAAAACGTACTGTACACACATACACCTAAATACACTGGGGAAGGCCGAGGAAAACGGCCAACAATTCTGTTTATGAAAAAACAATTTTAAAAGACATTGTGCATCGCTCTACGTCAACAAATAAGAAAGAAATAAAAAATATATATAAACATTTATATACTTTTGACATTATTTTTTTATTCATACACAGACAGACCCGCACACACACGCACACACGCGCAAATATATAAATATATTAATATATTAAAATATATATATATATATATATATATATATATATATATATATATATATATATATATATAATTATGAAAATATATATAGTAATTATGAAATTATATTTATGGCAATAAAGTTACACAGAGGCTTCCGCATTTCATCCTTGTAGGGAATCACCAGACTATATATATATATATATATATATATATATATATGTGTGTGTGTGTGTGTGTGTGTGTGTGTGTTGTACGAATGTGAGAAGGATTATCATCTATTTCATTTAGATGATAGTGCATATTTATCGAAATACATCCGTTTAAGTGAAGATAATTGCATGTATATATTTCTGTCGATCAAAAAGACGATAACATCACGTTGGATGGTTCATGGGTGCGTTAAAAGTAAAGATGGGTGAATCAAAGTCGAGTATTATTGCCAACGTGCGGGGGAGGAATAGTTTGAATTTGGCTGAACAGGCAGACAAACAGAAGCGGCAATTCAACCACTCACAGTCCCCCCCTCTACTCGCTGACCCAATAAACGCGCCAATCTGAAAATGATTTAATCGAATTAAGTGTTAAAAAAGAAGTAAAATAAAAGGGCGGGAAATCACAACCGGAAACAGCTTTTATATTTTTATTACTGCGTTTTTTTCGTAAACAATGAAATCATTGAGATAACTACAGGCCACACAAAATTTAATCGCATTAATAAGGAAACTAAAAAAAATGTGCCCCGTTGGGTCACACGTTTAGCTCAGGTAAGATTGTGTTAATCAGAGAAAGATGAGCTTGAAAAGACAGATAAATATATTTAAAAAAAGACAAGATTCAAAATTAATCCTTTTTTTCACGCTATATATCCCTCTCTTTCTCCTCCACTATGCAATAAATAAAATAATATTACTAATTATTTTGATATTACCTTTTGTTTATGTTGGCCTATTCCAAACATTTTATTGTTTCCTGTCTTCATTATTTAATATTATTTAATAAAGAGACAGCTAGAGAGGGGAAGATATGGGAGAGAGAGAGACAGAAGCAACAGTGATAGATACCGTATAAAATAGGAACAGGGATGTCAGGCAACATTGAGTGAAAGGGGGTGAGAGTGATTAATATAAACTTAGTAAGATATGGGTCACTTTGTTAATTAATTTCAAATTGCAGTCAATTAGAGCAACTAAAATGCCAGTTTTGTAAACCAATCCCAAAACTGAAGACTATTTTAGCATGAATTTGAGTGATTAAAATATGTAAGAATATAAACATTAGAGGAAACAAACGTTGATTAACTCATTTTCAGTATGATAATGGATGAGAACATTACTGTGATGCATATTATTTAAGGGTCGACTAGAAGTGCAAATAGATTAACGTAGAAATAAAACTTTTCTGTGACATAAAATATTCCTGATATTATATAGATTAAAACATAAACTCTGCTAATGTGAAACAACTAAATGTCAACCTTCTCCGTTGGTTTGTAGGCGCTAACGAGACGCAATATGATGCAATCGTTTGGCCATTTGATTTCACATAGGGATACGTAGCTTAGTTGACACAGTAGCGTCGAATGTAGAGCACAGTAAGTATTATTTCACAAGAAGAAATGAAAAAAAAATAACTCTGTTAAAAATAGTGGTTGTGTAGGGTGCGAAATTTCAAACGTGAAAACGACCATTTTACAGATTTTTAAAATAAAACATTCTCAATATTCCATACACTGTAGGGAGAGCTGATTCGCGATGTAATCTTCCCTTCAACTCTGCTTGGGTAGCGCAAGCGTATTAGTGTACTGATGGTCCGCGTTCGACAGTGCCATCGCGATCCATTAACCGTCTCGTGAGACTTTGCTCAAAACCGCTGTGCAGTGACCGCCATGATTCGAGATGTAGTGCAAACCAGTGTAAACGCCGTTGCAACAACAAAAACACTTTTTACACATAGATTTTAATAGTGCTGAACTGTAAAAAATCAATTTGGATGTAAGGGAGATAACCCGGTTTGTACTTTCGTTTGTTTGGCTTGCAAAGTTGTTCACCCTGTAACATTTTTAAAAAACGGCAACATATTGTATAGAAATTATAATTTTTTTTCGTGCATTTCTCATACAAGACAATGAACACTCTCGAGATGTTCGCATCAACTCTGATCTCGTGCTCCCTTGGTTGATCTGGCCGTGTCTTTCAGACTTACTATTTCTGTTGTTGTTTTTCCACAAGTTTATATAAGACTTGTTTTACGTCTACTCCAAAAGATTCTATCCTCGTGCTGCTGAACTCTGGGACTCCCTCCCTACCCCTTGTTTTCCTGACGGTACTGAAATGCAGAAATTTAAAACTAATCTCCCAATTTAGGTTGACCCCCCCACTAACTTTCTCTCTTTTTCTCAGTAACCCCTTACATATACAGTGGCGGCCTGCCTTGTTTGGGTTGAACTATGTTAAAAACAAAAATCACGTTAGATCTTTTGATCCACTTTTATTCTTATTATCCCATTGTCTGCCAATTTAATCTGTTACATAATTTTAGTCAGAATTCCAAATGTAATTTTTAAAACACATTTTGATTAACCGTATTTCTGATTACCCATTGTTCGCCTTATTGACATTATGTTAAAAGAAATACTATAATTTCCAATTTCTCTCCATTGTTCTTTTAAATAATTCTTTCGAGTTCATTATCATGTGTACTAACTATCAGTTCACACACAGGTCATCATCATTAATTGCTCACTGATAATCGCCGGTGGTATTCCCTGAAGTCTAAGTTATAACAAGTCTTCCTAGATTTTCAGTACTCTTAACCTTTTTGGATAACTATTGCAAATGACTTTGCGTTATCACAACAGACGCTTACCATCGATTTCTCGCTGGCAACGACCTTTGGTTTTCTCTGAGATGGCAATAAGCCTCCCTAAGGTCCCAGTCCTTTCCGCACTCTTCCAGTGGAGGTCTGGTTAGTACTCTGAATCTTCGGTCTTCTCATCCTCCTTGATCCTTCACGACTATTTTGTGTGGTATCAGCTGAGGCTGATTCCATTACTTTTGGCGAGAAGGTAGTTTATGATATTTTGTGTTCCTTGGTTTCATGTGGTGGTGTTCTTTCTGTGATTTTGTTTTTTCCTGGTGCAAGATCCGTGTGACTCGTTAGCATTCGTAGTTTATGTGGGTTGGTTTCGGCATTCAATACTTTTCTATAAGACTTCAACTATTTCATTATTGTCATCTATTGTATGATTCGAATGTCTCCTAATTTTTTTTCAATTTTTTTTTTACTATTCCTAGTGCTCTTACGATTATAGGTATTATATTGACTTTATCTATACTTCATATCTCTTTCAAATATCTGGCGAGTTCCTTGTATTTGCTTCGTTTTTCTGTCTCCTTCATCTTTACTCTGTGGACTGCTGGCACAGGAAAATCTACAATTTGGCAGGATTTTTCATTCTTGTCGATTATTATGACATTCAGTCTCTTTGCCTTTATGTTCCATATCCTAAGGGATTTGGGTGTTTTTTTTTTGTTTTCCAGTACTGTCTCTGGTTTATGTTTGTACCACTTGTCTGTGTGTTGGAAATGCAGATGTTTGCGTAGTTCCTAGTGTGCTGCTTTACCCAAACAGTCATGTCTGTTTTTGCATGCTTTTTGAGCCAGTTTGCTGCATTCATTTATTATGTAATTTACTGTTGCATCTCTTTTTTAACATAGACTGCATTTACTTTTTACTGGATTTTGATGTATTTTAGCTGAAATCCAGTTTGCCATAATCGCATTGTTCTGTGCATCAGTCAGTACAGATTCCGTTTCTCTGTTCACGTGTCCTTTTCTTAGCCATGCTCAGCTATTTTTGTGCGGCTTCTTTTTCTTCTTCTTCTTCTTCTTCTTCTTCTTATTATTATTATTATTAGCTAGAATAAAACGTTACTTTGAATTCCTATCTTGACGCGTTTTGATCTTCACTGCAAACCATGTGTATATACACGTGTCTCCGTATTATGAAATTGTCTTTTGATGCTATTCCAGTTATTATATGTATCAAAACAATGAAAAGACTAAGATGGCAAGTAAATAAAACTCACCTCACTGTGGCAGACTTAGACACAAAGTCGTTTTTTTAATGTGGGGAACATTAAGGAGCACTATGGATTCAGACGAAAAATTAAAAAAAATATTGCCTCTGTCTAGAAAGGTTCTTCTTCACTGACTGAGTACATAAACAATAAAGCAGAACAGATAATACACTTTGATCTCACATGACAGTGGATGCAAACCAAACTCGTCAAAGTAAGTTCCACCTCTCCACCTCTAAAGCTAATATAACTTTTATCAAACTTGATATTTAGAAACAACATACATTTTTCAATCTACTTTCGTTATTTAAATAACATTATCCCATCATACCTAAAGAAAGAGAATGGAGTTGTCACTTTTTCATATTAAAAACAAACGACATCGAACGAGATCTCACGGGTTTTGCCACCTCAACCAGTTGTTCACAGCTTATCGTTCTGGGTGGGTTGAGCGTAACTATTGCCTGATTTCATAATCGATATACATAGGTGCGAGCAATGAAGCTAAAGCAATTTGTTTTTAACATAAAAATGGATACCCATCACTGAAAAGAAAATCCACCCAAATCGAAGAATTACCAGATCTTTATGAATTTTATCAGTATTTATTAATTTATGCATAAATGTTAATATATATTTTATAAAAAAACACTTATAGTTTTTAGGTCACTTAAATTACTTCAAGCCCCTGCATTTCACAGATCAAATATATGTGTCATATCATAGTCGAAACTAAGTGACCACCGTTCCAAAAAGATAACACTCTGAATGTACGAATGAAAAAAATTAAGGCAGCTTTTGATAGAAAATGCAACCAAAAAAAATCGGAAATTTAAATGTAAAAAAAAAAATTAATTAAAGTTGTGAGCGCTTTACATCCTATCTACTTTTAGATTTTTATTTTAATCAAAGGCATTATTTCTTTTTGTAAAAAAATAAATAATTAACTTCATAGTCCGTCTCTAGATATATAACAGTTTCGGAATTTCTAATGAAATAAATGTGAAACAAATAGTTGTAACCGTTATGACCCAACGGGTAACGCGCAGTCTAATATATTATAATTTGTGCCAGAAACTGATCAAGACCATTGCCCCAGGCAACATGAATGTCTCTGGTCTTGAAGAAACCCCTTGTTTAGATAAGCTCTTAGGACTCACTTTCATTCTATATCTAAAATGGAAGGCGGATATCCAGTCTGTTTCTAAGCTCGCTAGAAAAATGCTTCTACCATTCTACCACTCCAGAAAGTACCTGACTCCAGATGCAATTCCCTACCTATATTATGAATCATATACATCAAATAGCGGAATTCTGCTGCCACATCTGGGGAGGTGCTACAGAGAGTACTTTTTCGTGCCTTAACAGAGTACAAAATCGACTTCGAAATCTGATGGAAATGATCTCTTCTCTTCCAAACAACCGCTTTCCCACAGAAGAGACGTTGCTAATCTCTCTACTCCATCGATATTTCCATAGAGGTGCCCGACTGAACTTCAATCTTTTGTTCCTCTTTGTAAGGCAATGAACAGCAGAACTCAACTATTTACCACAAAGAAAACATACCTTTCGTTATCACTCTATGTGCCTAACGTCAGGTAAACATTCGATGGACACAGCTATTTTCCACGGGCTTTCCGTTTTTGGACCCCATTACGCGGGGCTGCTTCCCTGCTGATTACACTTTTAGTCGTCTTCAAATACATTGTCAACACGTTTGAACTACCCCACTAGGAATTACACGCAGTTCGTACTACTGATACATTTTAGAATTCCCATAGTGTTCCTCATCTTTCGGCTGGCAATCATTTCAGTCTCATTAACCCTCCTCCTCACATGGGTATTGGTCTTGATAAGCGGTTATCCCAAAAGTAAAAAAAAGATGCCGAACTAGTTGGGCTTCATACATAAATGAGTAGAATTTGCTATAGTATCATCTTGCTTTTCACGAAATGATGTGCAACGAATTGGTATCAGCCAAAATGACTTTAATCTGAAGGATAACAACAATATGTATGGACAAATTGAGAATTATTATATTGACAATATAATGAAAAGTAATAATATTAGCCAAAATACTGCATTAAAATCAAACGCTAAATCAAAATGAATGGAATTCTTTCATATCAAGAACTAAAACAAAACAAACAAAAACTAAAGCACGAATTTTATATAACTTCAAAAGTTGATTTAAAACAAAAACAAAGTCGCCAACCAGAAAATAAAACATCATTCAAGATTTAGGACTTAAAGTGAAAATCGCAGCAAAAATCAAGATCACACATTTTCTAGATGTATCATTTAACCTTAAGAGAGAAATGATAAACTTTATACGAAATAAAACTGCGACCCAGTATGTGTTAACTCGAAATCGAATCATCCACATGGCTTAATTAAGCATATCCCAATATCAATTTATCACGTGATTAGTAGTAATTTCTATAATGAGGAAATTTGTAATAGCAATACATATAGCAATGCCTTAAGAAATAGCGGTTATACCAAAACCAACAGTGAATACCACAATAAAAGAAATAACACTAGAAGGAGAAATTGAAATCGAAAAATAATCTGGTATACGCCCCCATTTAATCTACTAGTTTAATCTAAAATTGGACGTTTGTTCTTAAATCATTTACATCGACATTTTTCAATATATAACACACTGCATAAAATATTCAATAAAAACACGATTAAACTTAGTTTTATTTGTACAAATAACTTGGAAAAATAAATAATAGTCATAATAGACATGTATTAAACAGTGATGCTTACAATAGAAGAAAAAACTTACAAAATAATAATAATAATTAATGTAGTTGCAGAGATTATATGCCCGTTGCAAGAAAAGTGTTTAACCAACAATATAGTTTATTTAAAAGCTGTATTGCCAGAAAATAATCCTAATTAAAAGAAATACATAGGGAATACAAATACTAACTGTAAGGCCGGATACAGTAACCACACATTTTTATTTGATAACTTTTATAACCTCGTAATTTAGGTTATAATAAATAATAACTTGTAAAGAAATGGATGAACTATCAAGAGAAACGTTTAACAGATTTCTTAAAACTGAACACAGAATGAATTAATGAATTAATTGCCACTGGGCGCGATTGACATATTAACAGTCTGATCCGTGATCTGTGTTTACTTTCTCTGTGGGCAGCCTCCAATTTCGAGGGCGATAACTCTCAACTCCCGAAATGGTTCAAGGGAGATAATTCCGTTTTTCGTTAGTTGTCCTAACAATAACCCAGATATGAATAAAATCGGCCTTTCACTATCTAACTACATAATATATCTAAAAGATAAGAATATAGTTCCTGTAGTAAAATGGAGCATTTTAAACAAGTAGTCGACACCTAAACTGCACAACCCCCTTGTTTCATTTGTCTTAGTGAAAAGTTGGCCACTGTTATGTTCCCTGATAACATTTGTCCACTAAATCAAGGAGATGGGATACGTTTTAACTGTAGAAACTGCAAACAGTTAACTCCAGATAAGTTTGTGAACAATCTAAAGAATTTAAAATGAATAACCTGACAATAATAGTAATAATAATAGTAATAGTAGTTGTAGCGATAATAAAAATAATAATAGTAATAGCAATAATAGGGATAATAATAATAATAGCAATAGTAGTAGTAATAATAACAATAATAATAGTAATTATAATAATAATAGGAATGGTTATATTAATAATTATAATAATAAATAGTACAATGGTTTATTTGTGGCATCTACACTTATTCGAACTATAGTGTTAACACATTTGCTTATTGGTTGATTAAGTAGTAGTAACTTACTCAGATTAATAGTGATAGATTAATTAAAATTATTATGATTTCAATATATTTCTTTAATATTATTTAATATACAGTTACATATTCTAATAAAAATTATTCGTAAATGAACTTAAACATGACAGGTTTTAGTTTTATTTAAATACTAGCGGGGCTACCCGGCGTTGCTCGGGATCATAAAAACATATATTTGAAGAAAGATCGTGTGTGTAACAACTTTATATTCAAACTTCTATGTCCGCCCCCTCTCTCTATAGCCGTCTCTTTATCTGCTACCTTTCTCTTCCCTGGTCGCCCTATTTCGCCGCTACTTTCTAATTTTGCCTTTTGCAAAAGCTGTTTCTTCCCCACTATTTCTCCTATTGCCCAGGGTAATAGTATGACATATTTCTATAAAAAGTAACACCTCTATCTGCGCCTTCTATATAGGTACTTATCTCCACCCCGGTGTTCATACTATATACGTATCTATCATCACCCCGGTGCGCATACTATATACGTACCTATCGCCGCCCCAGTGCACATACTATATACGTACCTATCGCCGCCCCAATGCAGATACTATTTAAGTACCTATCGCCGCCCTGTTGCGAATGCAAAATAGTACCTATCGTTGCCCCGGTGTGAATGCTAAATACATACCTATTGCGCCCCGGTGTGCATGCTACATAAGTACCTATCGCTGCCCAAGTGCGAATACTAAAGACATACCAATTGCGGCCCGGTGTGCATGCTACATAAGTACCTATCGCTGCCCTAGTGCGAATAATTAATATGTACATATTGCCGCTTTGGTGGGAATGCTAAATACGTACCTATCGCCGGCCCAGTGCGAATGCTAAATACGTACCTATAGCCGCCATGGTGCGAATGCTAAATACGTACCTATCACCACCATGGTGCAAATGGGAAATACATACCTTTCGCAGCCCCGGTGCGCGTGCTATATATGTACTGATCGCCGCGCAGAGCGCATGCTATGTACGTACTTATTGCTGCCCATGTGTACATGCTATATACGTAGCTATCGCCACCCCTGAATTCTGAATACGTACCTATCGCCGCCCTGGTGTGGAAGCTAAATACGTACATATCGCCGCCCCGGTGCGAATGCTAAATACATACCTATCGCCGCCCCGGTGTGAATTCTAAATACGTACCTATCGCCGCCCAGGTGTGAATTCTAAATACGTACCTATCGCCGCCCCGGTGCAAAAGCTAAATACGTACATATCGCCACCCCGGTGCAAATGCTAAATACATACCTATCGCTGCCCCGGTGTGAATGCTAAATACATACCTATCGCCGCCCCGGTGTGAATGCTAAATACGTACCTATCGCCGCCCCGGTGTAAATTTTAAATATGTACCTTTAGCCGCCCCGGTGTGAATTTAAAATATGTACCTTTCGCCGCCTCTGTGCGCGTGCTATATACGTACCTATCGCACCCCGGTGCGCGTGCTATATATGAACCGATCGCTGCCTCAGTGCGCATGCTAAATACATACCTATCACTGCCCTGGTGCGCATACTATATACGTACTTATTACTGCCCATGTGCACATGCTATATAAATACCTATCACCACCGCTGAATGCTAAATAAGTACCTATCGCCGCCCCGGTGTGGAAGCTAAATACGTACATATCGCCGCCCCTAAATTTGGGCAGACCCCTAAAGAATTTGGCGTGACCCCTAAAATTTTCCCTGACCCCTAAATCTCTCCAGCACCTTATTTTTCACTCTCCCCCAACCATGAGAAATATTTTGACTTCAAAACCAAAAAAAAAGAAAAAAATTTGGCCTGACCTCTAAAAAGTTCGTCCTGACCCCTAAAATTTTCCCCGACCCCTAAATCTCTCCAGCCCCCTAATTTTTCACTCTCCCCCAACCATGAGAAATATTTTGACTTCAAAACAAAAAAAAACAAAAAAATTGGGCCTGACCCCTAAAAAGTTCTGCCTGACCCCTAAAATTTTCCCGACCCTAAATCTCTCCAGCCCCCTAATTTTTCACTCTCCCCCAACCATGAGAAATATTTTGAGTTCAAAACCAAAAAAAAAAGGAAAAAATTTGGCCTGACACCTAAAAAGTTCCGCTAGACCTCTAAAATTTTCCCCGACCCCTAAATCTCTCCAGCCCCCTAATGTTTCACTCTTCCCCAACCATGAGAAATATTTTGACTTCAAAACAAAAAAAAACAAAAAAATTTGGCCTGACCCCTAAAAAGTTCCGCCTGACCCCTAAAATTTTCCCCGACCCCTCAATCTCTCCAGCCCCCTAATTTTTCACTCTCCCCCAACCCTGAGAAATATTTTGAGTTCAAAACCAAAAAAAATAAAAAAATTTGGCCTGACCCCTAAAAAGTTCGTCCTGACCCCTAAAATTTTCCCCGACCCCTAAATCTCTCTAGCCCCCTAATTTGTCACTCTCCCCCAACCCTGAGAAATATTTTGACTTCAAAACAAAAAAAAACAAAAAATTTGGCTTGACCCCTAAAAAGTTCGTTCTGACCCCTAAAATTTTCCCCGATCCCTAAATCTCTCCAGCCCCCTAATTTTTCACTCTCCTCCAACCATGAGAAATATTTTGAATTCAAACCAAAAAAAAACAAAAGAAAAGAAAAAAATTTGGCCTGACCCCTAAAAAGTTGCGCCTGACCCCTAAATCTCTCCAGCCCCCTAATTTTTCACTTTCCCCCAACCATGAGAAATATTTTGAGTTCAAAACAAAAAAAAAGAAAAAAATTGGGCCTGACCCCTAAAAAGTTCCGCCTGACCCCTAAAATTTTCCCCGACCCCCCCAATATCTCCAGCCCCCTAATTGTTCACTCTCCCCCAACCCTGAGAAATATTTTGAGTTCAAAACCAAAAAAAACAAAAAATTTGGCCTGACCCCTAAAAAGTTCGTCCTGACCCCTTAAATTTCCCCCGACCCCCTAATCTCTCCAACCCCCCCCCCCGAACTTTTTTTTTCAGTGTCCCATAACCCTGAGAAATATTTTAAGTTCAAAAAAAAAATTTCCCTGACCCACTAATCTCTTTACTATAGATACAAATAAATGCACATTGGCCTTTATTATAGATGCAAATAAATGCACATTGGTCTTTATTATAGATACAAATAAATGCACATTGGTCTTTATTATAGAGGCAAATAAATGCACATTGGTCTTTATTATAGATACAAATAAATGCACATTGGTCTTTATTATAGATACAAATAAATGCACATTGGTCTTTATTATAGATTTGCTTAATATCCCCCCCCCCAAGAAAAAATTTGGCCTGAGGCGCTCACACCGGCGAATGCTGACACTTTCTCCTCGCAACAGATACTACACTATCTCCACCCTCTCAAAAAGGTGTGAGCGTCGGCGAATGCCGAAACTCCCCCTCCCCCAAATTTGGCCTGAGGCGCCACACCGGCGAATGCCGTCACCCCCCCCCCCCAATTTGGCATGAAAGGAGGAGGTAATACCTATCATGATAACGGAAGGGAGTTGGAGGAATATTAGCGTCTATTAAAAGGTTGTAGAGTGAATTTATTCCCGCCACTTTGCATTATTTTTCAAATTATCTGCCACTCTCTGACGTCATGATGACCTGATATAACCGGACACAATTTAGAGCAAGACCGGGTACATCCGGCAAGGGATTATGGGACAGGTGCGGATGTGATTGAGCAACCCTTGTTTCACTACACACTCTTAACGTAGGATTCCTATGTTGTTATTGATGCAACCGGACAGAAGTTATTGGATGATCTGATACAACCGGACACAATTTAGGGCAAGACCGAGTACATTCGGCAAGGGATTATGGGATGTTTACAGTGACTCTGCATTTTTATCGGATTAGTACATAAATACATTAGATTATTTCGAATTTACTATCGAATTTGACCTCCTAGAACTGCACAGGACAAACCCATAGACCGGCGGAATGAAGCCCCGAAGGCCAAGACGATACCAGTCTATGGGGTGCAGTATCCATCGAAACAGATACTACACTTTGATCTTAGCCAAAAGAAGTGAATTAATGTCATTTTCGGTAATGGCGTATGAAAGCTATGTTGAATTAGAGAAAAACGGCCTAGGGGAGTCTAAAATTAATTCTTGATATTCAAAAGTAAATATAAGAATTTGTTAAATAGTATTATACAATGTTTGTTGAAAGAAAATCATAGTTATTATTACTTATTAATTTAATAATGTCATTTGAACAGTGTCTAGTTGATAGACCGATGTTCAGGTGTAGTTTGGTTATAAATACCCCAGTCTCAGAATTTAAATTTCGGATGCTTTACTTGGTCTTTTGGCTAAGATCAAAGTGTAGTATCTGTTCCCCATAGACTGGTATTGTCTTGGCCTCCGGGGCTTGATTTACGCCGGTCTATGGGTCTGTCCTGTGCAGTTCTAGGAGGTCCACCCTCCCAGGCTTCGCCTCCCCTCTTTGGGGAGGAGTAAGTTTATTGCTTACTGTCTGAGGCGCCCCTACCGGGGAATGCCGACGGGGCTGCCCAGCCAATTTTTAATGGCCAGAGCGCTCACCTTCTCGGGCGCTGGCTTTTCAAATCCCACTTTCCGACCTTGTGTCACATTTTGCCTTGTGGGAGGTAGATAAATATCTACTTGGTCTTTTGGCTAAGATCAAAGTGTAGTATCTGTTCCCCATAGACTGGTATTGTCTTGGCCTCCGGGGCTTGATTTACGCCGGTCTATGGGTCTGTCCTGTGCAGTTCTAGGAGGTCCACCCTCCCAGGCTTCGCCTCCCCTCTTTGGGGAGGAGTAAGTTTATTGCTTACTGTCTGAGGCGCCCCTACCGGGGAATGCCGACGGGGCTGCCCAGCCAATTTTTAATGGCCAGAGCGCTCACCTTCTCGGGCGCTGGCTTTTCAAATCCCACTTTCCGACCTTGTGTCACATTTTGCCTTGTGGGAGGTAGATAAATATCTACTTGGTCTTTTGGCTAAGATCAAAGTGTAGTATCTGTTCTCGGCATTTTTGTCTTGAGATAAAGTGTATTATCTAGTCCTATCCGATAGGTGTCGATCTTACACTGTCGAATCAAAAATCAGATTATCATTTTATTTTTAATCCCATTTCCTCTTTTTCACTTCCTAAAGTACGGTCTGATACGCGTACTCCTCCAAATTTCATGTCGACACTCCTTCCCAGCCGACGCCCCCCCCCCCAATTCGGCCTGAGGCGCTCATACTGGCGAACCCTCCCCAGTAACTCTCCCCAGTTTGGCCTGAGGTGCTCACACCGGCGAATGCCGGAACTCCCCCCTCCACCAAATTCGGCCTCCCCAAATTTCGCCTGAGGCGCTCATACTGGCGACACTCCTCCTCCCCAAATTCGGCCTGAGGCGCTCACACTGGCGAATGCCGACACTTCCTCAAATTCGGCCTGAGGCGCTCATACCGGCGAATGCCGACACTCCCCCAAATTCGGCCTGAGGCGCTCATTCCTCCCCGAATTTCGCCTGAGGCGCCCCACCGCGAATGACGACACACATCCTCCCCAGATTTCGCCTGAGGCGCTCACACCGCCCTGAGGCGCTCACACCGTCGAATGCAGACACTCCCCCAAATTCGGCCTGAGGCGCTCATACTGGCGAATGCCGACACTCCCCCAAATTCGGCCTGAGGCGCTCATACTGACGAATGCCGACACTCCTCCCCAAATTTCGCCTGAGGCGATCATACTTGCGTATGCCGACACTCCTCCCCGAATTTTGCCTGAGGCGCCCCACCGGCAAATGCTGACCCTCCCCCAAATTTCGCCGAATGCCTATACCCCCCTCCCCCAAATTTCTCCTGAGGCGCTCACACCGGCGAATGCCGACACCCCCACACCCACCCCAATTTTTCAATATGTATACAAATATTAGTGAAAACAATGGCTGAGCATACAAATATTAGTGAAAACAGTGGGGGAGCATAATTATTTATTACTTTAATTTTACTGATACTACACTAACTTCACACCTCTCAAAAAGGAGGAGGTAATACCTAGGAGGATGTTAAAAATGTGGTTAGGATTAAGCAACCCTTGCTTCACTATGAACTCATGTTAAAAAAAGTGCCGTTATTGATTAAACAACACTTGCGTCACTATAAACGCATGTATCAAAAAGTGCCGTTAGCAGTTACGCAACCCTTGCATCACTATGGACTCATGTTCAAAAAAGTGCCGTTAGTAAGTAAGCAACCCATGCTTCACTATGGACTCGTGTTCAAAAAAAGTGCCGTTTGTGATTAAGCAACACTTGCTTCACTATAAACTCATGTTCAAAAAAGAGCCGTTAGGGATTTCCTCTGACGTCATTTCCTGTTAAAATCATGACGGTGCATTATTTCTCAAATTCTTTGTTTTTTTCTCAAATTAGTACTAAACAACGTTGAAAATCGAGGAAAAAGGCACCCTCCCATTGGAGAAAAGTGCTCAGTCGACCCTCGAAGAGTCCATTTTTTTTTCCGGTTCTGAGATATTATACGTCCCGGGGCTGGCCGGTCATAATGGTGTCAACCGTGTGACTGTGTGTTGGGTCCTGTCGGAGGAGTATCTAGACATACAAACAAACAGACAAACAGACAAACAGACATACAGACAACTGGCCTTTATATAATAGACTAGCGGGGCTACCCGGCATTGCTCGGGGTCATAAAAACATATATTTGAAGAAAGATCGTGTGTGTAACATCTTTATATTCAAAATTCTATGTTCGCCCCCTCTCTCTATAGCCGTCTCTTTATCTGCTACCTTTCTCTTCCCTGGTCGCCCCATTTCGCCGCTACTTTCTAATTTTGCCTTTTGCAAAAGCTGTTTCTTCCCCACCATTTCTCCTATTGCCCAGGGTAATAGTATGACATATTTCTATAAAAAGTAACACCTCTATCTGTGCCTTCTATATAGGTACTTATCTCCACCCCGGTGTTCATACTATATACGTATCTATCATCACCCCGGTGCGCATACTATATACGTACCTATCGCCGCCCCAGTGCACATACTATATACGTACCTATCGCCGCCCCGGTGCAGATACTATTTAAGTACCTATCGCCGCCCCGTTGCGAATGCTAAATAGTACCTATTGTTGCCCCGGTGTGAATGCTAAATACATACTTATTGTGCCCCGGTGTGCATGCTACATAAGTACCTATCGCTGCCCTAGTGCGAATACTAAAGACATACCAATTGCGGCCCGGTGTGCATGCTACATAAGTACCTATCGCTGCCCTAGTGCGAATAATTAATATGTACATATTGCCGCTTTGGTGTGAATGCTTGATACGTACCTATCACCACCACGGTGCGAATGCAGAATACATACCTTTCGCCGCCCCGGTGCGCGTGCTATATATGTACTGATCGCCGCCGCAGAGCGCATGCTATGTACGTACTTATTGCTGCCCATGTGTACATACTATATACGTAGCTATCGCCACCCCTGAATTCTGAATACGTACCTATCGCCGCCCTGGTGTGGAAGCTAAATACGTACATATCGCCGCCCCGGTGCGAATGCTAAATACATACTTATCGCCGCCCCGGTGTGAATTCTAAATACATACCTATCGCAGCCCCGGTGTGAATTCTAAATACGTACATATCGCCGCCCCAGTGTGAATTTTAAATATGTACCTTTCGCCGCCCCGGTGTGAATTTTAAATATGTACCTTTAGCCGCCCCTGTGCGCGTGCAATATACGTACCTATCGCCGCCCCGGTGCGCGTGCTATATATGAACCGATAGCTGCCTCAGTGCGCATGCTAAATACATACCTATCACTGCCCCGGTGCGCATACTATATACGTACTTATTACCGCCCATTTGCACATGCTATATAAGTACCTATCACCACCGCTGAATGCTAAATAAGTACCTATCGCCGCCCCTATGTGGAAGCTAAATATGTACATATCGCTGCCCCTAAATTTGGGCGGTACCCTAAAAATTTGGCCTGACCCCTAAAATTTTCCCCGACCCCTAAATCTCTCCAGCCCCCTAATTTTTCACTCTCCTCCAACCATGAGAAATATTTTGACTTCAAAACAAAAAAAAGAAAAAAATTTGGCCTGACCCCTAAAAAGTTTGTCCTGACCCCTAAAATTTTCCCCGCCCCCTAAATCTCTCCAGCCCCCTAATTTTTCACTCTCCCCCAACCCTGAGAAATATTTTGTCTTCAAAACAATAAAAAACCAAAAATAACAAAAAAATTTGGCCTGACCCCTAAAAAGTTCGTCCTGACCCCTAAAATTTTCCCCGACCCCTAAATCTCTCCAGCCCCCTAATTTTTCACTCTCCCCCAACCCTGAGAAATATTTTGACTTCAAAACAAAAAAAAACAAACAAAAACAAAAAAAAACAAAAAAATTTGGCCTGACCCCTAAAAAGTTCGTCGTGACCCCTAAAATTTTCCCCCACCCCTAAATCTCTTGAGCCCCCTAATTTTTCACTCTCCCCCAACCCTGAGAAATATTTTGAGTTCAAAACCAAAAAAAAGAAAAAAATTTGGCCTGACCCCTAAAAAGTTCGTCCTGACACCTTAAATTTTCCCCGACCCCTAAATCTCTCCATCCCTATAATTTTTCACTCTCCCCCGACCCTGAGAAATATTTTCAGTTCAAAACCAAAAATAACAAAAAAATTTGGCCTGACCCCTAAAAAGTTCGTCCGGACCCCTAAAATTTTCCCCGACCCCTAAATCTCTCCAGCCCCCTAATTTTTCACTCTATCCCAACCATGACATATATTTTGACTTCAAAACAAAAAAAAACAAAAAAATTTGGCCTGACTCCTAAAAAGTTCGTCCTGACCCCTAAAATTTTCCCCGACCCCTAAATCTCTCCAGCCCCCTAATTTTTCACTCTCCCCCAACCCTGAGAAATATTTTGACTTCAAAACAAAAAAAAACAAACAAAAACAAAAAAAAACAAAAAAATTTGGCCTGACCCCTAAAAAGTTCGTCGTGACCCCTAAAATTTTCCCCGACCCCTTAAATCTCTTGAGCCCCCTAATTTTTCACTCTCCCCCAACCCTGAGAAATATTTTGAGTTCAAAACCAAAAAAAAGAAAAAAATTTGGCCTGACCCCTAAAAAGTTCGTCCTGACCCCTAAAATTTTCCCCGACCCCTAAATCTCTCTAGCCCCCTAATTTTTCACTCTCCCCCAACCCTGAGAAATATTTTGACTTCAAAACAAAAAAAAACAAAAAAATTTGGCCTGACCCCTAAAAAGTTCGTCCTGACCCCTAAAATTTTCCCCGACCCCTAAATCTCTCCAGCCCCCTAATGTTTCACTCTCCCTCAACCCTGAGAAATATTTTGACTTCAAAACAAAAAAAAACAAAAAAAACAAAAAAATTTGGCCTGACCCCTAAAAAGTTCGTCCTGACCCCTAAAATTTTCCCCGACCCCTAAATCTCTCCAGCCCTCTAATTTTTCACTTTCCCCCAGCCCTGAGATATATTTTGACTTCAAAACCAAAAAAAAACAAAAAAAATTGGCCTGACCCCTAAAAAGTTCGTCCTGACCCCTAAAATTTTCCCCGACCCCTAAATCTCTCCAGCCCCCTAATTTTTCACTCTCCTCCAACCATGAGAAATAATTTTACTTCAAAACAAAAAAAAGAAAAAAATTTGGCCTGACCCCTAAAAAGTTCGTCCTGACCCCTAAAATTTTCCCCGACCCCTAAATCTCTCCAGCCCCTTAATTTTTCACTCTCCCCCAACCCTGAGAAATATTTTGACTTCAAAACAAAAAAAAACAAACAAAAACAAAAAAAAAACAAAAAAAATTGGCCTGACCCCTAAAAAGTTCGTCCTGACCCCTAAAATTTTCCCCGACCCCTAAATCTCTCCAGCCCCCTAATTTTTCACTCTCTCCCAACCCTGAGAAATATTTTCAGTTCAAAACCAAAAAAAAAAAAAAAAAATTTGGCCTGACCCCTAAAAAGTTCGTCCTGACCCCTAAAATTTTCCCCGAGCCCTCAATCTCTCCAGCCCCCTAATTTTTAACTCTCCCTCAACCCTAAGAAATATTTTGAGTTCAAAACAAAAACATGTTATTTAACATGTATACAAATATTAGTGAAAACAATGGCGGAGCATAATTATTTCTCTTTTTACTTTACTTATTGAGACGTTATTTAACATGTATAAAAATATTAGTGAAAACAATGGTGGAGCATAATTATTTTTCTTTTTTCTTTACTTATTGAGACGTTATTTAATATGTATACAAATATTAGTGAAAACAGTGGCGGAGCATAATTATTTCTCTTTTTACTTTACTTATTGAGACGTTATTTAACATGTATTCAAATATTAGTGAAAACAATGGCGGAGCATAATTATATTTCTTTCTTACTTTACATATTGAGACGTTATTTAATATGTATACACATTTTAGTGAAAACAGTGGTGGAGCATAATTATTTTTCTTCTTACTTTACTTATTTAGACGTTATATCATATGTATACAAATATTAGTGAAAACAATGGTGGAGCATAATTATTTTTCTTCTTACTTTACTTATTGAGACGTTATTTAATATGTATACAAATATTAGTGAAAACAGTGGTGGAGCATAATTATTTTTCTTCTTACTTTACTTATTGAGACGTTATTTAATATGTATACAAATATTAGTGAAAACAATGGTGGAGCATAATTATTTATTACTTTAATTTTACTGATACTACACTAACTTCACACCTCTCAAAAAGAAGGAGGTTATACCTGGGAGGATGGTACCATGTCAACAGAAGAAATGCAGTTAGGATTAAGCAACCCTGGCTTCACTACAAACTCGTGTTCAAAAAAGTGCCGTTATTGATTAAGCAACCCTGGCTTCACTGTGGATTCATGTTCAAAAAAGTGCCGTTAGGAATTAAGCAACCCTTGCTTCACTATGGACTCATGTTCAAAAAAATGCCGTTAGGGATTAAGCAACAGTTGCTTCAATAAAAACTTATGTTTCGTTGGGATAAGGCAACCCGTGCTTCACTATAAACTCATGTTCAAAAAAGTGCCGTTAGGGATTTCCTCTGACGTCATTTCCTGCTAAAATCGTGACTTTGCATTATGCCGACAATCCCCCATCTCCAAATTTGGCCTGAGGCGCACCACCGGCGAATGCCGACACTCCAGCAAATTCGGCCTGAGTCGCTCACACCGGCGAATGCCGACACTCCCCCAAATTCGGCCTGAGGCGCTCATACTGGCGAATGCCGACACTCCTCCCCGAATTTCGCCTGAGGCGCCCCACCGCCGAATGCCGACACTCACCCTCCCCAGATTTGGCCTGAGGCGCCCCACCGCCGAATGCCGATACCCCCCCCCTCTTCCCCAAATTCGGCCTGAGGCGCTCATACTGGCGAATGCCGACACTCCCCCAAATTCGGCCTGAGGCGCTCATACTGACGAATGCCGACACTCCTCCCCAAATTTCGCCTGAGGCGATCATACTTGCGTATGCCGACACTCCTCCCCGAATTTTGCCTGAGGCGCCCCACCGGCAAATGCTGACCCTCCCCCAAATTTCGCCGAATGCCTATACCCCCCTCCCCCAAATTTCTCCTGAGGCGCTCACACCGGCGAATGCCGACACCCCCACACCCACCCCAATTTTTCAATATGTATACAAATATTAGTGAAAACAATGGCTGAGCATACAAATATTAGTGAAAACAGTGGGGGAGCATAATTATTTATTACTTTAATTTTACTGATACTACACTAACTTCACACCTCTCAAAAAGGAGGAGGTAATACCTAGGAGGATGTTATCATGTCAACAGAAACAATGTGGTTAGGATTAAGACACCCTTGCTTCACTATGAACTCATGTTAAAAAAAGTGCCGTTATTGATTAAACAACACTTGCGTCACTATAAACGCATGTATCAAAAAGTGCCGTTAGCAGTTAAGCAACCCTTGCATCACTATGGACTCATGTTCAAAAAAGTGCCGTTAGTAAGTAAGCAACCCATGCTTGACTATGGACTCGTGTTCAAAAAAAGTGCCGTTTGTGATTAAGCAACACTTGCTTCACTATAAACTCATGTTCAAAAAAGAGCCGTTAGAGATTTCCTCTGACGTCATTTCCTGTTAAAATCATGACGGTGCATTATTTCTCAAATTCTTTGTTTTTTTCTCAAATTAGTACTAAACAACGTTGAAAATCGAGGAAAAAGGCACCCCCCCATTGGAGAAAAGTGCTCAGTCGACCCTCGAAGAGTCCATTTTTTTTTCCGGTTCTGAGATATTATACGTCCCGGGGCTGGCCGGTTATAATGATGTCAACCGTGTGACTGTTTGTTGGGTCCTCTCGGAGGAGTATCTGGACATACAAACAGACAGACAGACAAACAAACAGACATACAGACAAGTGCCCTTTATATAGGAGACTAGCGGGGCTACCCGGCGTTGCTCGGGGTCATAAAAACATATAATTGAAGAAAAATCGCGTGTGTAACATCTTTATATTCAAACTTCTATTTCTCCCCCTCCTCTATAGCCGTCTCTTTATCTTTTTACCTTTCTCTTCCCTAGTCGCCCCATTTCACTGCTACTTTCTAATTTTGCCTTTTGTGAAAGCTGCTTCTTCCCTACCATTTCTCCTACGTTGCCCAGGTCAATAGTATGACATATTTCTATAAAAAGTACTACATCTATATGCGCTTTCTATATAAATACTTATCTCCGCCCCGCGTTCATACTATATACATATCTATCACCACCCCGGTGCACATATACTATATGAGTACCTATTGCCGCCCCGGTATGCATACTACATAAGTACCTATCGCTGCCCCGGTGCAAATGCTACATACGTACGTATCGCCACCCCAGTGTGAATGCTGCATATGTACCTATCGCCGCCTCGTTGCTAATGCTACATATGTACCTATCGCCGCCCCGGTGTAAATGCTAAATACATACCTATCGCCACCCTGGTGTGCGTGCTATATACGTACCGATCGCCGGCCCGGAGCGCATGCTTAATAAATACCTATCACCGCCCTGGTGCGCATTCTATATACATACTTACTGCATCCCTGTGCACATGCTATATAGTACCTATCGCCATCTCTATGCACCACTATAAACGTACCTATTGCCACCCCGGTGCACATACTATATATATACCTATCGCCGCCCCAGTGCGCATACTATATTCGTACCTATCGCCGCCCCGGTGTGCATACTATATACTTACCTACGAAATATTTTAAGCTCATAAAAACAAAAAAATTTCGCTAGACCCCCTAAAAAGTTTTTCCCGATCCCTACAATTTTCCCAGACCCCTAATATCTAAAGCCGCACCACCCAATTTTGTTTTACTCTCCCCCAACCCTGAGAAATATTTTGAGTTCAAAACAAAAAAATAACCAAAAAATTTGGCTTGACCCCTATAAAGTTCGGCCTGACCCATAAAATTTTCCCCGACCCCTCAATCTCTCCAGCCCCCCATCCCAAATAAGTTTTCATTCTCCCCCAACCCTGAGAAATATTTTGAGTTCAGAAAAACAAAAAAAATTTAGCCTGACCCCTAAAAAGTTCGGCCTGACCCCTAAAATTTTCCCCGACCCCTCAATCTCTCCAGCCCCTCATCTCAACTAATTTTTCACTCTCCCCACCCTGAGAAATATTTTGAGTTCAAAACAAAAGGAAAAAAATTTGGCCTGACCCCTAAAAAGTTCGGCCTGACCCCTAAAATTTTCCCCGACCCCTCAATCTCTCCAGCCCCCTATCCCAACTCATTTTTCACTCTCCCCCAACCCTGAGAAATATTTTGAGTTCAAAACAACAAAAAAAAGAAAAAAATTTGGCCTGACCCCTAAAAAGTTCGGCCTGACCTCTAAAATTTTCCCCGACCCCTCAATCTCTCCAGCCTCCCTCCCAACTAATTTTTCACAGTTCCCCAACCCTGAGAAATATTTTTAGTTCAAAACAAAAAAAAACAAAAAAAAATTTGGCCTGACCCCTAAAAAGTTCAGCCATACCCCTAAAAAGTTCGGCCGAACCCCTAAATCTCTCCAGCCCTCGATCTCAACTACATTTTCACTCTCCCCCAACCTTGGGAAATATTTTGAGTTCAAAACAAAAAAAAACAAAAAAATTTGGCCTGACCCCTAAAAAGTTCGGCCTTACCCCTAAAAAGTTCGGCCTGACCCCTAAAATTTTCCACGACCCCTCAATCTCTCCAGCCCCTCATCCCAACTAATTTTTCACTCTCCCCAC
The DNA here is from genome assembly GCA_963556195.1 of Sepiola atlantica. Classification (NCBI taxonomy): domain Eukaryota; kingdom Metazoa; phylum Mollusca; class Cephalopoda; order Sepiida; family Sepiolidae; genus Sepiola; species Sepiola atlantica. The sequence continues at coordinate 135,527,517 of OY744516.1, read as the reverse complement.
CCTGAGAAATATTTTGAGTTCAAAACAAAAGGAAAAAAATTTGGCCTGACCCCTAAAAAGGTTGGGCTTGACCCTAAAAAGTTCGGCATGACCCCTTAATCACTCCAAGCCCCCCCAACTTTTTTTTTTAAACGTGAGTTATCGCTCTTCCTTAGCTATCCTTTAACAACATTCCGGGGGGGATCGTTATACTTTAGAAGCACCAATATTTGTAGGGACCATTATAATTTAGAAGCACCAACATTCCTGGGTGAGACCGTTATACTTCAGAAGCACCAATATTTCTAGGGACCATTATACTATAGAATCACCAACATTCCTGACGGGCCGTGATACTTTAGAAGCACCACCCCTGGTCTCTATACTGGAGAAGCACCCATTGTCCCTATTCTGCAGAAGCTTCCGGGTCCTAAAATGTAGAAGCACCCCTTGTGCTGGGTTATATACTGTAGAAGCACCCCTGGTCCCTTTACTGAAGAAGAACCCATGGTCCTTTTTCTGCAGAGGCCTCTATGTTCTAATATTGTAGAATCACCTCCGGTATTGGGTCCTATACTGTAGAAGCACCTCTGGTCCCTATTCTGTAGAAGCACCTTTGTCCCTATTTTGTAGAAGCCTCTGGGTTCTATATGGTAGAAGCACCCCCAGTTCTGGGTCCTGTACTGTAGAAGCACCCATGGTCCCTATTCTGCAGAAGCCTCCGGGTCCTATATTGTTGAAGCACCCCCGGTTCTGGGCCTTTTTTATACATATATAGAGTGGTTATGACCCAACGGGTCACTGGTAACATGTACTGGTTAAATTCTTTTTTTTCTGTTTTTATACATATATAGAGTGATTATGACCCAACGCGTCACTGTAAACGTGTACTTGTTAAATTCTTCTTTTTTTTCTTTTTTTATACATATATAGAGTGGTTATGACTCAACGGGTCAGTGTAAACGTGTACTTGTTAAATTATTCTTTTTTTATACATATATAGAGTGGTTATGACTCAACGGGTCACTGTAAACGTGTACTTGTTAAATTCTTCTTTTTTCTTTTTTTATACATATATAGAGTGGTTATGACTCAACGGGTCACTGTAAACGTTTACTTGTTAAATTCTTCTTTTTTTGTTTTTTTATACATATATAGAGTGGTTATGACTCAACGGGTCATTGTAAACGTGTACTTGTTAAATTCTTCTTTTTTCTTTTTTTATACATATATAGAGTGGTTATGACTCAACGGGTCACTGTAAACGTGTACTTGTTAAATTCTTCTTTTTTCTGTTTTTATACATATATAGAGTGGTTATGACTCAACGGGTCACAGTAAACGTGTACTTGTTAAATTCTTCTTTTTTCTTTTTTTATACATATATAGAGTGGTTATGACTCACCGGGTCACTGTAAACGTGTACTTGTTAAATTCTTCTTTTTTCTTTTTTTATACATATATAGAGTGGTTATGACTCAACGGGTCACTGTAAACGTTTACTTGTTAAATTCTTCTTTTTTTATACATATATAGAATGGTTATGACTCAACGGGTCATTGTAAACGTGTACTTGTTAAATTCTTCTTTTTTCTTTTTGTATACATATATAGAGTGGTTATGACTCAACGGGTCACCGTAAACGTGTACTTGTTAAACTCTTCTTTTTTCTTTTTTTATACATATATAGAGTGGTTATGACTCAACGGGTCACTGTAAACGTTTACTTGTTAAATTCTTCTTTTTTTCTTTTTTTATACATATATAGAGTGGTTATGACTCAACGGGTCATTGTAAACGTGTACTTGTTAAACTCTTCTTTTTTCTTTTTTTATACATATATAGAGTGGTTATGACTCAACGGGTCACTGTAAACGTGTACTTGTTAAATTCTTCTTTTTTCTGTTTTTATACATATATAGAGTGGTTATGACTCAACGGGTCACAGTAAACGTGTACTTGTTAAATTCTTCTTTTTTCTTTTTTTATACATATATAGAGTGGTTATGACTCAACGGGTCACTATAAACATGTTCTTGTTAAATTCTTCTTTTTTTCTTTTTTCTATACATATATAGAGTGGTTATGACTCAACGGGTCACTGTAAACGTTTACTTGTTAAATTCTTCTTTTTTTATACATATATAGAGTGGTTATGACTCAACGGGTCATTGTAAACGTGTACTTGTTAAATTCTTTTTTCTTTTTTTATACATATATAGAGTGGTTATGACTCAACGGGTCACCGTAAACGTGTACTTGTTAAACTCTTCTTTTTTCTTTTTTTATACATATATAGAGTGGTTATGACTCAACGGGTCACTGTAAACGTTTACTTGTTAAATTCTTCTTTTTTTCTTTTTTTATACATATATAGAGTGGTTATGACTCAACGGGTCATTGTAAACGTGTACTTGTTAAACTCTTCTTTTTTCTTTTTTTATACATATATAGAGTGGTTATGACTCAACGGGTCACTGTAAACGTGTACTTGTTAAATTCTTCTTTTTTCTGTTTTTATACATATATAGAGTGGTTATGACTCAACGGGTCACAGTAAACGTGTACTTGTTAAATTCTTCTTTTTTCTTTTTTTATACATATATAGAGTGGTTATGACTCAACGGGTCACTATAAACATGTTCTTGTTAAATTCTTCTTTTTTTCTTTTTTCTATACATATATAGAGTGGTTATGACTCAACGGGTCACTGTAAACGTTTACTTGTTAAATTCTTCTTTTTTTATACATATATAGAGTGGTTATGACTCAACGGGTCATTGTAAACGTGTACTTGTTAAATTCTTTTTTCTTTTTTTATACATATATAGAGTGGTTATGACTCAACGGGTCACCGTAAACGTGTACTTGTTAAACTCTTCTTTTTTCTTTTTTTATACATATATAGAGTGGTTATGACTCAACGGGTCACTGTAAACGTTTACTTGTTAAATTCTTCTTTTTTTCTTTTTTTATACATATATAGAGTGGTTATGACTCAACGGGTCATTGTAAACGTGTACTTGTTAAACTCTTCTTTTTTCTTTTTTTATACATATATAGAGTGGTTATGACTCAACGGGTCACTGTAAACGTGTACTTGTTAAATTCTTCTTTTTTCTGTTTTTATACATATATAGAGTGGTTATGACTCAACGGGTCACAGTAAACGTGTACTTGTTAAATTCTTCTTTTTTCTGTTTTTATACATATATAGAGTGGTTATGACTCAACGGGTCACTATAAACATGTTCTTGTTAAATTCTTCTTTTTTTCTTTTTTCTATACATATATAGAGTGGTTATGACTCAACGGGTCACTGTAAACGTTTACTTGTTAAATTCTTCTTTTTTTATACATATATAGAGTGGTTATGACTCAACGGGTCATTGTAAACGTGTACTTGTTAAATTCTTTTTTCTTTTTTTATACATATATAGAGTGGTTATGACTCAACGGGTCACTGTAAACGTGTACTTGTTAAATTCTTCTTTTTTCTTTTTTTATACATATATAGAGTGGTTATGACTCAACGGGTCACTGTAAACGTTTACTTGTTAAATTCTTCTTTTTTTCTTTTTTTATACATATATAGAGTGGTTATGACTCAACGGGTCACTATAAACATGTTCTTGTTAAATTCTTTTTTTCTTTTTTCTATACATATATAGAGTGGTTATGACTCAACGGGTCACTGTAAACGTGTACTTGTTAAATTCTTCTTTTTTCTGTTTTTATACATATATAGAGTGGTTATGACTCAACGGGTCACTGTAAACGTGTACTTGTTAAATTCTTCTTTTTTCTGTTTTTATACATATATAGAGTGGTTATGACTCAACGGGTCACTGTAAACGTGTACTTGTTAAATTCTTTTTTTTTTTTTTTCTATACATATATAGAGTGGTTATGACTCAACGGGTCACTGTAAACGTTTACTTGTTAAATTCTTCTTTTTTTGTTTTTGTATACATATATAGAGTGGTTATGACTCAACGGGTCATTGTAAACGTGTACTTGTTAAATTCTTCTTTTTTCTTTTTTTATACATATATAGAGTGGTTATGACTCAACGGGTCACTGTAAACGTGTACTTGTTAAATTCTTCTTTTTTCTTTTTTTATACATATATAGAGTGGTTATGACTCAACGGGTCACTATAAACATGTTCTTGTTAAATTCTTCTTTTTTTCTTTTTTCTATACATATATAGAGTGGTTATGACTCAACGGGTCACTGTAAACGTTTACTTGTTAAATTCTTCTTTTTTTATACATATATAGAGTGGTTATGACTCAACGGGTCATTGTAAACGTGTACTTGTTAAATTCTTTTTTCTTTTTTTATACATATATAGAGTGGTTATGACTCAACGGGTCACCGTAAACGTGTACTTGTTAAACTCTTCTTTTTTCTTTTTTTATACATATATAGAGTGGTTATGACTCAACGGGTCACTGTAAACGTGTACTTGTTAAATTCTTCTTTTTTCTGTTTTTATACATATATAGAGTGGTTATGACTCAACGGGTCACAGTAAACGTGTACTTGTTAAATTCTTCTTTTTTCTTTTTTTATACATATATAGAGTGGTTATGACTCAACGGGTCACCGTAAACGTGTACTTGTTAAACTCTTCTTTTTTCTTTTTTTATACATATATAGAGTGGTTATGACTCAACGGGTCACTGTAAACGTTTACTTGTTAAATTCTTCTTTTTTTCTTTTTTTATACATATATAGAGTGGTTATGACTCAACGGGTCATTGTAAACGTGTACTTGTTAAACTCTTCTTTTTTCTTTTTTTATACATATATAGAGTGGTTATGACTCAACGGGTCACTGTAAACGTGTACTTGTTAAATTCTTCTTTTTTCTGTTTTTATACATATATAGAGTGGTTATGACTCAACGGGTCACAGTAAACGTGTACTTGTTAAATTCTTCTTTTTTCTTTTTTTATACATATATAGAGTGGTTATGACTCAACGGGTCACTATAAACATGTTCTTGTTAAATTCTTCTTTTTTTCTTTTTTCTATACATATATAGAGTGGTTATGACTCAACGGGTCACTGTAAACGTTTACTTGTTAAATTCTTCTTTTTTTATACATATATAGAGTGGTTATGACTCAACGGGTCATTGTAAACGTGTACTTGTTAAATTCTTTTTTCTTTTTTTATACATATATAGAGTGGTTATGACTCAACGGGTCACCGTAAACGTGTACTTGTTAAACTCTTCTTTTTTCTTTTTTTATACATATATAGAGTGGTTATGACTCAACGGGTCACTGTAAACGTTTACTTGTTAAATTCTTCTTTTTTTCTTTTTTTATACATATATAGAGTGGTTATGACTCAACGGGTCATTGTAAACGTGTACTTGTTAAACTCTTCTTTTTTCTTTTTTTATACATATATAGAGTGGTTATGACTCAACGGGTCACTGTAAACGTGTACTTGTTAAATTCTTCTTTTTTCTGTTTTTATACATATATAGAGTGGTTATGACTCAACGGGTCACAGTAAACGTGTACTTGTTAAATTCTTCTTTTTTCTGTTTTTATACATATATAGAGTGGTTATGACTCAACGGGTCACTATAAACATGTTCTTGTTAAATTCTTCTTTTTTTCTTTTTTCTATACATATATAGAGTGGTTATGACTCAACGGGTCACTGTAAACGTTTACTTGTTAAATTCTTCTTTTTTTATACATATATAGAGTGGTTATGACTCAACGGGTCATTGTAAACGTGTACTTGTTAAATTCTTTTTTCTTTTTTTATACATATATAGAGTGGTTATGACTCAACGGGTCACTGTAAACGTGTACTTGTTAAATTCTTCTTTTTTCTTTTTTTATACATATATAGAGTGGTTATGACTCAACGGGTCACTGTAAACGTTTACTTGTTAAATTCTTCTTTTTTTCTTTTTTTATACATATATAGAGTGGTTATGACTCAACGGGTCACTATAAACATGTTCTTGTTAAATTCTTTTTTTCTTTTTTCTATACATATATAGAGTGGTTATGACTCAACGGGTCACTGTAAACGTGTACTTGTTAAATTCTTCTTTTTTCTGTTTTTATACATATATAGAGTGGTTATGACTCAACGGGTCACTGTAAACGTGTACTTGTTAAATTCTTCTTTTTTCTGTTTTTATACATATATAGAGTGGTTATGACTCAACGGGTCACTGTAAACGTGTACTTGTTAAATTCTTTTTTTTTTTTTTCTATACATATATAGAGTGGTTATGACTCAACGGGTCACTGTAAACGTTTACTTGTTAAATTCTTCTTTTTTTGTTTTTGTATACATATATAGAGTGGTTATGACTCAACGGGTCATTGTAAACGTGTACTTGTTAAATTCTTCTTTTTTCTTTTTTTATACATATATAGAGTGGTTATGACTCAACGGGTCACTGTAAACGTGTACTTGTTAAATTCTTCTTTTTTCTTTTTTTATACATATATAGAGTGGTTATGACTCAACGGGTCACTATAAACATGTTCTTGTTAAATTCTTCTTTTTTTCTTTTTTCTATACATATATAGAGTGGTTATGACTCAACGGGTCACTGTAAACGTTTACTTGTTAAATTCTTCTTTTTTTATACATATATAGAGTGGTTATGACTCAACGGGTCATTGTAAACGTGTACTTGTTAAATTCTTTTTTCTTTTTTTATACATATATAGAGTGGTTATGACTCAACGGGTCACCGTAAACGTGTACTTGTTAAACTCTTCTTTTTTCTTTTTTTATACATATATAGAGTGGTTATGACTCAACGGGTCACTGTAAACGTTTACTTGTTAAATTCTTCTTTTTTTCTTTTTTTATACATATATAGAGTGGTTATGACTCAACGGGTCATTGTAAACGTGTACTTGTTAAACTCTTCTTTTTTCTTTTTTTATACATATATAGAGTGGTTATGACTCAACGGGTCACTGTAAACGTGTACTTGTTAAATTCTTCTTTTTTCTGTTTTTATACATATATAGAGTGGTTATGACTCAACGGGTCACAGTAAACGTGTACTTGTTAAATTCTTCTTTTTTCTTTTTTTATACATATATAGAGTGGTTATGACTCAACGGGTCACTATAAACATGTTCTTGTTAAATTCTTCTTTTTTTCTTTTTTCTATACATATATAGAGTGGTTATGACTCAACGGGTCACTGTAAACGTTTACTTGTTAAATTCTTCTTTTTTTATACATATATAGAGTGGTTATGACTCAACGGGTCATTGTAAACGTGTACTTGTTAAATTCTTTTTTCTTTTTTTATACATATATAGAGTGGTTATGACTCAACGGGTCACCGTAAACGTGTACTTGTTAAACTCTTCTTTTTTCTTTTTTTATACATATATAGAGTGGTTATGACTCAACGGGTCACTGTAAACGTTTACTTGTTAAATTCTTCTTTTTTTCTTTTTTTATACATATATAGAGTGGTTATGACTCAACGGGTCATTGTAAACGTGTACTTGTTAAACTCTTCTTTTTTCTTTTTTTATACATATATAGAGTGGTTATGACTCAACGGGTCACTGTAAACGTGTACTTGTTAAATTCTTCTTTTTTCTGTTTTTATACATATATAGAGTGGTTATGACTCCACGGGTCACAGTAAACGTGTACTTGTTAAATTCTTCTTTTTTCTGTTTTTATACATATATAGAGTGGTTATGACTCAACGGGTCACTATAAACATGTTCTTGTTAAATTCTTCTTTTTTTCTTTTTTCTATACATATATAGAGTGGTTATGACTCAACGGGTCACTGTAAACGTTTACTTGTTAAATTCTTCTTTTTTTATACATATATAGAGTGGTTATGACTCAACGGGTCATTGTAAACGTGTACTTGTTAAATTCTTTTTTCTTTTTCTATACATATATAGAGTGGTTATGACTCAACGGGTCACTGTAAACGTGTACTTGTTAAATTCTTCTTTTTTCTGTTTTTATACATATATAGAGTGGTTATGACTCAACGGGTCACTGTAAACGTGTACTTGTTAAATTCTTCTTTTTTCTGTTTTTATACATATATAGAGTGGTTATGACTCAACGGGTCACTGTAAACGTGTACTTGTTAAATTCTTTTTTTTTTTTTTTCTATACATATATAGAGTGGTTATGACTCAACGGGTCACTGTAAACGTTTACTTGTTAAATTCTTCTTTTTTTGTTTTTGTATACATATATAGAGTGGTTATGACTCAACGGGTCATTGTAAACGTGTACTTGTTAAATTCTTCTTTTTTCTTTTTTTATACATATATAGAGTGGTTATGACTCAACGGGTCACTGTAAACGTTTACTTGTTAAATTCTTCTTTTTTTGTTTTTTCATACATATATAGAGTGGTTATGACTCAACGGGTCATTGTAAACGTGTACTTGTTAAATTCTTCTTTTTTCTTTTTTTCATACATATATAGAGTGGTTATGACTCAACGGGTCATTGTAAACGTGTACTTGTTAAATTCTTCTTTTTTCTTTTTTTATACATATATAGAGTGGTTATGACTCAACGGGTCACTGTAAACGTGTACTTGTTAAATTCTTCTTTTTTCTGTTTTTATACATATATAGAGTGGTTATGACTCAACGGGTCACAGTAAACGTGTACTTGTTAAATTCTTCTTTTTTCTTTTTTATACATATATAGAGTGGTTATGACTCAACGGGTCACTATAAACATGTTCTTGTTAAATTCTTCTTTTTTTCTTTTTTCTATACAAATATAGAGTGGTTATGACTCAACGGGTCACTGTAAACGTGAGTGGTTATGACTCAACGAGTCACTGTAAGTAAAATAAGTTTTGAAGAGAAAAAAATGTAAAAACCTATAACGATGACGTCATATACCTATTACTGTGACGTCACGTGCACAAGAATAAGTTGGTTGAAAATAAAATTATTATTACATAATTACATTGGCTGATTTCCAAATTACTACTGAATAACATTAGAAAAGTTTGAAAAAATCAGACCAGCTGCCGAAGACTGGCCCCGTTGACCCCCAGCAACATTTTTTTTTGTTGTAATTTTGAGATATTATGATCCCAGGATATGTACGGTGCTGAAGATATAAACTTTTTGACATGTCGTCGGGTAGTTTTTGAGGAGAAGCTTCACATACAGACATACATACATACATACATACATACATACATACATACATACATACATATAGACAAGTGCCCTTTATATAAGAGACTAGCAGGGCTACCCGGCGTTGCTCAGGTTATAGAATAGAAGAAAAATCGCGTGTGTAACATCTTTATATTCAAACTTCGATTTCTCTCACTTTCTCTATAGCTGTCTCTTTATCTTTCTACTTTTCTCTTCTCTGGTCGCCCAATTTCACAGCTACTTTCTCATTTTGCCTTTTGCGAAAGCTGTTTCTTCTCCACCATTCCTCTTACGTTGGCCAGGGCAAAAGTATGACATATTTCTATAAAAAGTACCACCTCTGTCTGTGCCTTCTATATAGGTACATAATATATAAGTACCTATCGCCACTCTGGTGTGAATGCTAAATCCGTATCTATTGTCGCCCAGGTGCGCATGGTATGTACGTACTTATCGCCATCCCTGTTCACATGCTATATACGTACCTATTACAGCCCCGGTGCGCATACTATATACGTACCTATTGGCGTTGCACAGGGGATCACTTCTCCAGTCGCCCTCCTTCCACAGTTGCCAGGAGTAAAAGATGTCACGTACATGGTTGCCAATTCACCCTGGCTACACTATCACCGGCCTCCCCTAAACTCTGCACTACCTCTCCATTCCCTGGAGTAAAAATGTAACATTTCTATTAAAAGTACCATATTTGTCTTCATTATTAATGTTAATAAGGGTGTTTTTTTATTTACTTCTTCATGTCCGTGTATGTTAGATAAAATAACCTAGGTCGATCAGGCCCCTCTGACAGCAGTCTTTGTTTATGATAATAATGGTGTCTATTTACTTCTTTCATGTTTGTGTATGTTAGATTAAATCACCTAGGTTGATCACCGATTAAATATTTAATATGAATATAATAAATGGTATCAATGGAGAAGAATAATTTTTTCTTTTAAATTCACCGATCGAGACATTATTTTATATGAATATAAATAATAGTGCTAACTATGGGGACCCTTCCTATACCATTCTACTCAGACTCCGTAATATTCCATTCGGGTTGAACTCCAGGCCTTGACTCTTTCCTGAACATCAGGCTCTGACTCCTACCCGAACAATTAGGACCTGACTACTTCCTGAAGAGCTGGCTTTGACACCTTAAACATCAGGGTGACTCTTTCATATACTGCAAGCTCTGAATCTTTTCCCGAACCTCCAGCTTTGACTGTTTCACTGTTTCACTGCTCCCCGAACATCAGTTTTTTTTTTTAATCCTGTGCTATGGTGTGTATAATAAACACACCTGCTCTATCTAGGATATTGAACTCTATTTAATTAAACACTCGTTCTATGTAGGATAATGAGCACTTTTAAAATAAGGAGGCCAAGAGAGCACTATAACAAACAAGCGCCTAGAACTTGTTAAATTTCAATGTAAAAAAATGCTGACTGATTTGCTATTCTCTTTTACTGGATAACATTAAAAGCAGTGTTTAATTATTGATAACATTAAAGGGAAAATGCCAATGTTACCTTACTGTAAAGAATTTACTATTTTATGTTAACCTTCCACTAACCTTGCTCAGCAACAAATGTCTTAGCTGGGGAAACATAGAAATATTAATTTTTTTTCATATGTTAGAACAATGATGACCGACGACACTCTTTCCCACACTTCTGATGGTCTTGTGTCTAATTTGTGTTATGAGTAAATGTGGTATTGTGGTGACTAACATTCTAGTTATAGTAGGATATACATTTTTATTACTTTAGAACACTTTTGAAAGCCTTGTTTTGAATGTAATTTTTTCATATTTTCAGCAAGTAAATAATTCAAAGTTTAGTATTTGTTCAGATGGATGCTACAACCCTTAATTGGTAACTGAAGTCGGTACCAGTCTAAGTGTTTGGTTAACGTCCGTAAAAACTAAAAAGAATGAAAGTTTACAACTTGTTCAATAAAGCAAAAAGCAAATATAAGGTTATGAGTAAATGTGGTATTGTGGTGACTGATCATTCTAGTCAAAAGTAGAATAGACCGAATTTACAGACAGCTGTTGTATTGAGGGTAAAGAACACCGACAGATTAAGCAGGTACACCTTACCAAGTGTTACACTGTTCTATCTAACATATTGAACAGTTACTGATTTAGTATATATCCATTAGTAAATTACACACATGCTATCTCTATGATATTGTGCACTGTTAGATTCACCATAAGACATACTAAGAGTCACACTATATTATAACACATACTTGCTCTATCTAGAGTATTAAGTACATCCGAATGCAGCATTTACTATGTTTTGCGTGTCCTACTGCATTATTGCACACATCTGTTGCATCTAGGGAACTGATCAGTGTTTTCTACTAAATATAACATTTAGAAAGTGTCCTAGTGCAGTAATAATTTATTGCTCCTGAGTTTGTTTCGGATTATAAACCTAGGCATGAACAACAAAACAATAGTCAAAAAATGTGCTGAACATATTTATGAAAAATGATTAGTTTATTGCTCAATATATTGAAACACATTTATTTTAAGTCTGTTCACCACTTTCAAGCAAGAATATAATGAAAAAAAAAACAAAACAATTTTATATTTAAATAGGTGATTTTTATTTTAATGTGTCTTTTGAGAATGTGTAATTGTGTCAAAAGATAAAAACACAAATTTAAAAAAGGAACTGCAGCACTTAATGATATCAATCACAGAAACACATTGTTCAACCGTGATGTTTTAGTAATAAAACGTTTTTTTAACCGTCCTCATTTTGATTATTTGTAATAAGATTTTGCTATAGTCTTCATTTTATATAAAAGAATATAAAAATAAATTTCAAGCTACATTGTCATCATCGAAATCTCCAGGTTGATTGTGTGGTTAATGAAACTAAGTAGGCAAATTCACTTAAATGAAAGATGTAATTGAGAAAAACAATCAAATTGTCTGAAATGGAAGATGAAATTAGAAAATATATTATTCAATTGAATGAGTACAGTAATCAAAATGATGTGGCTAAAAATGTACATCATTAATAATCACTTTTTAAAACTCAAAATATGAAAGTACTGAAATGTTTGTGGTAAGTTCTTATTAGTGACTTGCTATCATCAAGAATTCACCCCAAAGAATGTTCTTTCTTTTATGATTTTGAGGAATAGATAATTATAAACATGAGAGCTATGACATAGTTATTATTGCAAGAACAGAGTCCTTCGTTTGTGATGATCAGTGATCTTCTTTTTTTTTTTTACTAATCATACATCAAACTAAAGTCATGTATTAAAAAGAAATTGTTCATAAAGATTACACACTCACAAAAAAAATAACTGAAGCAGTGAGTCCTGTGTTTATAAGAATAAATAGTGTCTATTAATCCATGCATAAGGTAATGGGTAGTCTGAATTTCTCTTAATTCAAATTGTGGTATAGCCGGACTCTGATAATCAAATCTGAAGGAAAGAAAGCATCAAATATATAGAACATAAAGGAATCTATTTCAAAGGTGTTCTGAATTGTGAATAGAAAAGGATAAAATGCAGTTTGTTTAAAAATAGATAGTTTTGTAGTAAAAGATATAAAATTACAAAGAACAAATGCTGTACTCTATTGAAAAAGGCTGCTTCAATTGAGATTTTCTGGTACTGGGGGGTCTCAGGCTGTTAAGCAATTCAAAACTGAAACAGAACTAAGATATTGTATAGTAGTAAAATAGCTTGGCCTTTTGGCTAAGATCAAAGTGTGGTATCTTTCCGATGGGTGCTGCACTTCATGGATCGGTGTTGTCTTGGCCTTCGGGGCTTGGTTTCCGCCGGTCTGTGAGTCTGATCTGTCCTGTGCAGTTCTAGGAGGTCCACCTTCTCAGGCTTTACCTCCCCTCTTTGGGGAGGAGTAAGTTAATTGCTTACTGCCTGAGGCGCCCCTACCGGGGAATGCCGACGGGGCTGCCCAGGAAATTTTTAATGGCCAGAGTGCTCACCTTCTCGAGCGCTGGCTTTTCAAATCCCACTTTCCTACCTTGTGTCACATATTCCTATTGTGGGTAGGGGTTAAATAACGCCTTTTGGCTAAGATCAAAGTGTAGCATCTGTTCCATGGATACTGCACCCCATAAACTGGTATCGTCTTGGCCTTTGGGGCTTGATTTACGCCGGTCTATGGGTCTGTCCTGTGCAGTTCTAGGAGGTCCACCTTCCCAGGCTTTGCCTCCCCTCTTTGGGGAGGAGTAAGTTTATTGCTTACTGCCTGAGGCGCCCCTACCGGGGAATGCCGACGGCGCTGCCCAGGCAATTTTTAAACCCCACTTTCCCAACCCGACTTGTGGGAGTAAGATAAAAACTGACCTTGTGCCTAACTCCTGGAGAGGAGTAAATCAATACTCTAGTGTAAATTTGTGTTGACGTTTTCCTTTGTGTAACTTTCTAATAGGAGATGTATTTACTATTGCCTGTTGGGTGAGGTGCCTTACTATATTCACGAGGGAGTCTCAATGGGACTATACAGTCATTTCACTTCTCACCAAAGTGCCATTGTTTTCACTAAGTTTCAGTGCTAATAGTTTTCAAACATTTACTTAGAAAGTGAAAATAATTATAAAAAAAAGAATGTGCACCAAAAAAGTAAACAAAAATATTTTCTCTGATAATGACTGTTTTCCCCTATCTGTCCGACTGTCTCCCTTGCTTCATTTGTGTGCATGGTTTGGTTTATATCATGTGGCAGTATTTATATGGTGTTGCATAGTTAATAGAATAATACACATGCTGTTTATTGAATGTAACATCGACAAACTAATAGAATAAATAGCAAGCAAATAAAAATACTTGTTTGAAACAAAATAGTTGAAGAATACATTACCAGAGCCTCGTTAGCCAGGGTTATACAGAGTGAAACGGGCTATAAGAACTGGTGTAAAGTTACATCCATAACCTCCTAAGCATTTACACTGTTTTACCCTGTTACCACCTCCCAGAACAGGGACCAGAGGTTGAATTTTGGGAGGCATGTTTGGATGTTAAGCAACCAAAACCATGTTCTTTTAGTCAATTCTCAACTGTCATTCATTTTTAAGTTATTCTCAACTCTGGAGAGGTGTCATTCATTTTTAAGTCATTCTCAACTCTGGTAGATGTGTCATTCATTTTCTAATTATTCTCAACTCAGGGGGGGGGCATCATTCATTATTTAATTATTCTAAACTCTGGGAGAGTTGTCATTTTAGAATTGGTAATTTGTATAAAAAAATGTAGTTAAAATGAATTTAGAATTCTGAAAACTCTTGAGGAGTTTGAAAGTGGTGACTTACTGAAAAAGAACATGATGACAGGGCTACCCGGCGTTGCTCAGGTTATTGAATAGAAGAAAAATCACGTGTGTAACATCTTTATATTCAACATCTTTATATTCAAACTTCGATTTCTCTCACTTTCTCTATAGCTGTTTCTTTATCTTTCTACTTTTCTCTTCTCTGGTCGCCCAATTTCACAGCTACTTTCTCATTTTGCCTTTTGCGAAAGCTGTTTCTTCTCCACCATTCCTCTTACGTTGGCCAGGGCAAAAGTATGACATATTTCTATAAAAAGTACCACCTCTGTCTGTGCCTTCTATATAGGTACATAATATATAAGTACCTATCGCCACTCTGGTGTGAATGCTAAATCCGTATCTATTGTCGCCCAGGTGCGCATGGTATGTACGTACTTATCGCCATCCCTGTTCACATGCTATATACATACCTATTACAGCCCCGGTGCGCATACTATATACGTACCTATTGGCGTTGCACAGGGGATCACTTCTCCAGTCGCCCTCCTTCCACAGTTGCCAGGAGTAAAAGATGTCACGTACATGGTTGCCAATTCACCCTGGCTACACTATCACCGGCCTCCCCTAAACTCTGCACTACCTCTCCATTCCCTGGAGTAAAAATGTAACATTTCTATTAAAAGTACCATATTTGTCTTCATTATTAATGTTAATAAGGGTGTTTTTTTATTTACTTCTTCATGTCCGTGTATGTTAGATAAAATAACCTAGGTCGATCAGGCCCCTCTGACAGCAGTCTTTGTTTATGATAATAATGGTGTCTATTTACTTCTTTCATGTTTGTGTATGTTAGATTAAATCACCTAGGTTGATCACCGATTAAATATTTAATATGAATATAATAAATGGTATCAATGGAGAAGAATAATTTTTTCTTTTAAATTCACCGATCGAGACATTATTTTATATGAATATAAATAATAGTGCTAACTATGGGGACCCTTCCTATACCATTCTACTCAGACTCCGTAATATTCCATTCGGGTTGAACTCCAGGCCTTGACTCTTTCCTGAACATCAGGCTCTGACTCCTACCCGAACAATTAGGACCTGACTACTTCCTGAAGAGCTGGCTCCGACTCCTTAATCATCAGGGTGACTCTTTCATATACTGCAAGCTCTGAATCTTTTCCCGAACCTCCAGCTTTGACTGTTTCACTGTTTCACTGCTTCCCAAACATCATTTTTTTTTTTTAATCCTGTGCTATGGTGTATATAATAAACACACCTGCTCTATCTAGGATATTGAACTCTATTTAATTAAACACTCGTTCTATGTAGGATAATGAGCACTTTTAAAATAAGGAGGCCAAGAGAGCACTATCACAATCAAGCGCCTAGAACTTGTTAAATTTCAATGTAAAAAAATGCTGACTGATTTGCTATTCTCTTTTACTGGATAACATTAAAAGCAGTGTTTAATTATTGATAACATTAAAGGGAAAATGCCAATGTTACCTTACTGTAAAGAATTTACTATTTTATGTTAACCTTCCACTAACCTTGCTCAGCAACAAATGTCTTAGCTGGGGAAACATAGAAATATTAATTTTTTTTCATATGTTAGAACAATGATGACCGATGACACTCTTTCCCACACTTCTGATGGTCTTGTGTCTAATTTGTGTTATGAGTAAATGTGGTATTGTGGTGACTAACATTCTAGTTATAGTAGGATATACATTTTTATTACTTTAGAACACTTTTGAAAGCCTTGTTTTGAATGTAATTTTTTCATATTTTCTGCAAGTAAATAATTCAAAGTTTAGTATTTGTTCAGATGGATGCTACAACCCTTAATTGGTAACTGAAGTCGGTACCAGTCTAAGTGTTTGGTTAACGTCCGTAAAAACTAAAAAGAATGAAAGTTTACAACTTGTTCAATAAAGCAAAAAGCAAATATAAGGTTATGAGTAAATGTGGTATTGTGGTGACTGATCATTCTAGTCAAAAGTAGAATAGACCGAATTTACAGAAAGCTGCTGTATTTAGGGTAAAGAACACCGACAGATTAAGCAGGTACACCTTACCAAGTGTTACACTGTTCTATCTAACATATTGAACAGTTACTGATTTAGTATATATCCATTAGTAAATTACACACATGCTATCTCTATGATATTGTGCACTGTTAGATTCACCATAAGACATACTAAGAGTCACACTATATTATAACACATACTTGCTCTATCTAGAGTATTAAGTACATCCGAATGCAGCATTTACTATATTTTGAGTGTCCTACTGCATTATTGTACACATCTGTTGCATCTAGGGAACTGATCAGTGTTTTCTACAAAATATAACATTTAGAAAGTGTCCTAGTGCAGTAATAATTTATTGCTCCTGAGTTTGTTTCAGATTATAAACCTAGGCATGAACAACAAAACAATAGTCAAAAATGTGCTTAACATATTTATGAAAAATGATTAGTTTATTGCTCAATATATTGAAACACATTTATTTTAAGTTTGTTCACCACTTTCAAGCAAGAATATAATGAAAAAAAAAACAAAACAATTTTATATTTAAATGGGTGTTTTTTTTTTAATGTGTCTTTTGAGAATGTGTAATTGTGTGAAAAGATAAAAACACAAATTTAAAAAAGGAACTGCAGCACTTAATGATATCAATCACAGAAACACATTGTTCAACCGTGATGTTTTAGTAATAAAACGTTTTTTTAACCGTCCTCATTTTGATTATTTGTAATAAGATTTTTGCTATAGTCTTCATTTTATATAAAAGAATATAAACATTCTCATCATCGAAATCTCCAGGTTGATTGTGTGGTTAATGAAACTAAGTAGGCAAATTCACTTAAATGAAAGATGTAATTGGGAAAAACAACCAAATTGTCTGAAATGGAAGATAAAATTAGAAAATATATTATTCAATTGAATTAGTACAGTAATCAAAATGATGTGGCTAAAAATGTACATCATTAATAATCACTTTTTAAAACTCAAAATATGAAAGTACTGAAATGTTTGTGTTAAGTTCTTATTAGTGACTTGCTATCATCAAGAATCCACCCCAAAGAATGTTCTTTCTTTTATGATTTTGAAGAATAGATAATTAAAAACATGAGAGCTATGACATAGTTATTATTGCAAGAACAGAGTCCTTCGTTTGTGATGATCAGTGATCTTTGGGTCTGATCTGTCCTGTGCAGTTCTAAGAGGTCCACCCTCCCAGGTTTTACCTCCCCTCTTTGGGGAGGAGTAAGTTAATTGCTTACTGCCTGAGGCGCCCCTACCGGGGAATGCCGACGGGGCTGCCCAGGCAATTTTTAATGGCCAGAGTGCTCACCTTCTCGAGCGCTGGCTTTTCAAATCCCACCTTCCGACCTTGTGTCACATATTCCTATTGTGGGTAGGGGTTAAATAACGCCTTTTGGCTAAGATCAAAGTGTAGTATCTGTTCCGATGGATACTGCACCCGATAAACTGGTATCGTCTTGGCCTTCGGGGCTTGATTTACGCCGGTCTATGGGTCTGTCCTGTGCAGTTCTAGGAGGTCCACCTTCCCAGGCTTTGCCTCCCCTCTTTGGGGAGGAGTAAGTTTATTGCTTACTGCCTGAGGCGCCCCTACCGGGGAATGCCGACAGGGCTGCCCAGGCAATTTTAAAACCCCACTTTCCCAACCCGACTTGTGGGGGTAAGATAAAAACTGGCCTTGTGCCTAACTCCTGGAGAGGAGTAAATCAATACTCTAGTGTAAATTTGTGTTGACGTTTTCCTTTGTGTAACTTTCTAATAGGAGATGTATTTACTATTGCCTGTTGGGTGAGGTGCTTTACTATATTCACGAGGGAGTCTCAATGGGACTATACAGTCATTTCACTTCTCACCAAAGTGCCATTGTTTTCACTAAGTTTCAGTGCTAATAGTTTTCAAACATTTAGTTAGAAAGTGAAAATAATTATAAAAAAAAGAATGTGCACCAAAAAAGTAAACAAAAATATTTTCTCTGATAATGACTGTTTTCCCCTATCTGTTTGACTGTCTCCCTTGCTTCATCTGTGTGCATGGTTTGGTTTATATCATGTAGCAGTATTTATATGGTGTTGCATAGTTAATAGAATAATACACATGCTGTTTATTGAATGTAACATCGACAGACTAATAGAATAAATAGCAAGCAAATAAAAATACTTGTTTGAAACAAAATAGTTGAAGAATACATTACCAGAGCCTTGTTAGCCAGGGTTATACAGAGTGAAACGGGCTATAATAACTGGTGTAAAGTTGCATCCATAACCTCCTAAGAATTTACACTGTTTTACCCTGTTACCACCTCCCAGAACGGGGACCAGAGGTTGGATTTTGGGAGGCATGTTTGGATGTTAAACAACCAAAACCATGTTCTTTTAGTCAATTCTCAACTGTCATTCATTTTTAAGTTATTCTCAACTCTGGAGAGGTGTCATTCATTTTTAAGTCATTCTCAACTCTGGTGGATGTGTCATTCATTTTCTAATTATTCTCAACTCAGGGGGGGGGGGCATCATTCATTAATTAATTATTCTAAACTCTGGGAGAGTTGTCATTTTAGAATTGGTAATTTGTATAAACAAAATGTAGTTAAAATGAATTTAGAATTCTGAAAACTCTTGAGGAGTTTGAAATTGGTGACTTACTGAAAAAGAACATGATGACAATGAATATTGGAATTTTTATTGTGTTCTACACATTTCAGTTGTCAATTTTGTTTTGTTTATTCGTTGATTTTAGATTCTTACCGATTAAGACTTTAGGTCATTTTGGGAGTTAAAATGAGTTTAGAATTCTGAAAACTCTTGAGGAGTTTGAAATTGGTGACTTACTGAAAAAGAACATGATGACAATGAATATTGGAATTTTTATTGTGTTCTACACATTTCAGTTGTCAATTTTGTTTTGTTTATCTGTTTGTTTTAGATTCTTACGTACCTATTACAGACTCGGTGCGCATACTATATACGTACCTATTGGCGTTGCACGGAGATCACTTCTCCAGTCGCCCTCCTTCCACAGTTGCCAGGAGTAAAAGATGTCATGTACATGGTTGCCAATTCACCCTGGCTACACTATTTTCGGCCTCCCCAAAACTCTGCACTACCTCTCCATTCCCTGGAGTAAAAATGTAACATTTCTATTAAAAGTACCATATTTGTCTTCATTAGTAATGTTAATAAGGGTGTTTGTTTATTTACTTCTTCATGTCCGTGTATGTTAGATAAAATAACCTAGGTTGATCAGGCCCCTCTGACAGCAGTCTTTGTTAATGATAATAATGGTGTCTATTTACTTCTTTCATGTTTGTGTATGTTAGATTAAATAACCTAGGTTGATCACCGATTAAATATTTTATATGAATATAATAAATGGTATCAATGGGGAAGAATAATTTTTTCTTTTAAATTCACCGATCGAGACATTATTTTATATGAATATAAATAATAGTGCTAACTATGGGGACCCTTCCTATACCATTCTACTCAGACTCCGTAATATACCATTCGGGTTGAACTCCAGGCCTTGACTCTTTCCTGAACATCAGGCTCTGACTCCTACCCGAACAATTAGGACCTGACTACTTCCTGAAGAGCTGGCTCCGACTCCTTAAACATCAGGGTGACTCTTTCATATACTGCAAGCTCTGAATCTTTTCCCGAACCTCCAGCTTTGACTGTTTCACTGTTTCACTGCTCCCCGAACATCAGTTTTTTTTTTTTAATCCTGTGCTATGGTGTGTATAATAAACACATCTGCTCTATCTAGGATATTGAACTCTATTTAATTAAATACTCGTTCTATGTAGGATAATGAGCACTTTTAAAATAAGGAGGCCAAGAGAGCACTATCACAATCAAGCGCCTAGAACTTGTTAAATTTCAATGTAAAAAAATGCTGACTGATTTGCTATTCTCTTTTACTGGATAACATTAAAAGCAGTGTTTAATTATTGATAACATTAAAGGGAAAATGCCAATGTTACCTTACTGTAAAGAATTTACTATTTTATCTTAACCTTCCACTAACCTTGCTCAGCAACAAATGTCTTAGCTGGGGAAACATAGAAATATTAATTTTTTTCATATGTTAGAACAATGATGACCGACGACACTCTTTCCCACACTTCTGATGGTCTTGTGTCTAATTTGTGTTATGAGTAAATGTGGTATTGTGGTGACTAACATTCTAGTTATAGTAGGATATACATTTTTATTACTTTAGAACACTTTTGAAAGCCTGTTTTGAATGTAATTTTTTCATATTTTCTGCAAGTAAATAATTCAAAGTTTAGTATTTGTTCAGATGGATGCTACAACCCTTAATTGGTAACTGAAGTCGGTACCAGTCTAAGTGTTTGGTTAACGTCCGTAAAAACTAAAAAGAATGAAAGTTTACAACTTGTTCAATAAAGCAAAAAGCAAATATAAGGTTATGAGTAAATGTGGTATTGTGGTGACTGATCATTCTAGTTAAAAGTAGAATAGACCGAATTTACAGAAAGCTGCTGTATTTAGGGTAAAGAACACCGACAGATTAAGCAGGTACACCTTACCAAGTGTTACACTGTTCTATCTAACATGTTGAACAGTTACTGATTTAGTATATATCCATTAGTAAATTACACACATGCTATCTCTATGATATTGTGCACTGTTAGATTCACCATAAGACATACTAAGAGTCACACTATATTATAACACATACTTGCTCTATCTAGAGTATTAAGTACATCCGAATGCAGCATTTACTATGTTTTGAGTGTCCTACTGCATTATTGCACACATCTGTTGCATCTAGGGAACTGATCAGTGTTTTCTACAAAATATAACATTTAGAAAGTGTCCTAGTGCAGTAATAATGTATTGCTCCTGAGTTTGTTTCAGATTATAAACAACAAAACAATAGTCAAAAAATGTGCTTAACATATTTATGAAAAATGATTAGTTTATTGCTCAATATATTGAAACACATTTATTTTAAGTTTGTTCACCACTTTCAAGCAAGAATATAATGAAAAAAAACAAAAACAATTTTATATTTAAATGGGTGATTTTTATTTTAATGTGTCTTTTGAGAATGTGTAATTGTGTGAAAAGATAAAAACACAAATTTAAAAAAGGAACTGCAGCACTTAATGATATCAATCACAGAAACACATTGTTCAACGGTGATGTTTTAGTAATAAAACGTTTTTTTAACCGTCCTCATTTTGATTATTTGTAATAAGATTTTTGCTATAGTCTTCATTTTATATAAAAGAATATAAAAATAAATTTCAAGCTACATTGTCATCATCGAAATCTCCAGGTTGATTGTGTGGTTAATGAAACTAAGTAGGCAAATTCACTTAAATGAAAGATGTAATTGGGAAAAACAACCAAATTGTCTGAAATGGAAGATGAAATTAGAAAATATATTATTCAATTGAATGAGTACAGTAATCAAAATGATGTGGCTAAAAATGTACATCATTAATAATCACTTTTTAAAACTCAAAATATGAAAGTACTGAAATGTTTGTGTTAAGTTCTTATTAGTGACTTGCTATCATCAAGAATCCACCCCAAAGAATGTTCTTTCTTTTATGATTTTGAGGAATAGGTAATTAAAAACATGAGAGCTATGACGTAGTTATTATTGCAATAGAGTTATTATTATAGAGTCCTTCGTTTGTGATGATCAGTGATCTTTTTTTTTTTACTAATCATACATCAAACTAAAGTCATGTATTAAAAAGAAATTGTTCATAATGATTACACACACACACAAAAAATAACTGAAGCAGTGAGTCCTGTGTTAGTCTGAATTTCTCTTAATTGTCGTAAGTGTTTATTAAAAAATTTCAGCAATTGTTTTTTTATTTTTTTTTTGTGAGTTTAATTTTTTTTTTTTTTTAATTTATTATAATGGAAAATATCCGAATTTGTCAATTGTTTTTTTATCGTGTAAAGTTCTAATGCCTTAAAAAGAAGTGTATCATATTTAATTATCGACGTTTACGAATGCATATGTGATTGTGTCGGATGAGTTTTTATACTTAAAAATATTGTAATATTATTTATAAAAATATTGTAATATTATTTATAATGGGTGGCACGTTATTATGTAGTCGCTCTCGTATATATTTAGGTGGGGTGGGTGGGGGAACATTTAATCCGTTTACACGGATCTTTCATTTAAAAAAAAAAATAAAAAATAAAACTTTAAACTCTAAAAAATAAGAAAAAAAAACAATACAAAAACTTTAACAAATTCTGATATTTTATTGTAATAAGTAAGGATAGTTCTGCATTTCAAACGTCACTTGGACTTAATAATTGAAGAGTTCCATTCATTCCACCGAGTCAACCGGAAGTGCCAGACTGAATGTAAAATCATCGATTTATCTTATTCTATGAATGAAAAGTTTCTGAAAGTAGGCAACAGTAATTTCTGAAGTGAAAATTTATCAATGAAATGAGTAGTTAGTGATTTTTTTTATTGTGGGAGTAAGATAAAAACTGACCTTGTGCCTAACTCCTGGAGAGGAGTAAATCAATACTCTAGTGTAAATTTGTGTTGACGTTTTCCTTTGTGTAACTTTCTAATAGGAGATGTATTTACTATTGCCTGTTGGGTGAGGTGCCTTACTATATTCACGAGGGAGTCTCAATGGGACTATACAGTCATTTCACTTCTCACCAAAGTGCCATTGTTTTCACTAAGTTTCAGTGCTAATAGTTTTCAAACATTTACTTAGAAAGTGAAAATAATTATAAAAAAAAGAATGTGCACCAAAAAAGTAAAAAAAATATTTTCTCTGATAATGACTGTTTTCCCCTATCTGTCCGACTGTCTCCCTTGCTTCATTTGTGTGCATGGTTTGGTTTATATCATGTGGCAGTATTTATATGGTGTTGCATAGTTAATAGAATAATACACATGCTGTTTATTGAATGTAACATCGACAAACTAATAGAATAAATAGCAAGCAAATAAAAATACTTGTTTGAAACAAAATAGTTGAAGAATACATTACCAGAGCCTTGTTAGCCAGGGTTATACAGAGTGAAACGGGCTATAAGAACTGGTGTAAAGTTACATCCATAACCTCCTAAGCATTTACACTGTTTTACCCTGTTACCACCTCCCAGAACAGGGACCAGAGGTTGAATTTTGGGAGGCATGTTTGGATGTTAAGCAACCAAAACCATGTTCTTTTAGTCAATTCTCAACTGTCATTCATTTTTAAGTTATTCTCAACTCTGGAGAGGTGTCATTCATTTTTAAGTCATTCTCAACTCTGGTGGATGTGTCATTCATTTTCTAATTATTCTCAACGCAGGGGGGGGGGGCATCATTCATTATTTAATTATTCTAAACTCTGGGAGAGTTGTCATTTTAGAATTGGTAATTTGTATAAACAAAATGTAGTTAAAATGAATTTAGAATTCTAAAAACTCTTGATGAGTTTGAAATTTGTGACTTACTGAAAAAGAACATGGTGGCAATGCATATTGGAATTTTTATTGTGTTCTACACAGTTCAGTTGTCGCTTGAAGAGCTTAGTTTTACTGTCCCAGGTATAATAAAGTGGAACTTCCGAGTAAAAAAGTGTATGTGCAAAAAAATCTGTTTGACACAATTTGAAGAAAGCTGTTAGAGTGGTTGTAGGTGGATTTGCAACTCTATCTGCTGCAGTACTTTCAGTAAAGTATATCCGCTGTCAATTTTCTAGAGTAACTGATAGGTGAATAACTGGGGGATGATGTACATGTATGTGAAAGTTAAGTATTCTCCAAATGGCTTCATTGGTTGATATGTAACGTCCTGTTTCGTATCTCTTAACTTCATCATGAGCATTACTTTCAATTGTGAAGATAGCTTGATCACTACCTTTATTTACATATTTACAAATGTATTTTATTGATTTCACGCTGTTGCAGTATTCAACATTGATATGTGCATCAAAAATCTTACAAAGCAGTTTATTATGTGGTACAACCCATCGGTTGTCTACAGGAACCGTTATGTTGCCAGGTAGGGTAACTGTCGTCTCAAAACCTCCAGCTAAAGGAGATAGTCGATATTGTGGGTAGCCATTTGTATCCGATTGAGTTTCACTCAAGAAGTGTCTGGGATATCTCTTACTGTAGTGTCCATCTTTGAGACAGAGTGAACATCTGTTTATGTTTCCACATGGTCCATGAATCATATGGTGCCTAATGATATCATGTAAAACCGGATCTGCCACTGGATCCGGAATTTCCGCACTGATAACTGAATCTATGTCAGAGGATCTCAATTTTTGTTGAAGCCAAACCAGACAATGAGCATGTGGCAATCCTCTTTTCTGCCACTCAACAGTGTACATGTATGCTATGACCACTCCTAAAATGTTTCCTTTCATTAGGAGTTGGATACCTAGCTTTAGATGGAAAACTCTTGCTATGAAAATCTTGAAAATGTGGCAGGTTAGTCACGTCTGATTTGCAAGAAATTAAACCAATTTTGATCTGAACCATGTATTGTGTTAAAAGTCCAAAGGATATGTTATTGTATGTAATATGTTTCTGATGTGTATCAATTGGGCAAATAAAGGGGGGGCATTAATAACTATTTAAAGCATGTAAATTCTATTTCCGTATGGAGCTTGAAAGGCAAACAAATCTGATGTGTTGGTCAGTAAATACTACTGGAAGTTATTGTAGTAAGTGTGAAACAGAAATATTGTTGTAGTCGAGTGGTGAACACTATCGACAATATGTCGCTTGCCACCGCCTCACGGGTAAATCTAAGTCTAAATTAATGTCAATTAGTGTATGTTGAAAAAAGAAGAAAATGTATTTAATATAAGGGCAGCAGTTTTGGGAGGGGGGGGGGTGATTGTAATGTGGCTCTGTAGGCCTCTTTAATTTTCAAAGGCCCCCTTATCACAGACAGAGTAAGTGTTTATTAAAAAATTTCAGCAATTGTTTTTTTATTTTTTTTGTGAGTTTAATGGGTTTTTAAAAAAAATTTATTATAATGGAATATATCCGAATTTGTTAATTGTTTTTTTATCGTGTAAAGTTCTAATGCCTTAAAAAGAAGTGTATCATATTTTATTATCGACGTTTACGAATTCATATTTGATTATGTCGGATGAATTTTTATACTTAAAAATATTGTAATATTATTTATAAAAATATTGTAATATTATTTATAATGGGTGGCACGTTATTATGTAGTCGCTGTCTTATATATTTAGGTGGGGGTGGGTGGGGGAATATTTTTTATTGTAATAAGTAAGGGTAGTTCTGCATTTCAAACGTCACTTGGACTTAATAATTGAAGAGTTCCATTCATTCCACCGAGTCAACCGGAAGTGCCAAACTGAATGTAAAGTCATCGATTTATCTTATTGTATGAATGAAAAGTTTCTGAAAGTAGGCAACAGTAATTTCTGAAGTGAAAATTTATCAATGAAATGAGTAGTTAGTGATTAGTCAATAGTGATCGTTTAAAACGATTCTAAGAAAGTTCAAATTCTGTATAAGTAACAGTTGTTTTAACTTCATGTAAATAAGTAAAATGTAAATCTTTATATTAATTGTTAGGTGTTTTTTTTTTTTTTAATTATTATAATATGAAATATCGGAATTATTCATTTTGTTTTTTGTAGAAGTATATCATATTTAATTAGCGACGTTTACAAATTCGTATTTGATTACGTCGGCTTAGTTATAGGTAGTCGATGTCCGTTACGTGTAATGATGACGAAAATAGAAAATCCGTGTAAATTGAATACATGTCCACGCGTATTTATTACAATAAAATTCAAGGATGTCGTTTTTTGAACATTTTTTTCTCATAGTCGTTAATGGAAATCCCATTTGTAAAAAGTATTTGCTTAGTTTACGAACGAATTCTACCAAACAGGTCGGTCCAAATAGTATAGAAGTCACAGATTTGTTTTTAAAAAAAAAAATGAAAGGATAATTGAAATCCCATTTGTAAAAAGTATTTGCTTAGTATAAACTAATCAGTCCGGTCCAAATAGTGTAGAAGTCACATATTTGTTTGTTTATAAAAGAAGTGAAAGGTATAATTATTGGTATATATTGATTCTTGAGGTGTATATTTCTTAACAGAAGGAAAACGTTAAAAAAATTGTATCTTATATGTTAGAGTATAATTTTTTTGGTAAATTTATAGAAGTGCACCTTTCGTATTTCGACCCCTAAAAAAAAAAGTTTCTACTTTTTTTGGCAAATTACATGTAAACAGCCTCAAAAAATATCTGCTAAGAAAAAAATGTATGAAAATTGTTATTATTTTAGAATTTAGGAGGGGGGGTATTTTATTATATAAGTTATACGTAAAGTGAGCACGCCTTTCTGGTCCACCGAATCTCAACTCTCGTATTTCGACCCCTAAAAAAAAAAAAAAAGTTTCTACTTTTTTGGCAAAATTACATGTAAACAGCCTCAACAAATATCCGCTATGAAAAAAAAAAATGAAATTTGTTATTTTAGATGTTAGGAGGGGGGGGGGCACTTTCCTATATAAGTTATACGTAAAGTGAGCACGCATTTCTTGACCACTTAGAATCGCACCCTAGCGAACACGTGTTGAAAGAAATATTCAACAAACGTTATTTTAGATTTTATTTGGGGCGAAGGGGGGGGGCAGGTACACATTTGGGCATTTTGGTACTGATATAGCTTTTGAAACGGACAAAAACAGACTTATTCTTTTTAAATGCTTACATTTTTGGGGGTTAGGATTAGTGTTTGGTTGGATATTCCGAAAAAAGAAACTTTTTAAAATTTTGAGACTTTTCACAAATACAGTTTTTTTTGTAAGGGTTAGGGTTAGTGTTGCTTTGTTCGGAATATCCAACTAAGCAAAAAAATTAAGCATTTAAAAGAATAAAACTGTATAATAAATAACACATTCTTATTTTTTCTGCGACATTCATTTTGCAAAACGTGACCATAAGCGCCCAAAATGCATAGAATAAAAAAAAACATTTAAAACATTAAAAACATTCAAAAACATACAAATGCATAGATTAAAAACTCTTAAAACAGTGACCCCCCCCCCTCTTAACATCTAAAATAATAATTTTAATAATTTTTTTTTCATAGCGGATATTTGTTGAGGTAGTTTACATGTAATATTGCCAAAAAAGTAGAAACTTTTTTTTTTTTAGGGGTCGAAATACGAGAGGTGCGATTCTAAGTGGTCAAGAAATGCGTGCTCACTTTACGTATAACTTATATAGGAAAGTGACCCCCTCCTAAAATCTAAAATAATAACAATTTTCATAAATTTTTTTCATAGCGGATATTTGTTGAGGCTGTTTACATGTAATTTTGCCAAAAAAGTCGATACTTTTTTTTTTTAGGGGTCGAAATACGAAAGGTGCACTTCTATAAATTTACCAACTGAATTCCCCCCCTACGAAATATAAAAGTTATTTGGAATATTGTTTAGTATGTATTATAATATCATATGTTTGATGTGTATTCTTTGTGCAAAATAAATTAAACTGTTTGCTAACGTGAAAATGCTACGAAGAAAGAATAAATAATAGAATAACAATCGCTAAATCTGTAAGTGTTTTTTTGTTTCTGAACTTATTACGTTAGTATTGTAGCAACAATGATAAGAGCTGAATTAGATGAATAAAATAAATATATTTTAATTTGTTGTGTTTTTTTTTTGGGGGGGGGGAATGAACAATTGTCAGTCAAATGTTTTACCGTTTTATTTGGGGTTGGCTTACGAAGAGAAAAGTAAATATTTACTTGCGTCCCCACGAAGGGAGATTGCATAATAAAGTCATATCGTGTTTTTTTTTTACGATACGTTTAATAAACAAAATAATTAAGTTATAGAAATATTTGTAAATAAAATTATCGATCTTAATTGTTGATTATGCCTGATGTACAGTTATTTTTTAAAATGTATATATTTTGTTTATTTATTAAAATATATTGCGTTTCACGTTGGGAAACTAAACAAACATGTTTTTGTATCTCCCCACGAGGACAGAATGCATAATAAACTCATATATATATATTTTTTTTACGATACGTTTAATAAACAAATAATATTAGCAATAAATATATTTTAATTTGTTGTGTTTTTTTTTTGGGGGGGGTGAACACTTGTCAGTCAAATGTTTTTATTTAAGTGTGAAAATACCGTTTTATTTCGCTTACGAAGAGAAATGTAAATATTTACTTGCGTCCCCACGAAGGGAGATTGCATAATAAAGTCATATCGTGTTTTTTTTTTACGATACGTTTAATAAACAAAAAAATTAAGTTATAGAAATATTTGTAAATAAAATTATCGATCTTAATTGTTGATTATGGATGGTGAGGCCAATGTACGGTTATTTTTTAAAATGTATATATTTTGTTTATGTATTAAAATATATTGCGTTTCACGTTGGAAAACTAAACAAAAATGTTTTTGTGTCGGTTATTACTTGCCTCCCCACGAGGACAGAATGCATAATAAACTCATATATATATATAATTTTTACGATACGTTTAATAAACAAATAATATTAGCGAATTTTTTTGTTTAAATAAAAATTAAGTTGTTTATAATTGTTGATTACAGAAACAAATAAAAAAAGTACGTAAACTTACGTTTTTCATATTTGGCGCGTTCAAAATGGTCTTATTGAGGAAGTGACATATATTTCACGCATGCGCAAATCGTTTTTGTACTATGTCTTGATTTTTTAAAACATCCCCCCCCCCCTCAACGTTTCGAGCCATTTCTATACGAAAATATGAACGTTTCCCCCCAATTTTCAGAGATAGCACGTCTGGGGGATGGCTGGTTTTAATAAAGTCATCTGCGTGAGTTTCTGTTGGGTAGTATCGGAGGAGAAGACCAACATACATACATACATACATACATACATACATACATACATACATACATACATACATACATACATACATACATCCATACAGACAGGTGACGTTTATATAATAGATTAAGATTGAATGTACTTTATAGTTCTAAATATGAATTAGTCGTGAGTCTTTTCAGTTTTTCTTTATATATATATAAATATACATATCTTATATCTTATTCTACTTATTTGTTTATTTTATTATTATGTTTCCTTACCTTTACCTTTCCTATAATTTCCGTGTATTTTAAAATTATAGTCATTCGAAAGGGGGTGATAGCGTTCGTAAAGATAGCGGAAAGAGTGAGTGGTTCATTAGTGCAAGTTTGAAGGGTCAACAGACTGTTACCTATATTTGGCTAACATGATCCTGGATCGAATTTGATTGAGCCTTTTCTTTTGTCTCCTTTTCTTAACATTCTGTTTCTTCTGGTAGTGATTTCAATGAGGGTTTTTTTCACTTTCATTATTCAGTCTGTGAAAGGATGTGAGAACATCAAAACGCTGGTTGATTGGCGTAGACAACAATAGTGTTTATGTAATTGTATAAATACCATACTTGATTAATTATAAATGTATATACATATATGTATGTATATATATGTATATACATATATATGTATATACATATATGAACATATATATATACATATATGTATATATATATATATATATATATATATATATATATATATATATATATATATATGTAAGTAAATTTCGCATACAACAAAATCGTAGGATCAATTTCAGAGGAAACATTTTTATATCAATGAAACAGGCGGGTGGAAAAAGAAAGAAAATTACTAAAATGTTCATTAATGCCTTATGGTCTGACCCTCTAAGAAGAAACGTCAGAATGATAAATTAAAAACTAAGAAAAGCGAATGAGATATGCGGGGAAAAATTGTTTCAGTTGGAGAAAACGATTGAGAGAAAAAAGTAAATTTGAATCATTAAATATCTCTAACTGATGCTTCAAAATCTTTTGTCTACACAGGCTAGGTCGAGCATTGTTAATAACTAACGCCTCAATAATATTGAGATGATAGTTCGACAAGACACTGTGTAAAACAGAAAATCAC
>OY744516.1:135484540-135492040 GCA_963556195.1 Sepiola atlantica | reverse complement strand
ACACCATTGAATTTTACAATTAATGTACGAAAGTTTATGCTAAACCAATTACTCATTTTACAACCGTTGTGTGTTCGGACAGAATTATGACATTAATTGCGTTTTAATATAGAAATGAAACACGATTTATTTTATTTTTGTAAATACGTTATATAATATAATTTTGTTAATACTAAATACGTATCTTCATTTAGAGTAAGAATGTGATGGTGGTACTCATATAAAAATAAAATACTTCTCTTTTTTTTTCCTTTTCACTTCTTCCTCTTTCTGTTCTGAGTGGTAAAGGGAACAAGCTCAAATGAATGTCTGCATCTGATGTCCGCATAATCACAGTTGGCAGTCATATAACGATGAAAAAACAACATAAGATCATATGTAAGTGTTAACTCGAGAATTCCTGACAGAAGGATTCCTGCGCGTTTGAAACGAGCTCTCTTGAAGCCTCTGAGAGCTAGTTAATTCACTTGATAACCCCAAAGCATGGATAGACTGTTCTCGCTAACACACTTGTACTCTGATGAGATGACAAAAACAACAACAACAACAACAATAACAAATGTAGAGGGCGCAGCTAAGAACCTCAATTCATGTTACACTGAAAGTCTCTTAACAGATACTTCTACTACTGCTCTTTTTACTACAATTAGAGGACAACGCAAAGAGTTACAGACATACACGCACACACATATACACCAAAAATGGAACTATAAACAAACGCGTTCATTTTTTTAATTCTTGTGGCTTTTTTCTCACTTTGAACATTTTACAAATGAGAACATTTAAGTTTTCAACATGGACACGAACAATTTATTCACAATATATTTAATACTATTTAACATTTTTAACCATATAAATATATTTAGTTCGTTAGCCATATTTTTTTAATCGCTCCTATTCATAACATGCACTTTTTGTTCATTTCAACTCGTATTACATTTTAGTTGGTATTGTTAGTCTTTGTACCTCCAAAGACGCGACTTGCATCATCATCATCATCATCATCATCATCATCATCATCATCATCATCATCATCATCATCATCATCGTCATCGTCGTCGTCATGGTCGTCATCATCATCGTCATGGTCGTCGTCATCATCATCATCATCATCATTATCATCACTATCATCGTCGTCGTCATCGTAGTCTTCGTCGTCGTCGTCATCATGATCGGCATCATCATCATCATCATCATCACTATCATCGTCGTCGTCGTCATCGTCGTAATCGTCGTCCTGGTCGTCGTCGTCATCATCATCATCATCATCATCATCATCATCATCATCATCATCATCATCATCGTCATCATCATCATCATCATCACTATCATCGTCATCGCCGTCATCGCCGTCATCGTCGTCATCGTCGACATCATCATTATCGTCATGGTAATCATCATCATCATCATCATCATCATCATCATCATCATCATCATCATCATCATCATCATCATCATCATCATCATCATCAACCAGCGTAAGTCTTTTAACCTAATCGTAATCTTAACGAGAATTCGCATTTTGTATTTCTACCTTTATATATTTCTACCTACCGTTATATATTCGATATCTTGCGAGTTGTCTTAAAAAGATATGTTGTTTTGGGTTTTTAAAAATTATTTCTCCGGGTTTCTTTCTACTTTTACGTCTCCGGAACTTCCGGTTTTTCTCTATAGACTTTTCTATTCGTTTACACATCTTCGAAGTTTGTTCATTAAAACAAGTAACGGATTTTTATTTGATGGACTTAAGTTTATTAGTCTCTATTTATTTCTGTTTCTCCATAAAGTAAAAGAACGCTAATGTATACTAAACAAAAGATGTAATATACATACAATATTTTTTTATGGAGAAAGAGAGGAAAGAGACAGAGGGGAAGGGAGAAAGAGAGCACACGAGAGAGAAAGAGAGAGAATGTGAATTCCCCTGTTCTCTTATATCTCCAGAACTTCCGTTAGTTTATCTCTGTTTAGTTTAGCTTCTATTTACAATATACATTTCCGTGATCACTATATATATATATATATATATATATATATATATATATATATATATATATATATATATATATATATATATATATTATGAAATAATTATTTTATATTCATTCCTAATACGATAAAAATATGCATAATATTTGGGATAGATCATTATCATAGAAGAGAAAATGTACGTAAACAAATGTAAAGTTACATACTTGACAAGTTTAGTCATTTCAAGCAGTACACCAAAGTATAGTATAAAATACAGAAAAGTCCTTTAAACCTAGATTTTTCAAAGAAATAAATCCTCTCATCAGAAGGAAAAAAGCAAATTTTAACACTAAAAGCTTGGGTGTTCATTATTAATTTGAAAAAAAGTTTATCAATCATGTATGACTTCTGAGAAAATAATAAATATATATTTTTATAGGGGTAAAAAGTTATTTGCAATAGTGAATCCCAAGAGATATTATGAGGTGTCAAGGAGTATCCTCCATTTCAGTATTAAATTATAAATTGCTCAAACAGAATATATTTGAGTCCAGAAAAATGGGTGAAACGGTCAAAATTTAATATATGTAAAAATATTCTGATATTTTTCTAGACTTCAATATATTATGTTTTAACAATGCATAGGAAAATATATGAATATATATATATATATATATATATATATATATATATATATGTGTGTGTGTGTATAAAAGAACAGTAAACTATTTATAGTATGTATACTTTTAAAGTAGAACCTATCATAAAAATGTGATGCTCGATATACGAGATAGAGCAATTATATAAACACGTTAAAGATGAGCATGAAGAGTGTATGAAATATAATATCTACCAAGTCATCTGTTGTTCAAAACAATGGGGTTTCAAATAAAATAAAGTTTAATATTCCTTCTTTAAGCCATGGGTTTTAAAGAATGATATACTATCGTCAGAGGAGTGCAAACAGATAATTTGTTAAAAAGAAATTTTTAAAATGCGCATTTAACGATATAATTTTGATGATATTTTCTACTTTTTCAACTTTTTTTTTACATTGTATATTTTTTATTTTAGATTATCTTTATTTTTATATATTTTCAAATTATGACTTTTGGTAATTTCTATTTACCAACTTATCTGTTTGCATCTCTCTGACGATAAGATATCCTCTTTGAAAAGCCATGGCTTAAGGAAGGAATAATACAAAATTTTAAAACCCCTCATTTTGAACAACTGATTATGTAATATATATTGCATTTTATACCATCTGTATTCTCATCTTATACTTCTTTATATATATATATATATATATATATATATATATATATATATATATATATATATATATATATATATATTAATCACACAGAATACATGCTAAAGTATTCCTTAGGTTCGTTCACGGCTATTTTTGTACTCTTCCAGAGTTGAACTTGGGAAGCTAGTTTTCACCCTATTAAACTGATCATCTGTCACATCTTCCTGTCATAGTAGAAACTTAAATATAGTGCTGTTTTCCACTTTTTTCAACCTGATTCTAATGTCTGGTTCGAAAAGTGTCTGAGCTTTTGGTCTGAAATAGGCATGGTTCGGTCCTAGGAAAAAATCCTTCCATATATTACTACTGCTTCATTTGGCGGTTGGTATATTGCTGGTGGTCTTTTTCCTGATTCATACAATCGACCCCGAACTTAATGGTTACCGAATCGATAACATTTTCCATAGTGATTATACCAGTCGTTACCAGTAAATTGTTTCGCTGATAACAAGTCTTTCCTGGCCGCTTGGCGAGGAGCAAAGTGTGGCATATGTTCTGTCCCTAGTTTCTAAAGGAGAAACGCTTCTAGACTAAGTCGATTTTTAAAAAAATTGTCTTAATCCAGAGTGCAACTTTTTGGGGGCTGGATTTTCTTCACTCATAGGGAGGCAAGTAAATAGGAACAAACGGAGCTTTACCTGAACTTTCAATGACAGCTAGTCGACACATTTATTCTAGTACTCTCCGTTTGATTCTCTCATTATTGTAAGTCACTTAGTGTTCTCGCAACAGTGTTACTCGCGATTTCAGGCTGGTAAAGGGCAGTAGTTTTCCTTGGAAACTGAGGTGCCAATAAGTCTTCTCAATATCTGTGTACTCTCTGTTCTTTTACCCGATCCTGATGATGCTATCCCTCCTCGGTCTGTTCTATTCTCTCCGCGACCAATGATGCTGGTGCCATTGTATTTTGTTTTCTTTTTCACTTTTCTTTGTTTTTTTTATTTTCCATTATCTTCTATCTTTTTCATAATTTCTTTCTTTCATTCTTTCTTTCTTATTTAGTTTTTTTTGTCTTTATATTTTCCTAATCATTGTTTTCGACGTTTTCTTTTTCTTTTTTTATCACTATGTTTGCTAGGTAATATATTCTCTCTCCGGTCGCATAGTTTTGCTAGATCGAAAGGATGGTGCCATTAGAAAGAAACATATATTACGCTTCATCCTTAAAGGAGAAAGTAATGCCTGGGAGGATTGTATCATGACAGAACGAACATATACTACACTACCCTCAAAAGAGGGAGTAATGCCCGAGAGGTGGGTCTCATGACAGTAGAACAGGAACTACACTACTCTCCAAAAGGAAGAGTTAATGCCTGGCAGTATGCTCTCAAGACAACAGAAGAGATACGACATAGCACACCCCTCCCACAAAAAAATAAACATAAGAGTGAATAATGCCTAGAAAGTTTTATCGTGACCACAGAACAGAGGCTACACTACTCATTGGCTAAGATCAAAGTGTAGTATCTTTTCCGATGGATACTACACCCCATAAACTTGTATTGTCTTGGACTTTGGGGCTTGATTTACGCCGGTCTATGGGTCGATCCTGTGCAGTTCTAGGAGGTCCACCCTCCCAGGTTTTGCCTCCCCTCTTTGGGGAGGAGTAAGTTTATTGCTTACTGCCTGAGGCGCCCCTACCGAGGAATGCCGATGTGGCTGCCCAGGCAATTTCTAATGGCCAGAGTGCTCACCTTCTCGGGCGCTGGCTTTTCAAACCCCACTTTCCCGACCCTACCTTGGGGCACATCTTACTTGTGGAAGTAAGATAAAACTGGCCTTGTGCCCAGCCTCCTGGAGAGGAGGTAAATAAATACCCATTCCTCTCAAAAAGGGAAGACGTAATGTCTGGGAGGATATCATCATGACAACAGAACATATACTACACTATCCCCCTTCTTGAATGTAGAATTGAAAGATAATACATTCGTTTAAAATAGTGTAGTAAACTGAATTGAGCATTACAAGATAGTACTATAGTAAAAATAATAGTACTAATGTAGACAGACAGATACTAAATCTCCATTAGTATTGTCTCTTTATCTTTTTTTTGCAAGTTCCTTTCTTTCATACTTTATTTATTTTTCATGTTTTTCTTTGTATTCTGCTTTATTTTTTGTCCTTTTCCCATTATTTTCTTCTTTTAATTTTCTTTATTTTCCTTTTCTATTTCTGTATTTAGTTTTCTCATTTCATCTTCATCTTTAAATTTCTTCTTTTTCTCCTTCTTTTCTTCATCTTTAAATTTCTTCTGTATTCTTAAAAAATCTTTTTCGTACTTCTTCTCCATCTTTAACATTTTTCTTCATCTTTAACGTTTTTTATCTTCATCTTTAAAGTTTTTACTTCTTCTTTTGCATTATCTTTTACTTTCTTCTTCATCTATAAATTTCCTCTTCATCTATAAATTTCTTCTTCATCTATAAATTTCTTATTCATCTTTTAATTTCTTATTCATCTTTGAATTTCTTCTTCATCTTTTAATTTCTTCTTCACCATCTTTAAATTTCTTCTTCACCATCTTTAAATTTCTCCTTCATCTTTACATTTCTTCTTCACCTCTTTAAATGTCTTCTTTATCTTTTAATTTCTTCTTCATCTTTTAATTTCTTCTTCATCGTTTAATTTCTTCTCATCTACTTCATCTTGTTTTAATTCTTTATCTTTTTTATTTACAGCGCATCTGTTTTTGATTCTCCATTTATTTATATTTCACTCCCATATTTCTTCCTCTCCTTTTTTTATGTTGTCCCTTTTTAAAACGCGAATTATTTATCAATTATTAAACAAAACAAACCGAAAGTAAATAAAGAGAAGACAGAAAAGACAGGAAACAAAATGGAAGAAACAAAGAAAGCGAAATAGAAAAGAAAAGATGAGCAAAAAGAAGGAAAAAAGAAAAACAGAAGCAAAACAAAACAAACGCCGTAAACAACGAACGAAAACTAACAAAAAAGAAGCATCGTAAACGAGAAAGACATATAAGCAAAGAAGAAAAGAAAAAATAAAGGAATGGGAAAAGGTGGTTTAAACAAGGAAGAGAAAGCTATGACACCTATCTTAATCGTTCTTCTTAATCCGAGATGCAGATCAGCTAGGTTTTGGTGAAAGGGAGACTTTTAACGTGTAGACATTACTCTGTACGACTTAATGCATGACAGCGACCAGCAAGGAACTTTCAACAAATTCACAATAATCGTTTTTTAGCCTTCGGAGTGAAACATGTAAAGGTTACATCAACAGAGAAAACGACCTCGTGGAAGCGGAAAAACGCCAAATACTTAATTCATGACTGGTTTTATAAAACGTTAAAAGGTCTTTATAGATATGCCATTTCAAATCAATGTTTTTTGTTGTTGTTATTACTCACCAGCCATTACTAGTGATTTATCGCTAATGATGACCGGTGGCTTTCCCTGAAATCTGAGTGATAGAAAGTCTCGCCATTATTCCATTACTCTATTTTCTTTTCCGCTACTTTTAGCTCAATCTGAGTTCTAACATAAGCCGTTATCAGCAAAAAATAGTTGATAACGACCGGTAGAATCGAGTTTCCATGTCAACGATTTTAAGGGAAAACTGGTCATATAGTGACAAAAAAAACCGGGCATGGTCTAATCTTGTAACCAAAGGGCTTATGTTATGTTATGTTATGTTGTGTTATGTTATGTTGTCTTATGTTATGTGATGTGATGTGATGTGATGTGATGTGATGTTATGTTATGTTATGTTAAGTTATGTTATGTTGTGTTGTGTTGTGTTGTGTGATGTTGTGTTGTGTTGTGTTGTGTTGTGTTGTGTTGTGTTGTGTTATGTTATGTTATGTTGTGTTATGTTATGTGGTAGATTTCCCTAGAATTTGTTTCGTGGTCTATTTGATTCTAACTCTCACCCATTTATCTATTCTATCTCATGTCCTACGAAGCTAATTTCCATGAGACAAACTGATGTTGGTGTCACAGTGTTTTCTTTTGGGAATAGATCAATCTATAGTCCCTATTTACATTTTTCCACACGAGGGCAGACTTAGACATAAAGTCAGTTTTTAATATGGGAAAAATCCAGTTCTCCAAACAAAGGCACTTTGAATTGGTACAAAAATAAACATTACCTTAGTCTGGAAGGATTTCACCTTCACTGGCCGAGGAAATATATGATGAAGTTTAATATCAGAACGGATACTGCACTTTGATCTTAGCTAAAATGCC
>OY744516.1:135459540-135479540 GCA_963556195.1 Sepiola atlantica | reverse complement strand
TCCTTTTTAGTGAGTACTGACGATTTGACTCATCAAATAATCAGGCGGTGTTAGTCTTTGTGATTTTACAATTATGTATATACTGTTGTTTTTTAACGGTTAGTAATGTACGACTTTAAAATGAGCGTCTATACATGATGCTCATTAAATAAATTGGATGGAGTTTGCAATAAAGCGACTCACGTCGGACAGAAATTTTTTAAAAATTTATTGTTCAGTATGATCTACATTATTTAATGCACATTTTTTCTTAAACAAACGTCTCTATACTTTCTGTAAAGACATCTTTAGACTGTTTTTTTTTTAATTTTTATCTGTACTTCTTTCTATGCGTAAGGGAATACTGTGATAGGGTCCAGGTTTATATGTGGGAAACCTGGGTAAGGGAGTTGAGCAGCAATATATTTGTTAACATTACATTTAAATTTTAGCATGTTTGTACGGTCGGGAAACAGGGATGGAATTCCTTAGACAAGCACTCCGATGAAAAACCTATTAGAATATAGACTTTTCCGGAATCTAAGAACCTCTATAGAGAACGGGTGTGATTTTTCTGCTTGTTGGGTGGGTCGGGGTATTTGAGTTAAGATGGTACAAGGGCAGTAAGTTAATCAGAGCACATCCCGTGGAAGTACTTGTAAAACAAGCACAGGGATGCGACAGAGGCTGGAGCTTGGCAGTCAGTGCGTGACCTATTAGGATATAAATTCATTTCTGAAACTTGATTAAGAGGGAGAGACGAGCGGTTGCTGCACCCGTCCCGATGTGGCAACACTACTTCATGCACGAGCGAATAGCGGTTTTATAGAGA
This sequence comes from Sepiola atlantica, assembly GCA_963556195.1. NCBI lineage: Eukaryota > Metazoa > Mollusca > Cephalopoda > Sepiida > Sepiolidae > Sepiola > Sepiola atlantica. The sequence continues at coordinate 135,478,729 of OY744516.1, read as the reverse complement.
TATTGGATACTAGCTGGTGTAAGAAGCCTTTTTAGCCCGGTAGACATAGCCTACCTTTTTGCGGCAGATTTGGCAGCATCTTCTATGTACTTATTCTACTTTATATTGTACGAGAATGTTTTCAGCTAAAGATTATTACCTTCGCTGCTTGAAAACTTCGTACCACGAATAAATTATTTGATGGATTGTGACAATGGACTCTAAAGCGGACGTGGAAGCTGTTCATAACCGAACGGATTGATTGTTTCCAATCACTGCTGTAATATCATCCTGGTGGTGAGAAGACCACTTCGTTTATTCTACAAATTAATTAATTTGTTAAACATTTTGAACTATAGTTTTTATACACATGTCACACAGTTTACACTTCTTAGCTACACGGACATGAAATCCGTGTTCACATATGTAAGCAAACAAAATGAATTGGCCAATTATCCCCCAAAAGCCAGAAATACATCAATACCTTTAATAGTAGAAAACTAGGAGAATGGACCAATCAACAATGTGCCAAATATTTTCTGGACGAACTATCCCAGGTATGCATGGACGAGGAAGGCTCTGTAGACTGGCTCAAAAAAGGATCGCCCTACTATGATATAATCAGGATGGGATGCTAATGGCTTACTTAGATTAAGGATTGATCACGAATGCTTCTAAGATGCGTGGTCTCAGCAACAAGTTCAGGTTCTGCAACACGGGAATAGAGAGTGTGAATCACCTGACATCCAGTTGTAAGGTTATGCTGGGGAATGCCTACTATACAATGCGGCACACTTTGGTGTTTAAATATCTCCACTGGACCATCTGTAAAAGTGAATATCCAGTGTAGTAGCAAGTTCTCCGAAGATATATCACAAATAACTGTTGGAAATAAGTCATACACAATCCACTATGACTATGCAATACCTACAGCTACTTACTTAGAAAACAGAACTGTTAAATCTGACAAAGTCATCTGGGATAATAGGAAGAGAGTAGCATCCCTAGTTGAAGTGGGTGTCCGTAGTAATGCTAGCATAAACAGAGCTGAGAGAAAGAAGATAACTAAATATCAAATCTGTATATACAACATAAAAAATAATTAAAATCTTATGAAGATATCCATCATTCCAATGATGATAAGAGCTTTCGGACTCACAACAAAAGAATTTCAAAACTACCTGGCAAATATACCAGGTAAACCAAGTGCAATAGAAATACAAATAATTACGCTTACAGAGACTGTCTAAATCTTTAAAAAAGATCTTTCAGTTTGAGTGTTTGAAATAACGACTGAATTTCTGGCATCCGGTAGGATGTATATGTTCGGCGAAAAAAAGAAAAAATGAAAAAAAGAATGAGAATGGAGATTAAAACTAAACACACATAAATCAGGTCTAAGATCAGATGTGGGTGTTTTTTATGTTTTATAAGTGTTTTATGGACTGTGAAAAATCTCGTGTTTACAAAAATATTTGTTAATTGAAAAAAACATTTTTACTTAACGACAATAAGAACATTAATGTTTCAATATAGACAAAAAGAGTAGAAATTTTCTTTGAGATTCAAACGTACAGTTTCATGAAGTTGCATGAAATAAGATTTCAAATGAGCTTTATACAAAGTTTATGATGCCCAGTTTTTCTTCAAGTTTTTAAATATTGATCAAGCAAAACGAACAAATGCTGTTTTGTTTCGTGCTTTGCAGAACATGATCGAGTTTTGCAAAGGGAAAGGAAAAAAACAATACCATCAATTTTAGGTGCATTTTTGGTCAGGAAGTTGGTATCCTCAGACAGTCTGATCTGATAGCCCAAGATGAAATAATAAGCGTAAAATAAATTTAGAGAGGGAGAGAGAAAGAGAGAAAGAGAGAGGGGGGAAGATGAAGAAAAAGAGACAGGCGTAGAGCAGGAAATGGAGGGAAACAGGGAGAAAGGGCAATAAACTGATATAGATATGTAGGAAAGAGACATAGAGAGTGAGAGCGATAGAACGATAGGGGCAAAGAGGCTGAAGGGCTTACAGACGAAAAGAAAGTAATACATAAAAAGAGAAATAGAAAGAGAGGGGGGAGAGAGGGGGGAAAGATAGAGAACAAGTAATCAGGCCGAGAAAAATAGAAAGAAAGAAAAAAATAAGAAAAATATAAATAGAGAGGGAGTTATATTTCATATTCCTTACCAGTAATATTCTTTGGAAATGAAGTTTAGCCGTAGTTCCCCAGATGTAACTGTTTATACTGAATGATTAGTGAAAGAATACCTCTAGAGCTTACTCAAACCTCATATGAAAAATAAATCGTTGATTGGGAAACTAAACCATAAACGTAACCACGTGACATGACAAATATTTAAAGATTTGATGGGTCAGTTGCTGCCAGAATGTTAGTTAAGTCAGACAGAATCTAAGGTCCCGATAAAAGGTAGGTGGTAAAACCTTTGTTCTTCCTATTATGACGATACCTCAGAAAAACACTCATAGTTAAGGAATTGCTACTCCATTTAGTTAAGTAAATACATTCTAAATTAATGTTAAAATCGTCGTCATCTTTTTCTTCTAAGAATTTAACACTCCCCTTTAAATAAATAAATAAATAAATAAAACTAATTGAATAATTCGAATGCAACACGCGATAAACACCATTTTCAAAATTACAAGCCTATCACTACAAAAAGTTACATTTCAACACTTTATAACAGCCCCAAATCATGTTTTACATCATGTAATATTGGATACTGTTTCTTTCCTTTAAATTAAAATAAGCTTTTAGTCAAAGTTTTGATATATTCGTTCTTTTATTGTAAACTTTCTTAATTTAAAGACATTGACTGTATTGCGTTTTACAGTCGAACTTTTCAATTGTAGAAAAATTATTTTTGTTCAAATTGCGATTAATGTTTTATAAACAACGGTAAATAATTGCAAATTACTGAACAAAATGTTAACAATTAATATATAAAAGCATACACATTTAATAATAATTTTCCACTTCATCCAGTAAAAACAGAGACGAACCGATGTAAGGGAAATAACTCAAGCAAACCAAAAAATAAACAAGTATCCGGAGAAATAATAACTAACAACGTGAAGTATTTAATACCTATTTTTAATTGCATTAAACAGATGATATTAAAGAAGAATTATATAAAGAAAGAGAAACGTGATATTTGAAATATTTTTAAAGAATGAACAAATCAGGTAGTTAAATTCTTTGCAACGTAATTGAATGCTATCAATGTTCTGCAGTAAATTTGTAAATACTAATTATGTAAAACCATAAGTACACAATGGACCTATAAGATCGTGTTCAGGTCGTCTGACGATTGTTCAAGTGAAACTACCGGCCATTACTAATTAAAAACAAGTAATTTATTATATATAAAGTTATACGTAATTTATAAAATTATATATCAAATTATACAGAAATAATTAAAGTATATATAAAATTATACGTGATTTATAAAATTATATATTAAATTATACGTAATTTATGAATTTATATTTGATTATATCTAATTTATTAAATTACATATCAAATCATACAAAATTAATTTAATTATATATCACATTATACGTCATTTATTAAATTATATATTAACTTATACCTTACTTATAAAGTTTTGTATAAAAGTATACGAGGTTAATAAATTATATAAGTATACGTTATTTATTTATTTATTTATATAATCATATTTAAATTATACGGGTTTTTAAATTCTAATTAAGTTATATCTAATTTATTAAATTATATATCAAATTATACAACATTTATTGAATTATATATCAAATTATACAACATTTATTGAATTATATATCAAATTATACAACATTTATTGAATTATATATCAAATTATACAACATTTATTGAATTATATATCAAATTATACAACATTTATTGAATTATATATCAAATTATACAACATTTATTGAATTATATATCAAATTATACAACATTTATTGAATTATATATCAAATTATACAACATTTATTGAATTATATATCAAATTATACAACATTTATTGAATTATATATCAAATTATACAACATTTATTAAATTATATATCAAATTATACGTGCTTTATGGATGGATATTAAACTAGCTGGACCTGTCTCCCGGAATTGCCTGGGAGAAATATAAAATAATGACTTAAAATCTGTAAACATCTCACAGAAGGAAAATACGTCACACCGGACAGTTTCTCTTGTTTAGAATAATTGTCGGTTTGGAATTGTTGAAGTGTGAAAGGAGGAAGAAATTAATGAATGAAGGAAGGAGACGCGGTTGTAGGAGTCTTTCTGCTCATCCCATGATACCGCTATTTCCCAGAATTTTTCTTTTTGATTAAACACCCTCTCTATTTATGATAATGGCCACTTTTTATATTAAAAAAGCCTTACAGAGCTCTATTAACACCAAATTCCCCCGTTATCTTTGTATAGTAATTCCGTTTTTTGTGAGGAAATAAGAAAAGGAAAATTAGTATGCTTCCTGAGCACTACTAGAACACACAAACATAATTAAGGATGCCTGCAGCGCACTAATAAACCATGTGTGTTCGAAGAGAAATTATGATATTCACTGTCGTTAAAGTACTACATATGACACTGATTTCTTTTCAAATAACTACATAATAACGTTGAATTTAAAAAATCCGGCCTATAGTCCTCCGTTCTCCCTTCCCTCGTAGGCAAAAGTTTAACAATGTAAATAAAAATTATGTGAGTCGACTGGGATCGAACGCTTACCCTCTCGGTATTGGAGCTACATCGAAAGCGAGTAGAAATCTCTTGAAAAATAGGTCACTTAAACGAAGCCTGTGGCTGGCATTCGTTTTATTTTACTATCCAACTGAAGACGTCCAAATTAAGGGTCCACTCGTTTCACGTTTTGGGTCATTTCTATACGATAAAATCATATTTTTTTACCAATATTTAGACATTATACGCTGGAAAGGTGTAGGATTTGAAAAGATGTCAACTTTATGGGTGTATAGTGTCTTGGCGTATATTGACTTAATTCGGAAGTCAAGTGAGAGACGAAATTGTAGCCGCCATGTTGAATAATGAAAAACTGTATGGAACTAGGTTCCTTAATTGCATTAACAACCTACACTTCAATCATCATCAAAATGTCTCTTGAAGCATATGTGGAATATCAAACATCATATATATATATATATATATATATATATATATATATATATATATATATATATATATATACTATGGATATTTTTTAATTAAATAGTAAAGTGTATTTACCTACAGACAACGTTGTTTCCGACTTACGTCCTAATCAGTGCAGGGAGTCGTGGTTTCAAGCAGTTAGACGGGTTTAATAATGTAATATTTATTAATAAATATTATATATATATATACTATTTATGAATAAATATTACATTATATTTACTTACAGATGACGTTGTTTCGAGCTATTTACTCTCATTAGTGTAAAGAAGTGATAATTTGTGACGGTCATAAGGCGCGAACCCGGTTCACAGAGCCACTTTTGATTACGCACGGTTTACACTATCCTTACGGCCATAGGTAATTACTACGTGGCACTCATAATTTAAGTTATATTTATGCCTAAACATCAAGATAGACTAAACAACTTAACTCGAAGTTTGCTTTTTAGCTAAGTGAATGTCTATTTTAAAATACTAACTAACAGTGTTCAACTTTAATTTTCTTAAAAAAGCTTGATCATAAATATTAATTATATTTACCTACAGACGACGTCGTTTCGAGCTTTTTGCTATCCTCAGTGTAGGGAAGTGATAATTTTAAACGGTCATAATGCGCGAACCCGGTTCGCACAAACACATCTTACTCCGCACGCTTACACTCTATCCTTACGGCCATAGAAAATTAACTCTCTCTCTCTCTCTCTCTCTCTCTCTATATATATATATATATATATATATATATATATATATATATATATATATATATATATATATATATATATAAGCTGCATTATCTAAGCTATAATGCAAGTTCCTTTTTACGTGATTCGTTGAACACTGTTAAGACGGCTGACTATGTTTGTGAACAAGATTTGACATAAATAGGGCTCATTTTTGGTACTCATCGTGTAACGGTTATAATTGGCCTCATTGGTTAGAGCGCTTGGAATTGAGTTAAAAGTGACTCGTGTTCTGGGGTTCGAATCGGGCGAACTGTTTGAACAGTTATATCCACACTGAATATTCCACAAAGATGAAACGTATACGTATGAGGGTTATAGTAAAACATTTATTGCTAAATAATTATATATATATATATATATATATATATATATATATATATAGTTATGTGTTTCGCCGTATAACACCTCCTCGGTTTGGCTAGGCATGATGTTTCAAGCTATTTGAAACCCAACAGCTTGTATAGTAGTCAGAAGTGCACTAATGTATATAATGTGTATACGATCCATGTAGAAAATGTTTAAATAGATAAATAAATAGTAAATAAAGTATATTGGGAAACATTATTTGTGAATTTTGCTATCGCGTGAATACCAATTGTTTATATTTTTATTAAGCCTTTTTATCTTAACATCTTTTATTCGTCACTAGTGTTATTTTGTACGTAATACACGAGCAACGGCGGTTAACACTGCTGCTGAAGAATTTAAGAAAAAGAAAGTAAAAAAAACCAATTGTAATTCGAAAACAACTTAAATGAGATTAATCATTTAAAATGGAGTTTTCTTAGTGCCTGAATGATAAATATTGAGCGATATTATGTTTACTATTAATTTAACAAAATGTCAAAGAATAACAATAAGAACGGAGATTGAGATTCCTATTTGGTTTCGTTTTCGTTTAAGACCGCCTGTTACTTTTGTGATTGTTTAATCATAGCAGCCATGTTTGTTTAGCTTTATTTTTTCGATAGTAGATTTTAATAGTTATATTTATCGCTTTATTTAGTAAATAAAATATAGCCAAAAACTCATATATCTTTCTGTCCTATGTTTAATCATTGAACTGCACAGGAAAACGAAACGCATACAACATTATAAATCTCGCGGGAGATCTGTGTCATGTTGATATGTTGTGAACGTTAAGAATATGTACGAAACAGCTGTAGTTTGGCACAGTTTCTACGTAAGAAAATAAGCCAGAATAAGATTAAAAAAATAAAATGAAACTCTTGGGAATCGGATGAAAAAATAGCTGTTCCTGAAATTCCATTAAGCTCGTTTAAGCGAAGTGCTCTGAGATTTGAATCAATGTAAATATTTGGGTAATCCGACAAGGTACAGATGTGCGTCCTTACGCAAATGTCGTCTGATAGGCCGAATGCACTTCCACGTAGAGGTTCACAGATAAATAAGCTTTACCTTTACACTTGAACGAACGAAAACACGAAGGATGTGGAAAGATAGATTAACATCCATACTTTAGTTGAAAGCGTTTAGATGCCTCCCTAAGAGGGCATCAATCAATGACGTGACGTGGCCCAGACACATTGTTTAGATGTCTTCCTACAAGGACATCCGACAACGGTGTAAGGACCCCCGGGAACGCAACATTTCAACAGTGCAAGATTAATCTAATGGATCCTTTCTCGAATTATGGGATCGAGTACAAACCTTATCGGATATATTGTTATCGAATTATCACTAATACTCTTAGGAAAGGCATGAGCCGACAATTTCTAGCTATCGTTAAAATAACAACGTGTTTTCAATGAATGGGTTACCATAAATATTTTCTCGGCATTGAATAATTTTAGTGTTTAAGTGCCGTATAACGGACACATCAACCCAAATTAAATCAAACTTTAAAAAGAAATAATTATAGCCGTAATATTATTAATACCTATTCGATGTTGCCCGGAATGCATGAAGTCATTTGAGTTTCTAATTTTTATTAGTTTTGTTCGCACATTTTGAAACATAAGGTAGACAACGCCTATTATATTATTCAATTTTAACTGAGATAGCCTTCTTGTTGATTTTTATTTTTAGGTTATGTTTTAAAACTGTTTAATATTAGCAGTTACCTGGGCCGGACTTATTATTTTTTTAAAATAAATCCTAGCTAAGTACGTTATGATATTGCCAATAACGCAGTACATCAATAAATAAAAATAAAAAGTGTCTAGTTAGAGGAAAAGTTGGTTTGTCAGATTAAATACTATGTGGGTCTTACTTTGAAAACCCAACAATATAACTTTATATGTGAGACACTACTACTACTACTACTACTACTACTACTACTACTAATACTAATACTAATACTAATAATAATAATAATAATAATAATAATAATAATAATAATAATAATAATAATAATAATAAAAGTGTTATCAGCATCAGTTGGCGTAAAACAAAGTGAACGTTGGAAGGGACGAGAAAAAGCACCATCCAGACCTCGGTTGGAAAGGCACAGAATATATTAGGGTTTAAAAGAAGCTTATACTCACGTAGATCTCAGAGAAAAAAACACACCGACGGTAACTAGCAAGAATACGGCGGTTAACGGTTTGTAGAAAACCACGTGATCTGCAATAGCAAATGAAAGGAACAGTGTGGGAATCTGGGGAGACATGCTGTCAATCAGACTCCAGGGAACACCACATGTCTTTATCAGCGAACGATCATTGATAACGACTAATTTGAGAACTTCACGTGAGTCAAAAACTAATGTAGTGACTCCAAACACAGACCATCCATTATTGATTGGCAGGATTACCTTAACGTATTGTTCTCCATTCTTGCACTACCATGCTGCCTTGGGATTGCCCTTCTTTTTCCGCTCTTTAAACCTTTGAATTCAATTGACTCCCAAATTTTAAATGATGCCTAAAATATATTTTTAGCCTTTTCATAGAATAGAAATGAGTCACATTCTAGGGAATATGTATAATTTTACATGTAATCACCATGCAAAAATAAGATACTTGACACTATTTCTTATCGACAAAATCTTTAATGCGTGGTTGATTGAAAGAGAATGCACTATTTAAGTTCTTTTCAACGTTCAGCCTGTAACTGAACTTTGTCTTGGAAGCAACGAGCGTGGAGGAAAATGCAACTTCACAAAGATATGTGGATCCAAACATAGCTAAAATTTGAAGAGTCTGCGAGATCAGAGAGTGAACAGTATGGTACTTGATCCCAAATGATTCAATACTCAGTTCTTTAAATTCTTCCTTAGTAATAAAGTTGAACTTTAGCTAAAGCGATTCGTCTTGCAATTCATAAAATAAACACTCGCTATGTCAATCTAAAATATGGGTATTTGTCTATCTAACTGAAGGTTACCCTAAATGAGAGAAAGATACAAGTAAGTAAGACTAGCTGTATTTCCCTACTGAATTTGACATTTACAGAAGAGTTTGTCCATGAAGCTTCACATACCTTTGTTGTGTTTCAGTATGTTGATGTTTTCCCCTAATCGGTTGAAGTTGAGAGGATTACACTTTTTGAATATGGATGTCTTTCTTTCTGCTGGAAATCTAGACATACGAAGAGTGTTCAATAAGTACAGCGCCTGACGCATTTCTTATAACAGTAGAACACCCCAGGTGGGTCCCCCAACCACGTTGTAACTTTAGAAATCAAGGGTGTATTATCTGGGAAACGTTTTCATTTTAAAAACAACTTAATGGCTCGGAAGAGATGAAAGAGGGTGCAAGGTCAAGAGAGTAAGGAAGATGGGGGAGTATTTCATAGCCACACGCCCATGCTTCTGATCTGGCGACATGCGAGTTGTGGACCGGAGCGTTGTTCTGCAAGAGAATAACGTTGCTGATCTTGCCCCGCCTCTTGATTTTGATAACTTCTCTTGATTTCATCAAAAGTGGAGCGTAATAGGCTCCTGTAATGGTGGTACCCTTTGCCAGGAAATATGTCATCACTACTTCGTCCTGGTCCCAGAAGACTGTGAGCATGGTCTTGCCAGCAGAGGGCTGCACCCTTGCCTTCTTTAGAAGTGGTGAGTCCAACTGCTTCTACTGAATTGAATGGGTTTTGGTCTCTGGATCATAGTGATTGACCCAAGTTTCATTCTGTGTAATCAGTTTTTAGAAAAACTTTGACTCATCTTCTTGCCACATCTTCAAATTCATCCTCGAGCACTCGACGCGTTCTTGCTTCCGGAAAGGTGAGAGCAACATGGGAATCCATCTGGCAGACACCTTATGCATATGCAAATGGCCATGAATGATAGTTTCCACAGACCCTGTACTAATCTTGACCTCTTGGGCTATTTGGCGAATAGTAATGCGACGATTTTCCAAAATGGTAGCATCAACTTGACAGACAGATGCCTTATCAATGGCAGAAGAGGAACGACCAGGTCTGGGAGCTGTTTCCACAAACTTCGGCCATGTTTGAATTCACGATGCCAGCGTTTTACAAGGTCATATGATGGGGCATCATCACCGTAAGTTTCTTTCATTTCATCAAAAGTCTCCTTTGGTGTGCGTCCTTTAAAATACAAAAACCGGATCACTGCGCGACACTCAACTGACTCCATTTCACACCTGATTCGCTTCAAACACCTGTAAATCAGAAACCACAATTAGTTCAGAGCTGTTTTTTGCAACATACCCCGTACAGATATAAAGCATTACACATGCAAAATTTAATCTAAATCAGACAACTGGAGGTCGGTCAGGGGCATTACTTATTGAACCCCCCTCGTATATATATATATATATATATATATATATATATATGTATACACACACACACATATATATATATACATATATATATGCACACACACACACACACACACACATATATATATATATATATATATATATATATATATATATATATATATATATATACAAGTAGAAGTGGGTCAGGGGCATTACTTATTGAACGCCCTTCGTATGTCTGTTTCTTTTCGTAGTTCATGAAGCCGGCTGAGCAGGACCCCCCGTTCGTTAATCGTTCGTAGTAAGACGCAATGTTTTATGTCCATATTCACACAAAACTTTAAAAATAGAACTGTTTAAGGGCACATCTTAACAAAGTTGGAACCTTGATAGCCACGTTTTGGGGAGTTCATATTTAAATGTTCTGTATGATAACACTTTACGGTCAATTACTATTGTCTGCCCTCTACTAGCCAACTAGTACAGCTTACAAGATCTCATAGAGTTCAATAATAATATATAGAACTGTGTGAAGAAACGGAAAACTCTCATATAACCACATGCTTTCAAGACACGAAAAGAAAATCACTTAATTCTCACTGCTGATTTAAGAACTTTCTATTTGTGCAACACATTACCACATAACTGTTTCCCTTCAACTCCAATGTCAACAAACATATGTTATCAGCTGTATCCATCAGTAATGTTTTTTTTAAATTTCATTCAGCATTTTCATTCCTCTCATAATATTCATCATCATTCAACTTGCAATCTACCCATCGCCTCAACCCTTATCCTCAAGTGTCTTTTAGCATTGATAAGTTGTAACTTATTACTAAGTAATAACTAACAACTTATGTGTACTGTATTCACTCGAACGAATTCTGCTGCACAGAAAGGACTTGTTTCTATGAGTGACTCTCCCATGTTGTTACTCTTCTTGCTGTTTGCAAGCAACATGGCGACTTTTTCGGAAGCCTTAACAACCTTTGAAATTTGTTGCCGAAATTCCCTACTACCATTCAACTTAGTTTTCTTCAAGGAATGTCTTTTTGTTGGGCATGTTTGCAAAACCAGGATGACACTGACCGGTTTTCTGTACTAAGGAAATGAAGATGAAAAAGATTGGTAAGTATTGAAGGTCGCAGAGGTGATGCGACAAAAGACTAGAAAACAAAATGTGAGACAACAAGACTGAATACCGTCAGCGTCCCTAAGTGCGCGTGGTGCTATAGAACTGTTAAAATTCAAACTTGGCACATCCAGGCCGTTAGTCCGCGTCATTATTCATTTCCCCACGTCCACAAAACTAAATTGAGCAAAATTTGTCTTAAGAAAGTCTGGTTTGCCTGACTGACTGATTTATAAAGCCCCCAAAATTCCACAAATAGCAATTCTTTGCGAATCTATATTTCCTTCATTTTTTTGTTCAAAATCCCCTAAAGTTTTGATTAATGCTTATTTACATGAATGATTGATTTGATTGATTTGATTTTGTTTTACGGCTCATCAACTACTGTTTGGTGATTATGAGCCGGGAAGGTAATATTTATGATATTTCTTTTTGTGAAAGTCTTTTCCAAGTGTGGATTTTTTTTATATTATTCACAATGGGTGAGAGATTTTGACAAGTTTCGTTTCTCTTAGGATGTTTAAGATATAATCTGGATCATTCACGTTGTTTGCTTGATAAGATAGTAATAAACTTTTTTTCAGTCGGGAGTGTATTTATTTGTAAGCAAATAAATTGGTTGGCTACTTCATTTTATGTCACATCAACACCCTTATGAATATTTAGTTCCGAACTTATATAATTCAAGTTCCCAAATATTCTTCAAATATTTATAAATTAATTTACTTTGCAGATACCTATTTTTCAAGTAAACCGTCTGCAAATAATAGCTTCCATTTAACCCATAAATAGGCCTCTGACAGGTAATACCACCCCAGGTTAGAGAGTGGCTGGGAGCAATAGCAAGTATGGGGTGACTTTACACTTAGCAAATCCCCCAAAATATGGCCTCACACTTGGATGCAGTTTCATGTAATAGCGAAGAGATTTCTCTAGATGAATCTAAAGAGATGTGTTTTCGTTAAGTATTTTATATAATGTGGTTAGATGTTATTTTTTGAAACAGTAAATTAATATTTACTACTTTGAAGAATTTGTAATGTGGGGCAAATCGTACTCTCCATAAAGGGACACTTTTGATTGGAACAAAAATTAAAATTGCCTACGTCGAGAACTACTCGTTCACTGACCGAGGACAGACTAGATAAAGTGCTGCATCAGAACAGATATTACACTTTGTTCCTAACCAGGTTTCCTATGTGTTTGTATTAAAAAGGCACTAAAAACTCTGGTCTTTTCATTAGAAAGAAGTAAGAAATGTTCACCAAATTGGATACACACTGAAAATATCAAAGTTCACACATTAATTTTTCCCACCAAATCTAACAAAACTTGTTATTAATAGTTGCTTACATTTTTAAAATAAAATAATCGCAGAGGCACCACACATGATTGATTTGTTTTATTTTTTTTAATGTGCATTGCTGATTGTTTTAGTACTGAAATGTACGCGGTTTGTTGTTTTATTATCGAAATCTACGTAAAAAATGAATCACTTTTACAAACTCCGATTCTTTGTTGTTTCTTTTGTTGGTTTTCTCAAAAGACCCTCGACAGAGTAGAGTCTGTATTAAGTGTACCCGGCAGACCTTGTTCCCTAAACTTTTTTCAACGGGTTCAACAACATACACTACCGCTGTCCCTATTTTTGAGAGGGGATGGGCGAAATCAGAGAATTGTTTATTTAGTGAGATAACAAGAAAGAAATCTAGCGCAGTTTAGGTTAGGTAAGTGGTTTCAAGCAAACAAGAATCAGAAGGAAACCGATCATGTGTTGGCTTATACCGACACATATATCTGTAAAACTGACCCGTTAAACCAGACATAGTAATATGGGACAACTCTGATTGAAGTCAGTGTTCCAAATTATGCTGGCTTAAACAGAGCTGAGAGAGAGAGAGAGAGAGACAGAGAGAGAGAGAGAGGGAGAGAGAGAGAAGAAAACGAAATACCAAGGTCTTATGTACGACATGAAAATTAACTGGAATCTTAGAAAGATCTCCATAATTCCAGTAATTATAGGAGCAACCGGACTCATAAAAAAGAATTTCAAGAACTACCTGGCGAATATACCCGCTGAACCAATTGCAAGAGAGATACAAAAAATAGCGCTTAAAGGGACGGTAAGAATCTTATAAATATCTCTCAGTTAGGGTGTCTGAAATAGCGGCTTGATGTATGGCATCCGGTAAGATCCCCCATCTCCGGCAAAAACAAAAAAATAAGAAAATAGAAATAAAATGAGAGAAAGCAAAGTTGTCTGTATGTGTGTCGCGGCATCACAGTAAATATGTTGCTCTTTTGATTTTTCTATAGAGTTTCAGTGATTTCCTAGCCGATATCGATCATCATAATAAACTTTAATGATGTTTGGTTTTAATTAAGAACATGGATACAATATTAAATCGATGTTCCTAACTTCTAACCATAACTATAACATTCAAGAAAAGTTGAGAAATTCGGCTTAGATTAGTACTGCAGCTAGTACGAAACATCCGCAAATTGCATTTAAAAAAAAAATTGACTAAAAAACGAGTACTCATTTACAGCTTAACGTAGGTAGGCACGCTAAATTTTTACTTAGGTACAAATACTTTTACAAATAATACTTTTTATTATTTAGACAAAATTAATTATTGTATAAACCGATAATTTCAGTCCTGTAATCAATATTATAGCCTAGTTCACACTATTCAATTATGTTTGAATGCTGTTAAGAATTGTGGCACCCGACGACTTAAACATAAGAAAATACAAGGCTACTCATTATTATAAAACTTCCGGGTACTATACTTTTTTTCTAATATTGTGTTTATACTAATGAGTCACCACTTACTAAGGCCAAAAAGCACTCGGGGATAAGGGTTAATGAGATTGCCAGTTAGATGATGAACAATACTATAACCGGTTGAAACAATAGTTGGTATGGGCAGAATTCGATTACTTAAGAGGACGGCTTGAACAAATATTTGTTGATATTGAACTTGAACATAACCATGTTGTAGTTAGTAGAAAGAGAGTCCCGTGGTATTGTGTTCCACAGATGGGAAGATCCTGAAACGAAACTCGTTTCATGGAAGTTCGTTTTGGTTTCACGTACGTAGAGAAAGGAGGGCGTATTATTTGCAGCGGTGGAAGGAAGGAAGACGAATCTTTTAATGACTGTTTTTCAGAGAGGGAGCAGCAGAGATTAGAGTTAAGTCGAACACTTTCCATGGAAATAATGATTAAGTAAAGAAGGGCTGGCAACGTTTCTTCTGTGAGAAAGGAGCTGTGAAGAAGATGCATGTATAAATCGGCCATTAACAACATTATAAAAATACAGAACCTATAATTTCTGTCATCTATCTATGGTTTTACACAGTGTTCACCATACAATTATGTTTCTAAATGCTTTTAAGTATTTTGGGACCAAAACACCTGCACATCGTAGAAGGTTCAAGAATATCTCAGTATAATGGAGCCATTTCTGAGACGGATATTCAAGATATGTATAAAATAAGTAACTTATGCATATATAATGTTTCCCATCTTTGATGTTATTCTTACAACGTTTCGGCCGATGTAACCTCCGACCTTCTACAAGTACGTCTTGTCGAACTCGGGTATGTTTACGAGCTTTCAAACGGAACCCTTTATTTAATCCACGGGAAAGGGGGAAAATTGTTCTCGTTCCGTCAGCCATGGCTGGGTATAATTTTTAAGTAATTAGTAATCGTGCTAGCGGACAACGTAGACATTTCATAGTGTTATCCTTCGTTTATTGTATATTGTTACCTTGTTTAAAAGAATGACGACGAACGATTATGTGTAAAAATATAATGGCATATTTTTATTGTCCGGATGTTCTATGGACATCTGAAGGTAACGGAGACCCCATGATATTATCGTACCACTTTTGTTAAAACTTAAACATACTTATATATAAGTACTCTGATCAATGTAGTTTCATAATATATCTGGTTTTGTGGGTCTATCTCTAAAACCCTAGTAAGACTTTGTAACATATTTCACTTCTATGGGCGTTCGGAGCGAACGCAGACCCCCACAATATCAGTGTACTATCTTAAGGATACACAGATACTATATTTGCACCCTAGCCCAAAAGCCAAGAAAGTGTATTTTAGTTTTAGTCTTACGTTCCACAAAACAGATAACATTTTAAAAAATACTTTTTCTGTATTGCATCTTCCGCACTCGAGCGATCCCATCTTTCAAAAGTAGGGTGGGGGTGATAACGTACGTACAAACATGAAATAGCTTTGCGTATTATCATATAGATTTAACGCCCAAAAGGCTATCATGTAGAACTCATTATTACTTAGCACTTTATCTGCTGCGATACATTGACCCGTGGTCGGAGGTTATATCGGCCGACACGGTGTGAAAATAGCATCTAACGTTAGTACAGTAGACGGGATAATCTAAATAATAAAGATTATGTAAATATGTTTTTCAACAAAATTATAAACCCATAACTTCAGTTGTATAAGCTATAATTATGTATAAGAACAGAATATGTCTGTAATGCTTTGAAGTATGTTGGGTTCAAAATCTTACACGTATTAAAACCTCCAAGTTTGTCTCAGTATTATTGCCCGTCATTTTCTATTAGTATTGCTTTACCATTTATGATAGTCACAAACCACTCGAGGATAAGGGTTAATTAGACGGGATGATTATCAGCTAAAAGATGAAGAACACTATGGGAGTATTAACTTTGGTCAGAGGTATGCACTGCGTTTGCTTATTTATGGGGCTGTCTATGACAAGAATTGTTGACATTAGATTTGAAGCTGACCAAGTTGTAATCAGCCTGGAAGCAATCCTGCAGTAATGTGTTCCACATGCGGGAAGCCTTTGCAAAGTCGTTCGGTCCATGGAAATTTTGCCTGGCGCCAGGCACATGGGGAGAAAGGGAAGTCTTTTTTCCGTTGTGATTACAACATGAGTTCTTCCTGTGAATGTTTTATAAAGATGAACGAAATATTAGAGCTCAGTCGGCCACCTTCCATGAAAATAACGGTAGTGTAGAGAGAGAGAGAGAGAGAAAGAGTGAGAGAAAAGGGGGAAGAGAGACACTATCAACATTTAATCTGTAAGAAATGGGCTGTAGAGAATAGATCACTCCTCACTAGATTGCGTGGTCGAGTGTGTACTCTGTCAGGGCAAGTATTCTAGCAAGTATGTAAATAGGTAACTGATGAGTGCATTAAAAGAATACTCTATTTCCTTTTCGATTGGACGATTTGTTCGCCGCAGTTCCCAGTCTATGAAAATAGGAGCGTATTCTTCCTGTACAAACATATTTTGAACCCTTTCATCCCGAAGGAAATATGTTTCGTTTAATCTCCATAAGTGTGAATTATTATTACTCAAAACAACCCCCACACGCTAAGCGGGGGGCCTTTCGACGATATATGACCTGCCCTGCTTTCGCGCGCCAATGACCAAAAGCACCACACACAAAACACATTTGCAAAAAAGAATCGCCCTTTTCCTTAAAAAGTACTTTAATAACATATGTAGCAGCTCGTTTCATTCGGCAAGTGTTCAAGTCACTAAGTTTAGATTTAACCCTTTATAGATACTCATTTATATCTGTATAATAATGTGTTAGGGTATTTCATGTTCGTACGTACGCTATCACTTTTACACACATTTAAAGAAATGGGATCAGTTAAAATTATGATTTGTAATTAATCTGATGGCGTTAAGGTAATCACTTCCGACTTTACCCATTTTAACAAGAATTGTTCTAAAATCAAATTATGTCGTCGCGCCGACTAAAACAGTGCAATATAAAATAAATATATTTCAAAAAGTGACACTCGTTTTATTGACATTACAAAATTTAGCTGACATTATTGTATGGTAAGACCAGAGAGACACTTTGTTGTTTAAAAGTAATTAAATTGCTACAATTTAAAATAAATACATAAAGAAGAGATATAATCGCTTTATTTATTAAAAGAATATTTAGCTGACAATGGTTATTTCCAGGCTTCGAAAGATTATCCCAATCATAGTTGTTGTCATTTATTTATTTAGCAGGGCTATCCAACATTACATGCGTATTATATATCTTACTTCGACAGAGTACAAAATTGACTTCGCAATATAGTGGGATAAGGTCTCTTCTTTTCTCTATGGTGCTTTCTCACAGAAGAGACGTTGCTAGTCTTTCTCTACTCTATCGGTATTTTTATGGCAGATGCTCTGCTGAGCTTCAATTAATGCACCCTCTGTAAAACATTCACAACAAAAACTCGTCTAGCTACAACCATTGTCAATAATTTCCATTTCTCTCTGTGTGCCTAAAACTAAACGACACTTCCACGAGCAACGTTTATTTCCTAGAATTACCCGTCTGTGGAACATAATACTACAGGGCTGCTTCCCAGTTGACTACAACTCGTCTAATGTAAACACATTCTTGTTGAGCCGTCTTCTTAAATAATCAAATTCTGTCAAACTTCCACCATCATTACCAATCTTTACGGTGTTGTCTCACGGTCTACCTGACAAACTCATCAACCCTTATCCTCGAGTGTTCTTCGGGCCTTGATAAGTGGTGACTATTTAGTAAATAAATGACTACCTACATATAAGTCATAAAAAGAAAGAAAAGTATAATTTTTCTTCATATCTTTTTAAAATTTTCACCCCTTATTCGGACCTATGTGGCATAATTGTTAGAGGGTTTGCTAATGGTCCAGAATACGAGGTCCAATCCCCTGTCAAGTCATACCAAAGACTAAAAAATGTATACCTAATGCCTCTTTGATAAACACTCTGCATTATAAGGTGATGATCCGGGGTAAGTGGAGAAATTCAGCGAAATCTCGGTGTAGTAGCCAATGATAAGGCCGCCTTCGGGTCGCTCTCGACTGGACTCTATCTGTGAACATGCACCCGGTGTCATGTTTAGTGGTCTGCATGTTTGCGGTGCAGTTGAATAGCAGACTTGTTGCAGGTGAGAGATGTTTGACCAAGAGAAGAGGAACCATAGAAGGAATTGAAAATGTCTTTTATTTTGGATTCAGCCACACAAAATTGGATTCTTTCTTTGAAAAAAATAAGTAGATCTTTAAACGGGGATGCATTCTAAGAGATGAATCCTCTGAAAATATAATGTTAATAGATAGTCTGCAGATAGGCCTTTTAAAATGGACACTGGCTACTCGTTATCTGAAGTTTATATTTGGGTGGTCCTTCTGGGTGTTCGGATGGGGATGACTTAGAAAAGGACCGAAATCTAAGATTTCCGGTCAAAAGTACATATATTCCAGGAGATGGGCAACGTGGGTGGCAGGTAGTCTTTCCTCTCTAGGCGCCGCAGGGGCAGTTTGGTTTTCTGGGGCTGACATGAGTGGGTCTGTGTGTCTCCACGCAGGATGAACCCCGGGACTTGTGTTTTGATTTGGTCTGACAAAAATCTCTCACATG
>OY744516.1:135427040-135454540 GCA_963556195.1 Sepiola atlantica | reverse complement strand
AAATATATCCTATTTTGATGAAATTTATATCATATGTATAAAATTATCTGGGGAAGACAATGGAATTGGTCCCGAATCTCTAAGTTCCCTACTAGTCTATGGGAGCTATGTGGGCTGAACCTCCTTCAAAATTTCAAATATATACCATTTTGATAAAATTTATATCATATGTATAAAATTATCTGGGGAAGACAATGGAATTGGTCCCGAATCTCTAAGTTCCCTACTAGTCTAAGAGAGCTATGTGGGCTGAACCTCTTTCAAAATTTCAAATATATACCATTTTGATGAAATTTATATCATATGTATAAAATTATCTGGGGAAGACAATGGAATTGGTTCCGAATCTCTAAGTTCCCTACTAGTCTAAGGGAGCTATATGGGCTGAACCTCCTTTAACATTTCAAATATATCCCATTTTGATAAAATTTATATCATATGTATAAAATTATCTGGGGAAGACAATGGAAGTTGTCCCGAATCTATACGTTACCTTCTGCGTCCCGCCATCTTTTAGTGACCCATGGGGACAGAACCCTCTTAAAACTTAAAATATGATTTTTTAATGAGTGTTATTTTAAAAGTTGACATAATAAATGTCCGAATTGTTTAGTTTGGATAGTATCAGACTTGAAATATCGAATGTGCGGTTTTATTATACTCCCCGATTTAAAAAATTAAAATTATATGAAATCGGAGAACATATTTTTTTCTGTTTTATAATATGATGAAATGTAAGTGGATAATTTTGGCATATTTAATGCGTAACCCCTCTCCGCCTGTCTGTTCTCACCCTTTCTCTCTTTTTCTCTCTTTATTGCTGTGTATATACCTAAAACTATCTAAATATATATAAATAACAATAGAGAATATATATCCGTCTGTATGCATATATGTCCTTAAAGACGAAGACATAGGGAGTGTATCTTAAATATAAGTGTATTCTGTTCTGTCTAGTATAGATGTAGACCCTTTAGATTTATTTCCCTTTTCGTTAGGGACTTTTTTATCCCGGACACCGGCCGGCAAGCAGCTTGCCGATGCGCTGTTTCTGTATTCTCGCTGCTGCTATGTCACGAGCGAAACCGCATGGTGGAATTTCAATCTCCCTACAGATTCCGACATTTTAGCCAACTTCATTTTTTACCTTTTCGATGAGCAATAAAACCTGCGATTAAAATATGCTATGGTCCAGAGTCTTGTTTTTCGAAAGGAGTTAATTGCTAGCTGTCTGACGGTTAAACCTGGCCCTAAGGCAGCATATATTCACATGTGCACTTTGCATGTGAACATAATGGAAGTAGTGATGCATCTCTAGCTGCTCCTTCAAGAAGCTAATGAAACTTTTCTAGCATGTTACACAATTAAATTAATCTGCCAGTAATATATATATATATATATATATATATATATATATATATATATATATGTATATATTATTGATGCCCTCTGACCGTGCAAACATTTTCTAAATTAGTACGTTATTCTAGGTAGAGACAACTTGAAATTAACCCTGTAAAATGTAAGACTAAGAACACGCATAACTGATATAATATTAAGGAAAGGAACTTAGTAGCGATCTTTACGCGGTTATGATCGGAGGTTGTATTAAATTTATTTTGTGTCGTATTTATTTTTACATTTTTTCTACCTAAAGTGGTTCAATGATTGACAATAGTTTTCAAACTAAGTTGTTAGAATTGAAGTGTATACGAAATTCGGTTTGTATTGTTTTTAACTTTCTATTACACGTTATAGCTTCTGAAGTTAGATGATTTTTTTACAATTTTAATAAGTATATATTATTTATAACTATCGGGACCCTTGTCACGGCATTGAAGACAAAACAAAATCGCAATCTTCGGAAGTGAATTAACCGATATTCTTTTAAGCAAAAGTGCTAACCCATTATCAATGATATAAAACATATTTGAGAAAACTTATTTTAGGATGGTGGAGACTCAATGACTTGTTTGCTTGGCCGCGGTCCGTGTTCTTTTGGGGGGTTGATTTGTTTTTTAATTTACAATTTAAAAACATAATAAAATGCATGATATGTTTACGAATAAACCCAAATTCATAATAGTGGAATTTAATTTCGCAGTGAAATTAATGTGAAAGGGAAGGGATACTCACTGACTTGTTTGCTTGGGCGTGATGTGCGTGTCGTTGGTGGAGTTTTGTTTTTAATTTACAATGTAGAACTGGATAGCAACTCCCAAAAGTAAATTGACCGAAAAAGACTGGAAATATCCTTTTTATCCAAAATGCCAAGTTTGTATCCACGATATAAAACAATAGAACTACGTGGTTATAATAATAAGAAACCAATCGTGTAATCGGAAAACAATAAGAACGAATGGTGAATTAATTAGTAACGTTTTTCTATTTTGAATATGAATCTGGCGTTTTAACCTCACTATCAGATGCTATAAATGGACCTTTATAAATATATTACTAATCACTAATACTGATGGAGATTTAGTATATGTCTGTCTTAAGCCTAAACTATACTATTACTTCTATTAATTGTACTAGTATACTATGTTTTAATGCTCAATTCAGTTTACTATACTATTTCAGACTAACGTCTTATCGTTCAATGCTCAATTTTGCATGGTAATGTAGAATATGTTTCGTTGTCATGATATTATCCCCCCAGGAATTACCTCCTCTTTTTAGGGTAGGTAATGTAGTATCTGGTATGTAGTCATAAGACAGTCCCCCCATGCATTATCTTCTTTTTGGGTGGTGGTGTAGTATATGTTTGTTCGTCGTGATAAAATCCATCAATGCATTACCTCTTTCTTTTTTGGGGGGGAGGTAATGTACTATCTGTTCTGTGGTCAATATATCATCTTCCCAGGGATTACCTTCTCCTTTTCAGGTGGTGGAGTAGTGTAATGATATACAAGATAGTAGAGATTATGCAGTATTTCCTATTTGATAAATCCCATTTGGTTAAGAAGGAAAATACATAAATAGACTTAACAGATTACAATTTTCCTCAGTGTACACGATGTGTGTGCGGCTGTGTGTGTACGTGCTTGTTTTACTGTATGTGGTAGTTCCTTGATTTCAAAATGTACGGTCTTAATTTCGGGGCGACCTCTACTCGTGAATTCGTTTTGTGTTGATCGTGCATTGCGGAAAGTGCACTCTCTCAAACCGATAGGTGATGACTCTAAAGATGCACAATGTGTCCTACATCAAAAGGCATATGTGGATCCCTTCTGTCTTCGATCAAGGTGTAGTATATGTTCTGATACTACCCTTCATCTATTCTGTCTTCGCTCAGTAAAGAAAATCCTTCTACACTGAGGCAATTTTGATATCTGTTCCAATCAAAAGTACCTGTTTGTGAGGAGCTGGATGTTCCCCACACAAAAACCTATCACTGTGTCTACTTTTGTCCTCGTGTGAAGGCAAGTAAATAGAGATCTACATGTAAGTCTGTGTTATTTAGAGTTTCTTCTACCCGACCAACTGTATTGTCAAGATTTGAGTGCTTAGTCTACCCTACTATTTTAACATAGAGAATGAGAGATAGATTCATGCCTAACATTTGCACAATCCATATCTATCTCAGGAACAAATGAGGAAATACACATCGCAGAAAACATCAAGCTGCACTCACAAACTGCCACATCATGTATAATTTCACTAATCACACTTCCATAATATATAGCCATCTACATACATACGGTTTCGTTATATGTTGGTTCAGTGTAGCTAGATAAGTTAGTGCTTCAAGCTGAGTTCGAAACTTGCCAGTGTTTTTCGACAGTCGGTGATTCTATCTGCTACGACGATTACGCCACGATGAAGGGAAATGTTTATGTTTATATAAACAATATATATATATATATATATATATATATATATATATATATATATATATATATATATACGCTGATTTTTTGTTATGGTCCTTACCCGGATTAGTCATGCTGATGTCGGCTTATCGCTAGAAACACGTGCTCATGTCTTCTTTTTGTGCACACAAAATTAATTTATATATTAATTAAATAAATCTATATATACAAAAATTAATTTATAAAATAATTAATTTTAAAAAAACATATATATATATATATATATATATATATATATATATATATATATATATGTGGTCTATCTCTACACAAATTTAAGTTATTTAATTTGATTTAGTTTTATTCAAAGGGGCTAAAAAGATAGGGGGTTGAAACCGTTTGTAAAAATGCAGATACATCAGATTGTTGTGAAATATTAACAATAGGTATTAGACATGAATTCACAACTATTCCCCGAATTTTAGGGTTTTTCGAGTATTTAAAGGGGTTTTAAGGAGCATGATAGTACACAAGTTCCCATTTGAAAATACAAATATTTCAAATTTGCATTGAATTTGATTCATCGTCATTAGACACCAATTAAATTACTCTTAAAGAGCACTTAAGCTTAAACCTTAAATTTCTTAAAGTGATCATAGAATATGACTAAATAAGACATATTAGAATTTTAAGAAAACATTTTTTTTCTCGTCTTAAAAACGATCGTATGCAAAACCTTTGTTAATCTTGAATTCTGTGGCCAGATATCAATAATGTTATTAATAAAAACCAGTTCAAACCTTTTGCGTTTATATTACCTGCCGTATTCACACAACTCATATGAGTGGAAATAAATATATATATTTAAAATTAAAGAATTTAAATATTATTTCTAAATAATTATTCAAGGTTCTCACTAGATTTAGCACTTCAAGTAAGTTAACAACAAGTCTTTATTTTCAGCGTAATGCAATACTCTCGGCCTTATTTAGTTCCCTAGGACCTATTGAGTTCTCTTCACGGCTTGCTGATGTTGCCGCTGAATTTGTCATTTAGACGTTAATTTACTCTTTTATTTATACTGCAATGCGTAGTGGATAGATCGGTGCGCGCTCCGACTACTGAGTCGAATATGACTTTCGTATTCTGGTTCGAACCGTGTGACCGGCAGTGAGTGTCTCCTCCCATAGTGACGATTGCAGGTTTGGCATGAAACACATGTGTACATGGGTTAATTTGAAAATATTATTTCTAAATAATTTATATATATATATATATATATATATATATATATATATATATATATATATATATATATATATATATATAGTCTAAAGAAGCTTGAAGTTATATTAAACAAAAAGACAAAAAAAAGGAAAATGCAGTTTAAATTCACAGAGAAACTAACTAAATCCAAAATATTGCAGACTTAACAATCGTTGGAAAATTCATAAATAAATAAAATATATAATAGTAAGTAAATAAAATAAAAAGGGGATTAAGTATCTAACATTGAAACAAAAACAGGAGACCTTAACGTAAGCATCTAATATTAACACGGGGATCATCAGCTGTTTACCATGTAACTGTTTCGGAGATTTAAAAACAGGACAGTTATAATATGCATGGCTCTCCAATGGTACTGATCAAACTACCATTTCCCCAATAATTAAATGTCGAAATAATTCAGCTTAGAATTTCACTTATATATACATAAATAATAATAATAATCAAATAATAATTATAATATACTGCCCTTAAGACTACCGTGTGATATGGTAATTTGCATATCAAATAAGATTCATTATAACAATAGTAATACTAGTAATAGTAATAGTAATGGTAATAATAATACTACTACTACTACTAATAATAATAATAATATCTTAACACTACACCCAAGAACCATTCTGCGATATGATAGCTAGAAATAAAATTATTTAGGAATTAAAGTTGCATTTAAAAAAAAGCATTAGTACCTTAGGTACCTTATATATATATATATATATATATATATATATATATATATATATATATATATATATATATATTTGTCTCTTCTTTCTTGTGAGATGAAGAAATACTCTGTTTTATCTACTCGAAAAATTTTATGTGGATGTATATATGTTTTTTTTTTACTATAACAATTATAAGAACATGGAAACGTTCACTGCGTGTGTGTGTTTGTGTCTGCATGTTTGTGTTTCTTAGCAGAAATAAAAAGGAGACGATTTCATGTGAGTGACGTAACAGGAATTGATCTGATCTTTTGTCTAGCTCGTACTTATGGCGATGTTTATCCTGCACCTCGTGCAGTTTCTTCAAGTGTCTCTTTAAATCCGATTAATGTACTGTGACCTCCAACGTGAAGAATCTCGAAAACATTGAAAGATTCTCCTTTTATTACGTAGTCGTTCCTTTACATATTCCCACTGGTACCAACATGGCGAAGGAATAACATCCACACGCCTTCCGTGCACTTAACGCGACTTCCGCAGTCTCTTAGACTAATTTAAAAATGATTTCAACGGAAGTACTTCCTTTACAATTGCCTCTCAACATTGCAGTGAAAAGGTGTAGCTGTTTTTGTGTGTGCAACGTCATTATTTAGGTTAAAACTCACAGTGGCAACCGGTAAACAATGCTGGTGTCACTATTTGTTGAGTAGAACACAGTATGAGAAACACAGACTTCTTTCTGCACTTTTATTGCACTGATTACTCCGATTATACAGGGGATAGACATTCTACACATTCCTTTTACAATCTCGAGTATTTGTATTCTATCACTGAAACTTACCTACTATCCCGAGACGATTCGTTCGCCGATAATTTTTCGTTTTCGATGAGTCTCGAGTACTTTTAGTTCTCTGTGCAGTGTGATCAGTCTCATTTTTTTCTAATGTTTCTTTCTAAATACAAGTCACTATCTTTTTACAATAGCGGTGTGCATCAGTTATTATTTTCAAAATATAAAAGAATGCGTTTTCACTAGTTTGTTTCTGTATAGTGTCCACATTTCTAAGTTGAAACAGATACTGAGAAAACTAACTTTTTTCTAATAAATGTAAAGGATTTAATTTTAAAATGAAATTTCACTTTAAAAATTTAATACCGTGAGGAGTGTCAATGAAACAGTAAATGAAAATCAGATTTTTATTTTATTATTCCCTTCAATTCTGTATATATATATATATATATATATATATATATGTATATATATATATATCATTTCTTTTGTAATAAAGTAGGAAAAATCTCAGCAGAGTGCTCGATTAAGTGAGAATTACAATTAAAATAATGAGTGTAATCAATCTAGCGATAGTACGGCACTTAGTTAATGCTAAACTTCTTTCCGACCGCCAGTATGGATTTAGACAAGCACGATCTACTGCAGACATCCTAACGGTCATCTCTGAGCGCATGTCTCATGCACTCTACGGGGCAGGAGAAGCTAGAGCAGTAGCGCTAGATATATCCAAGGCCTTTGACAAGGTTTGGCATAAAGGGCTTCTCCTGAAAATACGCTCATACGGTATGGTAGTTTTGTTTAACGGCATATCAACCCTTTTTGGGTTATTTAATGCCGAATCTGGTCATTATAGTAAAAGTTTTTATGCTTCAAGTTCTTTATATCTTCAAATGTTTAATCATCGTTTTTGGTTTGGTAGTTTTGTTTTACGGCATATCAACCCTTTTTGGGTTATTTAATGCCGAATCTGGTTATTATAGTAAAAGTTTTTATGCTTCAAGTTCTTTATATCTTCAAATGTTTAATCATCGTTTTTGGTTTGGTAGTTTTGTTTTACGGCATATCAACCCTTTTTGGGTTATTTAATGCCGAATCTGGTTATTATAGTAAAAGTTTTTATGCTTCAAGTTCTTTATATCTTCAAATGTTTAATCATCGTTTTTGGTTTGGTAGTTTTGTTTTACGGCATATCAACCCTTTTTGGGTTATTTAATGCCGAATCTGGTCATTATAGTAAAAGTTTTTATGCTTCAAGTTCTTTATATCTTCAAATGTTTAATCATCGTTTTTGGTTTGGTAGTTTTGTTTTACGGCATATCAACCCTTTTTGGGTTATTTAATGCCGAATCTGGTCATTATAGTAAAAGATTTATGCTTCAAGTTCTAAAAATAAAATAAAAAAGGGGAGGGAGAAAGGGAGAGGGGCTGTTGTTTTTGTTTTTGGTTTTGTAGAACATAATTAAGTTTTACAAAAAAAAAAAAAAAAAAAAAAAAAAAATGTCAATGTAGGTGAATTTCGTCTCAGGGAGACACAGGGCAGCCTGATCTGGTATCACCAGGCTCATACGGTATTACTAGGCAATTACTTAATATAATTAGATCCTTCCTAGACAAAAGAAAAATCCAGGTTGTCCTCGATGGTCGCTCATCTATGTAACATGACATAAATGCTGGTGTACCCCAGGGATCTATCCTTGGACCCTTGTTGTTACTGATCTATATAAACGATCTCCATGATGGCATAGAGTCTGAGATTGGTTTATTTGCTGATGACACCACCCTTTACTCTCGCCATATTGGTAAAACCGACGCAATCATATCCGAGGCAATGGCTAAATCCTTAGAAAATGACTACCAGGCTGTAGTGGATTGGGGCCACAAATGGTTGGTAACTTTTAATGCCGCAAAGACAAAGCTCCTTTCCTTCAATAATTACAAGGAACCTTTGCAACCACCGATTGTCATGGCAAATAACACCCTACCTGAGAGTTCATCATTCAAACTCCTCGGCTTAACCTTCACAGGTAACATGAATTGGAACAAATACATTAAAGACATTGCCAAGGCTGCCGCAAAGAAGGTTGGCTCCCTCTACTGTGCTAGTAAACTCCTGACACCTGACATTATCCTGTATCTCTACAAAGCCACCACCCGCCCATGCATGGAGTATTGTTGTCACATCTGGGCTGGCGCATCATCTACTAGTCTCTCCCTCCTTGACAAGGTCCAAAAAAGAATCGCCAACCTAATAGGTTCCTCACTGTCAACCAAGCTCCAGCCTATGTCCCATCGCCGCAATGTAGCATCCTTGTGCTTGTTTTACAAATACTTCAATGGATTATGCTCCGATGAATTGGCTACTCTGGTGCCCCCTCGACGAAAATTCGCTAGACTAACTCGACAATCGACTAAATCTCATTCATTCACTGTGGAGGTCCCCAGATGTCGGAGAGCCTTCTACTCAAATAGCTTCTTTCCTCGTACTGCTGGCCTCTGGAACTCCCTTCCTCCCCCTGTTTCCCCGACAATACAGACATGCAGAAGTTTAAAACTAATGTAAACAGACATCTCGCTGCGCAGATCCCAATCTAGGTTGACCGCCCCCTACTTCTCCCCTTTTCTTTTTTTCTCAGTAGCCACTTACGTCTACAGTGGTGGCCTGCCTTGTTTGGGGTGAACTATGTTAAAAAAAACAAAAAATTTTTTTCATTTTTTGGACAGAAAATTAGTACAACATTAGTACCGTCGGTTTCAGGCACAGAAAGACTTAGCCATCTGGCTCTCTTCAGCTTATGTTGTCATTTGTTATGGAAATGTGAAGTAACGTGTCACTCTCGTTTTGACGCGTTATTTACTTAGATTGTCGTGTATATTTGTTTAAATTTGGTGTAAGGGAGGTTTAATAAGGTTTGAAAAGGGGGGGGGTGAAAAGTAACAGTTGAGAATAAAAAATGGAAAAGACTTTAAAATATTTCTATATAAATCCCGTGAGTCAATGTTTATGAGTAGCGTATATTTGACCGTTACTGTTTTGAGAGTTAATGATAACACTTTCTGAAATTAAATAATCCAATTTTAAGAGTCGATCGCTTTTAAATTAATCTAGACATTTTATCTTCGTTTAATTTAAATGAAAATAAACAGTTTATAAATCTAACCTATTAACCGGGCTAATCGTCTCAGCACTAGATCCAATGTCCACTTCGTATTCTCGAGATAAATAACAAGTGATATATACAACGTGGCGCAAAAAAATGACAGCAATAGAATCATTAATAAAATTCACGATCCTTTTGTGCAATCCATCCATATTTTGTACCAAGAAACTTCAGTCTGTATCCGACTTGTTCACTAATTTTCAATCATAAATTTCCAAAAGTCTGTGTTCTGTCGCCGTTCCATAATATGAAGACACTTTGGTGATCGTCTCATCAGTAGGAGCATAACTCTGTCTTCCAAACATCACATTTTCTAAAGAGAGATAACAAAGGACAAAGAGTTTCTTGCCTTTTAAAATATATATTGTTAAATTCTTATTTTCAGTTGGTACGTAGAACCCAAATAGATAGTATTGGTTGTGTTAAGTTCTGGTTAAAGGGGTCAACCTGCACTATTAGATATGCCAATTTCATTCAAAGCACTGCGTGATACAAGATGAGAATCGTGAATCAATGCTATCGAAATATTGCAATACCAGATTTCATCAGGTGACTGATGAGACGAATATCAAAGTGTCCCCGCATATAATTGAACGACGATAAAATAAAGAGTATTAGCATTCATAAATAAAATTTAGTGGACAAATCAGAAAGAACAGAAGTTTATTTGTATCAAATATTTTTGGATTGTAGAAAGTATTGCGAATTTCATTTACAATTTCTATGGGGAGACTTTTATGGGCACATTGTTGTACATAAACATTACATTAAGGAACCCACATTTAGTAATAAAGATTGCTAATGTAGAATATGTATACAGCGGCTTTTAATTAAATTGGTATTGTCCTATGAACAACTCCTTAGGGATTGTAACTTGTAGTTATCATCATCATCATCATCATCGATTAACGTCTGTTTTACATGCTGGCATGTGTTGGGCAACTTTTAAAATTAATTTCTCAAAACTAACCTATCTCTGACCAGGTCTTTATTTATCCCTCTTTCTCTCAAATGCACCCTTATCACTCCTTCCCAGGTTTTTCTCGCCCTTGCTTTGCCAACTGAACTGTTCCAAATCTTCTGACCCAAGCACTCCTATCCATTCGTCAAATGTGACCAAACCAATAAAATCTCCCGTTTCCACACATCTCTCTATACTCTCCAGGTGTAATCTTCCTTTGAGGTTTTCAGATCTAAGCCTGTCGTTAAGACTACCATTAAGTATCCGTCGTATAATTCTAATAGCATTTCTCTCCATGCAACAAACATCCGCAACCCTCACTGGCCACGTTTTACTTCCGTACATCATCACACTGTGTACACATGCCTGGTAGACTCTTCCCTTGCTCGACAGTTGTACCGCTCTGCTGGTTAGTATTACAAATACATTTACCGGGAAGCAAGACTTGGAAGTCCTTGCTCATGCAAAGATCGTTAATTTTAATGTGTATAAGAGTGTAATCCAAAAGTGAAGAAGAACTGGTAAATGCATTTTATGATAGGCTGGGTTGTACATTAGCACATAGAAAAACAAAGGGTTACATTGAATACTCGTCAGCAATCTTATAAAACATAGATATGTCTTCCTTGTGTCCGTCAGTCACAGTTTTTTTTTTTCAAACCTAATAAACCTAATAAATACGCTACGGTATTTTTTTCCATTTAGAAATATTAGAGAGCTTAAATTCTTTTAAAAAGTGAGAGTATTGTATTTTGATAGAAAATAATAAATTTCCCGGACAGAAATCGAAACCTAAACGTTGTGATCTTCAGCCGAGGTTCTACTAACTGGCCAATTTAGACTTTCTTATTAATGCAGCTTAAAACACTACCTTGACAATATAATTATAGCTTCGGCGTGACGTCATAGATTTATGATATACGTCATGTTTCAAAACATGAATTCAAATGTAAGTGATAATAAAAAAGATTATATATATATAAATGGGAAAACCATTATCAATAGCGTTGGAAATTATGGTAATAGTCCGAAACAATTTACTTTGCTTTATCTACGTATTGTATGCAATTCTTTCCCAATTATAGCAAGGCTAGCAAAAATATGCGACTGGACAGAGCGTACATTTTATAGTACTATTAATACTTCTTTCTTTCACAACTGTGGAGCAGGTCTCTACTATTTAGTCTCTCAAAAGATTGAATCGGTTCAATACAGGGACGAGTAATTAAAGTGAAAGTATTTGTTTAGCAATAAATGAATATCCATCCCTGTCTGAAAGAATTCAGCAAAAAATTATTATCCGATCTTAATGACGTTCTCATTAATACTTATTAATTTATAAACGAATATTTATATAAAATAATTACTTTCTAATGAAAAAAACTTATAAATTGTTAGCTCACTTAAATGACTTGACTCCCTTTATTTAAAGGATGAAATACGTCTTATTATACCCATAGTCGACACTCAGTGACAACTTTTTACAAAGAGATAACACCCTGGATGCGTAAATGAAAAAACAACAAACAATTACAGAGTCATTAAGAAAAAGTAAATTATTGGTAGAAAATTATACAAAAATCGAAAATGTAAATGTACGAGGAAAAAAATAAATGTCTTAAGAACTTTAAATGCTACGATATAACAACGTTGATACACCGGTTCTCATTAGATCACCGAAGTTAAGCAACGTTGAGTCTGGTCAGTACCAGATGGGTGACCATTTGGGTAATCTATGCGCTGTATGTAGGAGGACGTCGACACCTCCCTGCAAGAACCTAACGTCGTTATTTCCCTTAACCGGGATATACATGCGACTGGAAACCGCTTGTGAATTTGATATTTCCTAGAAACTTCCTCTTTCGAAGGAAGCCGGCCTAACCCGCCTCGGGTGAATGTCGTTTCGTTTCGTTTCGTTTCATTTCGCCTTAAACTGGTGAATATCGACGGGTCTATTCTCAGCGTTTATTTTTAACACTTCTACGGTGATGGGTGATGGGTTCTTCTCGGATTATTTTTTTTTCCATAATAAAGTAATTTTAAGCAAATATTATTCATACTGCTACTAAATTGTATAACAACTCGTTGGATTTCGTGTTGTTTCTTTACAAATACACAGCGTATTTATTAGAATTTTTAATGTGATTTATTTTTATATATTTATGTAGATTTTTGTATAATCGAGTAAGAAGGTAAATACAATTCGTCAATGTCAACCTTCTTTTTTTCGACAAATAACAGAACGTATTAACCTATTTCTGCTCAATTCTTTTTTAATTTAATAGCAATAATCTTTTGTAAATACAATATTATTTGATGTCAAAATTACTTTCAAAGATTTAGTTGAATTTATAGGATAGTTAGAACATTCATTTATATTATACTAGCGGGGCCCGTTATCCGGCGCTGCCCGGGAGTAATATAAAAGAATGAATTAAACTGCTGACAGAACACAAATAGGTCACATCTTGAACAAAAAAAGAAATTGCCCCAGTTTCCTAAAGATGTCTCCTATATTTGTGTGTTCGAGTTTTAATTTCGGCGTTTTGTATTACCC
Organism: Sepiola atlantica; assembly: GCA_963556195.1. Classification (NCBI taxonomy): domain Eukaryota; kingdom Metazoa; phylum Mollusca; class Cephalopoda; order Sepiida; family Sepiolidae; genus Sepiola; species Sepiola atlantica. The sequence goes on along the minus strand of OY744516.1, from coordinate 135,441,298 downwards.
TAACCGTAAACTAAGCATAAACAATGGATTAGTTCGGCCAAAGTCGGTTATCTTACGGTGCCTGTTCAAATTCTGTAGAAGCACTGGTTGTTTTGTTTTGATCTGTTTTGTTTTTTCTGGTTCAAAAAAAATGTAGAAGCACTGTTTTTCGTGAGTTTTGTTAAGTAAGCACACATTTTAGACCACTTTATTTTGAAGAAAATGTAAATGAAAATGTATTTCTTCCTAATCTGAAATAAATTGTTTTTTTAAGCTATTGTGCTCGACGCTTCATTTATTCTGTCGATGTAGACTGATGCAATTTTCATTTCATTGTTGTTGAGAGAATCGGAATTCAGCAAAGTTCCCACGAACATCGTGCCATAGGATTGTCTGATCTGAACGAAGTCCACCTCGCTGACCATAACTATTGATCATACTTGTAAGATTGCATGTTTTTATCTCCAATACCAAGAGCAGCAAGGCTTAGCGATTGTACATGCGCAGAAGCAACGGTGTTATAATCACTTCGTGGATTTGCTATTTCGCACCTGGATCGCCTTTGCGTGCCACACGCAGAAGCAAAGACGAGCAAAGAACAACGCGTCCTGATATTAAGTCCTCTTGGATTTTCACTTCATATTCCCACGTTGTCACTGCCCCTACAACGGTGAAGAACGGTTCGTCTTGAGGGGGGATTTTATTTCTGGTAGTCTATGCGCTTAACGACTCGACTAATTAGGTTCATTCATAAAATGAATAAAAAATAAATTAGTTTGATGAATATAATTTAAAGATCATTAAAAAGATTTGTGTTTTGAAAACAAATTGTTAATCGTTTCAAACGTGTTTTATAATTTTGAGCAAGCATTGATGGAACGTTTACAAATAGAATAATGCGCGTCGATTATCTATAATATAAATCTATATTTCTGTCTATCTGTATGCCTATCTGTATGTCTGTCTAGGATTGCAATTAAAAACAGAATCATATACCAAGATCAAATACATTTCCTCGAGTAATCAAATGGGGGTATTAATTTGGTATCAGAGGATTTTACATGGATCTGCGTTTGCACCAAACACTCTTCAACAGCAACTACGATGTTTTACAGCTATTTAAAAAATAAAAAAAGAATAACAATGGTATTCTCGAGTTCAGGGATGGGAGCTTGAGAACAAAAACAGTTAATTTCCGGCCAAGTGCTAATTAGTATTTTTATACTTTGTCTGCTATGACCGCATTAACTAGGGGAAGGTTGGAATTTAGGGGAATTGTAGGAAGGCTGTACAGCGAGGTATTCCCAGGTTCAAAACGAAACTTGCCAAACACACCGAGCTAAAGAAGCAAATAAAAACGAAGATCCGAATCCGGGAAGAATACTGATTCAATAGAAATAAATCTGGGCACGACACTATAGCATTTCTGGATGAGAGCAAGATGTGACATCTGTTCTGGTACTGCTCTTCATCTTTTCTTCTCTCGACCAGTAAAGAAAGGCAATTTTCATTTTTCTCCCAATCCAGAGTGCCCATTTTTGTGGGCGCTAGATTTTGCCTACATTAAAAGAAGCCTTGTATCTAACTCTGTCCTCGTGGGGAAGCAAATAAATAGGAACACTAGCGTCTGCTGAGCCTAAAAGTTACCAATCAACATGCAATGTTATCTTATGAGTTTTTTTCTGTATCGCCAAAACTATTTCACTGACGAATTCAGAGATTTTCATCAGCATCCTTTCAATTTGCAGGCAACACCCTAACCATTGGGCTACGCAGCTGTGGTTAAGTAGAAACAAAACAAAACAAGTTAATTAGCTTCGTGCGTCTCTTTCTGGTGACACAACGAAAAAAGGAACGTGCTGATTCTATTTTCTTTTCATTTCCACACAAGACATTTGTGTCGGATCTTGTAAACTCCGCCCTGAATCTGACCCAGCATCAACCACCCGAACACGAGCAGCGATGTTTCACGTTCCCGAATAGGATAGAAAATTAGAGGCACCTGTTGACTAAATAAGGTCATTAAAAACCTACCCTCTTTGTACTCGTCACTTTATTTTTTTTTAAATGTTCATTCTAGTACCGTGAATGTTCCTGAACTCGAGTGAGATTTATCTTAATATAGCTACTAGCCAGGGTACCCGTCCCAGGGCTATCTGGTGATACTGAGACATCATAGTGACTTTAATAATTCTTCGCGTTTTGGCTAGTAGCAAAGTGTAAAACACGTTCTGATACTACATTTCATCGTTTCATTCCTTGATCAGTGAATTAGACAATTTTTATTTTTGTCCAAATCCAGAATGTCTCTTTTAGAGATGGGTCTGGATTGTTATCATATTAAAAACCGATCTTGTGTCTAACTCTGCCCTCGTGGGAATGGAAATTAAGAAGGGGTCTTTAATAAGTGCAAGAGCAGTTTCCTAAATACTTCAGAGCAAACGAAAACAGAGTGATCACACCGTAAAAGTATAACTGGACTACAAACTCAGAAAAAATCTAAGTAATTGTTATTTTAAGGAGTCTTAATAAAGGGGTCTGGAAACTATTGAAATCTACTAAAATTTTGCCAGTTTTACATTTTAATGCGAGTTGCCTTTAATTAAAATTTTATTAAAACTAGGGATAAAACCTTTTCGTTTAACAGTTTTCTAACGAGAGATATTGAACAATTATATACATTCACTAGACCGGCTTTCATCTAGACTCATCAGAGTAAATACATAGAATAAATATTCATGTACTCAGATTAAAAGCTAGAATATTGTGATGAAATGAAGAGCAGTGACAAGTTATGGAGGAAAAGAAATTGAGGGTAGTAAAACTTTATCACATTAAGTCCTAAAAGCCAATCTGTACATGTATTTTACTTTCACGTATTTAGTCCGTGAAGTGTGGATGAAAGCCGACTAAGTACATTTATGTAAGTATAGCTTTTTCTCTCGTTTTCAGCACTTTTCAATTGCCCCCACCCCCCAAAATGTCGCAAATGTAAATATTCGTTTCCGTAATGCAATTTTGAACCACAACAAATATTATATATATATATATATATATATATATATATATATATATATATATATATATAAAGATGAGGCAAAATGCCTTCAAAGAAATCATGTATTAGATGCAGATATTTTATTAAATCAAAATAAGAATGAAAATATTTCAAAACATTTCTCAAAATATTTCAAAATCCCTTCCTTTTTTTCCTTTATCTTGATTTTTTAAAGCTAATATTTCGCTTGATAAAACAAGCTTCGACAGAGCTTAGACAAATAAAAGGTATAAAACCTTTTTTCTCGTAATATCCTTCTTGGTCTTCTAGGAGTGTCTCGTCCGATTATGTGGACTAACGGTGCAAATGTCTGTTTTAAATAGAACTTGATCGCGCATGGTCGCTGATAGTTATAAATTTGGGAAAGTTCATTTTTAAAGCATCTAAAGATGCTTAAAAAATGAAGTTTCCCAAATTTATATATATATATATATATATATATATATATATATATATATATATGAGAGAAGGAGGGAGAAGGACATCGGGAAGGAGGGAGAGATAGAAGTATTTGATATCTATCACAATGCAATAAATGAAAATACGTCGGTGTTTATAAGTATGACAACAGTTTAATTTTTTTTTCTTTATATTAAATCTTACTTAATTAGTAAAGACTGATACACAATGATTAAATGTGTGTTATCGTGTTCCATTATATATTTAGAGGAAATAATTCTTTATCAAATGGTAGGTTTTTGAAATCTTCAAATGAACAGATAATATTGTTATATTGTAATACCGCAGTAAATATCAATGTCGCCCGCAGCAAATAGAATGAAACTCATTTTCTTATATTTTTTCTTCTAATTTCTAATTTTATTGATGAAATGGTTCTTTTTATATTTATTTAAATTAAATTATTTATATACATATATGTATACATATATATATATGTATATATATATTTATATATATATTTATATATATATATATATACATATATATATATATATATATATATATATATATATATAAATGAAATGAAGAAAGGCAAAAACTATGCGATATATGTATCCATCGACGTGTCGTCTCTATTAGAAGACTTCCTCGGGATATAGAAACCAATGCAGAAAAAATCATACAGAATACTAATTTTGATTTGTCATAAAGTGTCCAGACTTCGGCATGGTCGTTGACGTGAACAAGAAGAGAATGAAAAACATGAGTTTGGTTATAGTGTTATCAGTAGTGGCTTGTCTCTTTCAAAGGACGCAAGTTGAATGAGATAAAAGAGACAGGCCACTGTTGATAACGCTATATATTTTTTTAATGATGAAGTAGCAACCGAAAATATACTCTGCTACCCCCTTCTTCCCCTTCAAAGGAGAAGTTACTCCTTGGAAATATGGTCTCATGGCAACGGAACAGATACTACATTAACCTCTCCATCAAGGAAGATGTAATACCTGGGAGGATTACCCCCACTTCCTAAAAAAGAAAAGGTGATTCCTGGTCGGACGGTCTTATGACTATAGAACCGATACTACAATACGCACACCGATTAAAAGATAATACAATAATACATTTAATTAATTTGTTTTTAAAATAAAAGCGCCTCGACATAATAACTTTTTTATAGTACATTGGCCTTTTGGTTAAGATAAACGAGTAGTATCTTTAGCATTTAGAGATTGACCTGCTGGTTTTCGGTTCCGAGCAAACTGTAAACAGTGGGCTGTCTATTATTTTAAAAAGTTGGCAGGGTCTTAGGAACAGTTTTTTTGTTTTAGTTTCTCTGACTCCCCATTATACTCCAATGAATTTCTGTATATATAACCACATTTATGAAAAAAAAAATTTAAAACAAATTTGGGGATATCTTAAGTAGAATGGCGCCTAGAGTAAATATAGCATTGTGGCGACTAAGATGATTCTAATTAAGGGTAGGAGAGATATTATTTTAGGATGACCACCGACCACAATTTCCCCCCACACCTTTGATAGCATTGTGACTACTTTGTCCTGAATGTAAATGTGTATATTTTGTGCAAATAAATAATTCAAAGTGTAGTATTTGTACTCAGAAACCTAGCGACATTAGACGTTTTACTATCAACGAAACTATTGTATATATGTATATAAATAAATATGACTATGCAAATTAGAAATTACAGAATATTGATTTATTAGATGCTGTATCATATTATTAAGCAGACACCGTTTTAATGTTAATATAGTTAGGATAGGTGGAAAAAACTTTCGCATTTATTTATTAGATAACATTAAAACGCCCTTAGTTATAAAGTTTCATAGTCTACATGAACTGCCGAAAGGAAAATTAAGCGGAAAAATATAGTCGCTATCTTTATAAAAAACTACAAATATGCTAGCTAAAGAAGTACGATAACTTTTTTTCATAATTTTCTAGTTAAAAAAGACATGTTTATAACCTTGTTCTTCTTTAGCTAGCCTCTTACTCGACTTGTATAGATGGCGACTATATTTTTCCGACCTAATTTTCATTTCAACGTTTTACGTGTACGATAAAACCTGACAATACCTTAGGGCTTTTAATGTTTTTGCGATGTTTATAACTAAACCATTGTTTAAGTATTAGTAGTACCGAAACATATTTTACTCTAAATAATTTACGTGACTGAAATAGGAATTAACCCCAAATAAAAAGAAAAATACCTTTTTTTTCTGAAGAGTAGGGATTACTTAGAAATGGCAGCAGGGTTGTTTATATCATTATTTATTAGGTGTGGAGAGAGAAATATTGATGACATGATTTATTATAAAGTGAAAGAAGACCTAAATTTTGAAAAAAAACTTACAATTTAAATAGAACATTTAATTTTATTGGTTTGTATTTTACGTAAAATACGCTTTTATTACAGACTATGTATATTTATATATTTTTTCTCTTATCTCGTAAATAAAAATCATATCCTTATAAAACAATGAAAATAAAATTAATCGTCGCTAGAGAAAAAAAGAATGGGAGAGAGAAGGGGAGGTAAGGGAGTATGAACGACGCCAATTTAAAAAAAAATCATTTTTAAAAGAGCTCTCTCCTGAGAGATAGATAGATAGAGAGAGAGAGAAAGAGATAGATAGATAGATAGATAGATAGATAGATAGATAGATAGATAGATAGATAGAGAGATAGAGAGATAGAGAGAGAGAGAGAGAGAGAGAGTTTTTTATGTGGGGAAAAATTGAGCTCTCCAAAAAGTGGCACTCTGGATAGGAACAAAAATTGAAATTGCATCCATTTAGGTTTACTCTTTCACTGACCGAAGACAGAAAAGATACAGTGTAATATCAGAAAAGATACTACACTAAGGTATACGTTTAAATTCGCGTCGGGACAGATTGCGAATAAAAAATTGTGTATAGGCAATAACATATTTTTTTTTAAAGAGTATGACATGATGAACGTTTTGGAGTTCAAACCTATGTAGTATTTCGCATCAAATCTGAAGAAAAAAACTTTTTAAATGATTGAATATGCTAGTATAATCGACGCATTTCCAAGATGATTGAAAGTAGGTTATTAGCTAAAAGGCGGAATTAGGTGCACGCTAGTTGAAACGAAGTAAACACTTTTACTGACTATTAAGAAGTAATTTAAATTAAAATATTTATAAAAATATATGTTACAATACATAATCCTTGTGTTATCTGAACACAAGCTTTTTATAAAACGATGAAAATATTTTAAACTCTTAATTTTTATAATTTACTATTTATTACAGATCGTTGCCGTTCAAGTGTTTCGTATCGCTCATGACGCCATGATCGTGTTTGCATCGTTCATGACGCAAACAGTGTTAAATGCGTTTTTTCCTATTACTATGTAATACTAAATTATTATTTTAACGCCAAAACGTTAATCGTGCTATAATCTTTTTAAAACACAATTATTATCGCCTATACACAATTTTTAATCGCCTTTTCGAAGAATGTGTCCCCGACGCAAATCTCAACGTTTACCCACTTTAACGGTAATTATATTTTAAACAGTAAAAATATAAATAGTAAAAATAAACACAAAAGAAAAAAAAGTTGTAAAATCGACAAATATTTAAATCATGAGAAAGGTTTTTTCATTTTTTCAAATATTCAGCGGACACGAAAAAAATCCCAACAAATCCTTGATTCTGATTAGTGGGGGGGGGGGACATAAAAGGTGCTACCCAATTTAACGTAAAATGACCACCCATTTCCGGGGCCCTGTAACGTTTGAAGAATATTAGCCTTTTTTTGCTATTGAAGATAAACTTCGCGTTTTACCTTTTAAGACGATTTCGTTTGATTTTACGATTTTGCCAGTAGGACTTAGGGTTAGAAATGAAAAAAAAAACTTAAAGTTAGAATAGCCCGGAAAATAGAGGATCATTTTACGTTAAATTTATATGCGAAACTATTTCCCCACTTAAAATTCTAAAATATTTTTTTTATGAGTGTTCACACATAATCACCTTAAAATAAGTAGAATGTCATTCGGGGGGTAGCTAAGGGTCCCCATATACTTTTAAATATTGATATACAATTTTTTTAAATTTGACAAACTTCTTATGTTTTCGATATATATATATGGTATCCACGATTTATCAAAATCTTGGATACAGTATATATATCGTGACATTTCCATCTATATCTTCCTCTCATGCCATGTTTCCTATTCATCCAAATTTGCCATTTTTACGGGTGCCATTTTTAACTTGCCATTTTTTCCGGTGCCATTTTTACCTAGTCGTTGAGTTGTCTAGTCTGTCTTAATGTTTACTCTGTAATAGTCATAAATATTACTTAAATAATCCGTATCACGTGGTCGTATGATATAACCATGAGAGTAAAGTGAAAGCGTGCAGATCCAAAGGTGTCTCTGTGAACCGGGTTCGCGCCTCATAACCGTCTGAAATTATCACTTCCCTACACTGAAGGGAGCAATAAGCTCGAAACGACGTCGTCTGTTTGTAAACATAATTATATATATATATATATATATATATATATATATATATATATATATATATATTATGCTAAGCGAAGCAAGGTTGGTCTGCTAGTAAATATGAATGTATGTGTACGTAAACAAGCAAGCGGCAATAAGTAAATAAATAAAGACTTTTATAAAGCCGAGAAACTCAGCCAATAAGTCACAGCCGGCTGAAACTTTAGAAATGCTATCTCTGCCATCTGGTCATCAACTAAAACCTGTGTTTTTTGTTTTCTTTGCTAATTTCCTTTTAATCTTGTTCCTATTCGTTTTTTTGCCACCTTTTTCTTTTTTAGTAGTAAAAAAAAAAAACGAAACGCCGTTTCTGTAGTTTGAACTCTGCCTTTCAGGACAGGCCATTCCAATGTCAGTGCCATCTTTACGGTGAATGATAAGATTACACGCTCCTCGAACGAAAGATGCTGTCGCTTCGTAAATAGAGAACGGTCACCTTTCCCTTTCCATGCGATCGCCCCTCGCTTATAAAGCCGAATCGTACGCGCACAAGGATCAAACGGTAACACAAACGGCTTGATCTTGCAAACGCAAAGTAAAAAAGCCGCTCTCGCTCCCTAAAAAAGGAACAAATCCAAAACCCGTTTTTTTTCTCAAAAAGTAAAGTAATATCAGGCATTTTTATTTGGAAAGCTTTGCTCTCCATATCAGTCGAGGAGAGATACTCAGCAGTTAGTCCTGCGGAGGATGGGTCGATGTGACTTCGACTGCCCCTATTCTGTCGGGGTGGACTATGGTCCTGTTCCGTCCTAAGAGTTGCACTTTCCCAAGCTTTACCTTCTGTCTTAAAAAAAGGGTTGATTTATTGCCGATTGCCTGGGAGCTCTTACTGGGTAATGCCGACGAAACTGCATATACTATTTAAGTGAAACCAGAGTGCATCTCGTTCTGGTGTGCTAACTTTTTTATCCTCCATCCTTTTCCGGTGTTGTGCCACATTTTTCTGCTGTTAGAAGGCAGCAAATACCGAAAAGAGTAGGCGTAATTTAACCAGATTTCCACTACTTTCAGCTTTTTTTCATGATCATTGGAACTAGATTGGTGTTATCGCACCAGTCGCTTACCATTGAATTATAACTGTTAATGACCGGTTGGGTTCTCTATAATCTGAGTGACATTAAGTCTCTTAAAGATTCCAGTACTTTTCTGACCTTTCTAGTCGAGGTCACTCCAAGGTCTTTCCATCCTCTTAGACCTTTCACGATGACAAAATAGGAAGTAACAACAGATGTTGGCAGCTCTGCGTGATTTTTTTTTTTTGGGGGGGGGGATGATTATTATTATTATCATTATAATTTTTATTATTATTATTATTATTATTATTATTATTATTATTATTGTTATTGTTGTTGTTGTTGTCGTTGTCGTTGTCGTTGTCGTCGTCGTCGTTGTCGTTGTCGTTGTCGTTGTCGTCGTTCACGTTCACACACACACACACACACACACACACACACACACACACACACACACACTAGGAGTTCTGATAATAACCGGTGGTGTTCTCCACCTCTTTCGATAACCCTTGCAAATGACTTTCCGTAATCGCAGAAGCCGTTTACGATTGATTTCTCGCTGGCAACGACCATTGGTGTTCTCATTGATTTTGGTGTCAATAAGCCTCCTCAAGCTCCCAGTACTCTCCCACTTTGTTTAGTAGACGTTTGGTTAGTGCTCTCCCTCCCCGGTCTTCCCATCCTCATTCACGACTATTTTGTGTGTGATATGAGCCGAGGGTTGTGGCATAATTCTTTTGGGAGGAAGGCGGTCAGTTTCTGACATTTCTTGCAGTTTCAGTTTTCTGTGGTTCAGGTAGTGGTGTTCTTTCTATGTTTTTCTTTTATTTCTATTGCAACTTTAACGTGACTAGTTAGCGTTTGCAGTTTATGTGGGTTGATTTCGAGTATTTTTTTTTATTGTAAGTTGTTTTCGTCATTACCGTCCGTTGTTTAGTCTCAGTCTTTACTTTGATTCGCATTTCTCGTAGTTTTTTCCAGGTTTTTCGTGACTGATCCTTTTGCTCCTACGATTATTGGTATTGTATTTCCAATATTATTCCAGAAATCCGATCAGATGTATAACATTCACTAATATTGCTGGGAATGGTATGAACCCTTTATTAACCTTCGTCCTAAATATAAGAGCAGTCCGTGTACAATTAACCGTTTAAAATTAATAATCTACATCGGTATTGATTTTCGGAAATAAATAGCCCCCACAAAAGGGCTGATATGTCATGAACAGATTAAATCCATATCATGTTCTTCTATTTATGATTAAACTGTTTATACTAATGAGTTGCCACCTATCAAGCCACAAAGACCACTCGAGGATAAGGGTTAATGAGATTGTCAATGGGATGTAGAACAATGCTACGAGATGATTGCAAACAATGAGTGAAAATGGCAGGATTTGATTACTTAAAAGGACGGCTCGACAACTATTTGGTATCATTAGACTTGAAGATGACTATTTGTAGTTGACAGGGAAGCAGTACAGCGGTATCGTGTTCCACACATGGGAAGTTCTTGGAAGAAGCTCTGTTTATGGAACTTACGTTTGGTCTTAGGAACACGGAAACACTTTAAAGACCAAATCAAGGACCTCAAATCCTACGATTATTTCTAAATAAAGGATCCCATAATGCATACATCTCCAAATTTGAAAGCAGCGAACGAAGTTCGAAACTAATCATCATGATAAAAACCAGCAATCCCCTACTTTCTTCGGAGCTATGGACCAAAAAGCAAGTTTCGTCTTGGATGTATAGTTTTCCGTTTTCGGCGTGATAAAAAAATAAATGGATCCATTTTCATTGGCTATTACATTGAAATGTAGAGGAGGGTGTCACTCTTTTCCCTTGATTACTCAACGTACCTTGATCATCACCTTATAATGCTAAGTGTTTAGCAAGTAGGCATCAAGTTACATTTTGGGGATTTTAGATATTACTCGACCGAAGATTGAACTCTGATTTCTCGCCCATTAGTGAACGCATAAAACATTATTCTAAATGGGCTGGTATTAAATAATCAAAATAATTGAGCTTCCGTAAAAAAGAAAACTATACATAAACATTAAATAGGATAAGAAAAAGATTTGAACCTCTTCTAGCATAAATATGTTGCAGATACATTTGCGATTCATCTTTAATATATCGTGTACAATACGCATTGAGTTTCAACATTAAATAATTCAAGAAGTCCGCCAAGAAATAATGCAGGTAAAGTAAAAAGATACCTTTTACAAATTAAAATCAGACCTAAATAAATGTTTTTGATGTATGAATTGAATGTCTTCTAATTTTCTTTAACCCCAGCACTGGCCCTAACCCCACGCTCTTATTGTAACCATAATCCAACTCTTAAGTAAATAAAGGGGACGTGAGTGCTTTTACCAAGTGAATGGGCATAATTAGGATTAATCTGACCCGCGTAAACAGCTTTTATATATGTCTAAGCATCTTGATAAAAGCTATATCAGTTGCTTGTTCGGTCGGCCTGTCAAGTTTAAATTTGAAGTATCATTTTCTGATTATCTATAAGAGACACTGTCAGTCGGTAGGTTTTTCACGAGGATAGCAATTTTCATTGCTAGCCGCGTATATTGAATTAACGTATCCTAAGAATGGAGCGTTCTTGCTTTCTTGATGCATGATCCGAATTCTTTGATTTTAGCCGAATGTTCGGGTTGTTGTTATTAGTGTTGAACGAATTAGACTGGTCTGCATGGTCCACTTCGTTGGCCGTAGATATTCGTTATACCTGCAAGAGTAAAGGGTTTTCCTATGGTTGCGGAGTCAGAAGGTATAAGGTCCGACTTCGACTCCTAAGATTCTCAAGTACAAACCCCGACTCTTAGAATTCCAAAATATTCGACTCCGACTTTTACTGTTTATTTTAAAATCTTCCAATATCTATACTGTCTGTTGATTCTTCGGGACATAAAAATATTTGACTCCAACTCCTCGCATACTTACGAGTCCGACTCTAACTCCGACTCCTTTCAAAACCTCTGACTTCCTCCGACACTGACTCTGCAACCCTGGTTTTATCCCTGACACCTAGAGTAGCAAACCTCAGTTGTAGCATAAAGCGTCTGGAAAGATTTGACCTAGTACGCACAAGCGAATGGCGATTCTACATGCAAAGCAGCAACTTTGTTACCCTGACTCCATTGATTTGCGGTTTCGCGCCTGACATGTTCTTGCTTGTCATACGCAGAGGCAAAGACAAGCAGAAGACGACGGATCCTGATGTTGACCTGGATTTTCATTAATAGTAATAATAGAAAGAGAAGAAGGAGGAATAGTAGCAGTAGAATAAGTAGTAGATGTATCTTTTTCATCCTTTATGACACACTTGACATCAGAAGCTCAAGAGTTTTGAAGTCTATAAGCGCTGATTTATATTGCCAGCGGTAGACATGTTTTGTCAGCGAAAATATTTTTCAAATGTTCAAAATACTGCGCGAAAATACTGTTTAAGTGTTCAAATATGCAATGCGCCTCTAATTACGTACCCGTGAGCATTTTCTTTTATCATTCGTCATCAAAGATATTTTCCCGACTATAGTCGTATGGCTCCCTATCTATTACCTCCACACGAGACCAGTGTTAGACACAAGGTCTGTTTTTATGTGGAGAAAATACAGCTCTTTAAAAAGGAGGCACTCTGGACTGGGACAAAAATAAAACTTGCCTTAGTCTAGGAAGATTGCCTTTCTATTACACTGTCCGAGTACAAAAAAGATGAAGTGTATTATCAGAACAGATATTACATTTTACTCCTAACCAAAGGATCAAGGAATAAATTCAAACGAAAATCACTTAATTAAATGTAACTTAATGGATGTTAGAACATCCTTTAGCCAAAACCGTTGTATTGAACAAGGACCTTGCGATTTCTAATTGGTCATGTGGTTTGAATGAAATCGCCATCCTTTTTTGTGATCGCAATTTTATCTTCTAGTTTAATGCCATGTAGATTATTCTCAGCATTTTGTATCTAATTGGAGATTTTATGATTCAATGGGATGCATCAGAGTTCAGACCAGAAAAAATACAGTATACAAATTCAGTGGAAGTGGGGGTGGTGCAACAACAGAAAACAAAAACAAGAATCGGCTAGTAAAAGCCTCCCAGCCCTTTCTAAAGAATACATCATCCAGTGTTTTCCGGTTGTTTAGAACCGTAAACAAGCATGTTGATCTCTATGTGGGAGTGCGACATAAGTGGGAAGAAATGAGGAAGAGATGGAGTTGGGAGTGGATGGCGTTCCATTTTTTGTGATCACAATTCTCTCTACTAGTTGTATGCCACGTAGATTATTCTGAGCATTTGGATCTAATTTGAGTTCTTATGGCTTGATGGGTCGCATCAGAGGTCGGACCAGGACTCTCTGTTGTCTCATTAAGATACGTTGTAGTTGATTCCATTCCTCCAAACTTAAGGCGCCTAAAGAAGTAATTTGCCCTACTCCCTCAAATACTTCAAATCAATCAAAAACATAATGTTATTGCGAACACTGTCAAAATAGTGCTTACATGATTGAAGTTATGCGTTTTTAAATATAACAATTTTGTTGAGCTCGCATTACAGGGTCTTAAAGTGTCAATAAATTGTTCTAATTCTGAGAATTCTTATCGCATAATGTAATTTTTTGTTCATTTAAATCTAATTAAAATCAGAATTTAAACATGTTTCTGTGGATCATGTTTCCTAATAAAACCTATAAATCTGATACCCCTATAATAACATGTATAAGCAAGTGATTATTCTTACAAAAAAAGACAGGCAGATATGGACGCAGCCAGAGATATATTCAGTACGACTATCCAGTGCAGCAGCAAGTCCTGGGAACATATACCAGAAAGAACTGTTTGAAAGAAGGCAAGCATCTTCCACTATGAGTGTGCAATTCTTACAGCTACATACTTAGAAAACTGAGCTGTTGAACCTACTATAGTAATATGGAACAAGAAGGGGAGACTAACACCCTAGTCGTATGCGTTTAGCAGAGACTACTCGACATAAACTGATTAATTACTTCTTTCTCCCTCTCACCATGTATTCACTCCTTCTATTATATATATATATATATATATATATATATATATATATATTCCGATAACGTTCGTTGACCCCTCTCCAAACAGTTTTTTTCTATATGTGCCTCCCTTCGCATAAATAGAACTTAAATTCCCTTTCTGACGTGGTAATGTCACGTGACCATTTGGTTATGATTCTGTAACCGGCTT
>OY744516.1:135399540-135424540 GCA_963556195.1 Sepiola atlantica | reverse complement strand
TTACGTCTTATTTTATACATTGTCTCGCTTAGCAAAGCATGAACCGGCAAAATGGCTAGTAGATATCCTTTCGCCTGTACTTAATTTTAATTCTCGCCATTGCATCGCTGATTCTTTCTAATTTGTGTCTTGCATACACAAACTACCTCTTTTTACCGAGATTTCGACATCTTTTGGGATCAATAGTATTTTATGTGTGTAAAAATTGAAAACAGATAATGCACGTTCCATATGTATCACTAACGTTTTTAATTCGTCGTCGAATCATCTTCAGGAAACATAGGCAAATGAACCAAAAAGCTGGAGAGAAGAACAGAATTTCACAAAGCAACCAAAAACGCGCACGTGGAGTCAGTTACAAACAGATAATTGCTCCCTCTGATTTAAGACACATTTTAGTTTATAAAACAAAAAAATTAAAAACACTCAAAATTATATATATTAAAACACAACAACCTACAATTAATAACATTACGTATGGAACCAGTAACCGCATTTTAAAATGCTTGACGTAATACAATTCATTCTGTGACGCTAATAATGGAGTGTTGGAATTCAAATTGTTACCGTCTCTCCTGGAACTGCACTAGTTCGGTTTTTGATGATTAACTGACTAAACATGCACGTCTTTGGCTGATTTTTGTAAATTCTCATCTTTTCTTCAGATTCATGGTTCGTTTGTTTTTGTCACCTGAAGATGATTCGATGAGGAATCAAAAACGTTCTTAATATATATGGAACATACTTTATTCGTTTAGATTTATACACAAAAAATCCTTAGATCAATTGAAAAAAGGTATAATTAACCAGAAAAATTAAGTTATGTTAAACCATGCTTGCTTAACTGAAAGAATGCTGCCTAAATATACACACAGAAGACACACACACACACATATATGTATATATATATACATATATATATGTATTTATAAGGTGGGTAAGCTAAATTTACAATGAACGTTAAGTTGTTCCTTCTCAGCAGGAATTAAGTCAATGGATTTGAAACATTACACTATTATCGTTACTTTTTCAGAGACTTTTTGTTTATATGAGTAATCAGGAAATCGAAGAGTGTGATTTTCTGAATGCACTCGTCAAACCGAAGGAGATTTAAAGAATAGTTAGAGTTCGAATAAAGACTGTTTATAATGTAAAGAATAGAATGGCGTTAAACAAAATTATTACGTAGAAGTGTGGAAGTGGATGAATACACATAAAACGTACCAAAGCTTGTATTAAAACTCTGAGATCCCAACTCCTAATGGATCAAACCAAAATCACCGAGAACAATTGCTGTTTAACTTGAGGTAGAAAACAAAAACATTCTTCTTAGCGTATCTTTGAAGCATGTGGTCATACAACAGTTTCCCACTTTTTTACACAGTCCTTTGCATTATTGTTGTACTCTTCAAAATCTTTCAAACTGCACCGGTGTGGCAGTAGAGGGTAGACATGCCAGTATTGCATCGTATGACCTTCGTCTCCACATTCACAGATGGTTGGGTCAGTTTTGTAGCCCCATACAGTCATAACAACTTTTGATCGCCCCATTCTCGTTGTCAGGTAGTTGAGTATTTTCACTGGAGCCAGGGTGCCTCTGAACCGTCAGAAAGGGCCTCAAAAGGCGAGATTCCCATATCAATAGGAGTGTGGCCATTCCCTAGTTCTCTCATCCATAGCTGTGGTCTGGTCTCTTCCTGGACTGTTGTTAGGGGTTCGACATGGCTGAGGAAGCTTTTTCTTGACTTCAGTCGTTAGACCGTTGGTTCACGTCCATGAAGAAGATGGCGTTCATCACTGATAGCCTTTGTGATTTTTACTCGGCTGGCAACTTCCCGTCTCACATCTTGGTGAGCAATGCCAGTGAGGAGATGCAGGTTGTTCAGGTTGGTAGGCGCCAGGCAGCCAGTAATCAAGCGGCAGGTGTTGTTCAATGCTGAATCTAGATTGTTGGCATGTGTTGATCTCACCAAAACAGAGCAAGCATAGTCCACAGATGAAGAGCACAGGACTAAGTCAGTACATCTTAATGTGTGTTCTGTGGCTCCCACTTAGAGTTGGTGAGATTCGTAGAATGTTGTTCCGGGGGGTGACTTTTATATTTGTCTTCTGAACATGCTCCATTGAATAAAAGGGTGTTGTCAATGGTTACGCCAAAGTATACAGGGTTGGTGCGATTCCCAAGTTGTATTCCAGACCATTAAAAATGCAGTAACATATGATTTAAAGTAAAAATCTTGCATAAGAATACCAACACAGCTATAAAAAAGAGATTAGAAAATTGCAATCAAATTATTACATCGTTCAAGAAAAATCCTTCATTGTAATGTGTTTTTAAGATGAAAAAATCTTCATTGTTGATGTTGTCCTGAACCACCTGCAGAAATGAGAGCTTTATCGCAAAATCGACAGCTGAGGTTACGGGGACATTCAGAACAAAACATCCTGCGCCAATTATAGCTTTTGGTGTTGTGGCTTCTGATGGAAAGAAAATGCTTATAAAATTCTACGAAGCTGATGAAAAGATCAATGTAAATGCTTACACCAATACTCTGAAATACCATGGATCGTCATAGCTTAAAGCAAACTATCCATGATTTGATTATGTATGGACACAGGATGATGCGCCAACCCCCACAGGAAGAACAATACAAGATTTCTGCAAATCCAACTTCAGCAATTTTGGGGAATTATGTTTACGGCCGACTTATAGCCCAGATCTAAACCATCTAGATGATGTTATTTGGGGCTATTTAGCACATTCTTCAAATAGAGCATCACACAGCAATGTCGACTTTCTTAAGGAAACTATTGAAAACGAATGGGAGAAGTTGTCTCTCAAATATTTTAGGAAGTTTCAGGAAGTGTGTAAAGGCAGCTCTTGAGAATGGGGACACAGAATAAAAAAAAACATTTTCTATTAAGTAAATTTCTTGTGAAAAAATCCCAGGACATTCA
Organism: Sepiola atlantica; assembly: GCA_963556195.1. Taxonomy (NCBI): domain Eukaryota; kingdom Metazoa; phylum Mollusca; class Cephalopoda; order Sepiida; family Sepiolidae; genus Sepiola; species Sepiola atlantica. The sequence goes on along the minus strand of OY744516.1, from coordinate 135,421,582 downwards.
ATAAACTAATTGGTCATACACTGCCTTTCAATCCTGCCTAAACAAGGTGTTTTTGTTTACTACAATATATATATATATATACGGAAAATGAAGTGATGTAATTTATTAAGTGTTCAAAGAACGAATGCAAATACAAAATTACCTTTAAGTCATACCACAATGATCTCATGCCTTCACAAGTTAGGAAATGTTTCAAAACTTGGACACTGGGTTCCCCACGATTTAACCGACGGTCAACGAAATCAAAGATTGACTTTTTGTACATCGTTGCTTTCCAGAAATCATCGCGAAGCATTTTAGCAAAAAATTGTGACTTAAGATGAAAAATGGGTTCTTTACAAGAATACCCAACACAAAAGAAACCAAAATCAACAGCCTGTTCCAAAAACCGAACTACACCTAAAGAAGGTTATGCTCTCTTGATGGTGGGACATGAGAGGACTGATTCCTTATGAGTTACTAGAGCCTAATCAAACAATCACAGCAGTAAAATATTGTTCGCAGCTGGATGATCTAAGAATTCCTTTATAAAAAAACGACCAGCATTATTCAATAGGAAGGGTGTAGTGCTTCAGCATGATAACGTGAGACCTCACACAGCAAAATTCACTGAAGAAAAAGGTAATGAGTTTCAATTGGGAAATTTTGCCTGATCCGCCTTATTCACCTGATATTGCTCAATCCGACTACCATGGTTTCCGGTCATTGCAGCATCACTTAAACAATAACATTTCTGAAAACGACGACCAGCTAAAAATGACCTAAATTTGTTTTTCTCTAAAAAATCAGAGATTTTGTTTGAAGAAGGGATCAAGAAGCTCGTTGGGCAGAAGTCATAGAAAATGAGGGAAATTATTGTAAATATTGAAAATGCTCTAATGTGAATGTTTCAGATGGAATAGTTGTGTTAGACAAAAACAACATCACTTTCTTTCCAACCTGATATATATATATATATATATATATATATATATATATATATATATATATATATATATATATATATATACATGTGTGTGTGTGTGTATATATATGGATGTATATATATGTATATATACATCCATATATATATGGACGTATATATGTATATATATATATACATATTTTTATATATATATATATATAAGGATGTTTATATATATGTATGTTTATGAAATATAAAATATCTATCTATGTAATTCTTCTGATAATAAGATTTTAATCTTTGAAAAGCCTTGGTTTAAAGAAAAGAATAATAGACATGTTTTAGCGAGTACACCTGGCATTTAACAATCGAAGTTGAAAGAAATTTGTCATTCGTACATGTTTCCCCCTCTTCCCTCATCTATCTCTATCTATCTCTCTCTCTCTCTCTCTCTCTCTCTATATATATATATATATATATATATATATATATGTAAACTAAACAAATGTCAAACAGTGTATATAGCTATTTACAAATGGAAACAAATAGCCTTGTATGCTATATATGTAGCAATACTTGTAAAAATACGTCAGGCGTGCTGAGTCATCTGCGTGTATATATATATATATATATATATATATATATATATAATAAATATAGTTTTATTGTTTATTATCTATGTACGTATACGTTTCGTCCTTAATAATCGGGACTCATCAGCATAAAGATATGACTATTAACTACCGGTCACGTGATTCGACACTCCGGATTACGAGTATTTTGCAACTAAAATCCGACGCCTTAACCACTCGGCCAATTTTGAATAGCGTATAACCTGTGATAATGTTAACACTTTATCGGCGGCTTAACGCCTGAAAGCGTTCTACTTTTTGTTATTAAAGGAACGATTCATTTAAAGCTAGTGACGTCACAAGTAGATAAATGATGTTAAAAATATTGGAAACAATGCACTATCTATGAAATTATCAAGATAGGATATAATTCAAAGATATAATCTTTATCTTTTAGTTTTTCACTTTACATATATTTATAATTATATATATATATATATATATATATATATATATATATATATATACTGTCATGCATATATGTATTCATGTTTCATGTATATATGCATTCATATACATATATTTGCGGACATATATATATTATATATATAAATATATATATATATATATATATATATATATATATTTATATATAATTAAACACACACACGTATATATATAATATAATATATATATATATATAAAATGTGTGTGTAAATATATGAATATATATATATGTGTATATATATATATATATATATATATACTCGCATATCTAGAGAGATGTCAGTATGAGTATATATGTGTTTATATATATGTACTAGTTGAGATACCCTTTACAGAGCGGGCTTATCTGTCGCTATGTGTATGCGTGCGTTTATGTGTGTTTACTTTGCTAGAGTTAAGAAAAATTATGAAATTTAATCAAATGAAACGAAAATAAAGTTTATTATTGTTAAAATGGGGAGGGGGATAAAGTAATCGGATACGGGCAATGCGAATGATCTGTGTCCGCTCATCCCTCAAAAGAGTTCTTACATGTGAATATACGGTTACCGACGCTGGTAACATAACCTCTAGTTTCTTTTAGAAAGAACAAGGTGCGTCACGGGCGGGAGGGTGGGCATGATGAGGGAGGGCTGTTTTAATAATTGGAAGCCAAGGGGATTCGCGGTGGCACCAGCAGTGGGAAGAACACTAGTTGAAGAAGATAGCTTATATTGTATATTAAGTTTACGATGAGCTAAGGTTTTAAGGTTTTAAGGTTTTAATAATGTTGACGAAAGCGTTGACGAATGAAGAAACGGGATATACGAATGGCGGCGGCGTAGAGTGGCGGGTACTCAAAAGCGTATGTAAACAAAGCCTCTTTCTACTACTCTTTTCACTGCTCTCAATGCCAGACCCTGCTGCCTGTTTCGTACCAATCTGGGACTGAGAAAGTGGGTGGCTGGAAAAGTCTTAAAAGGAAAATGGCGGGTTCTTAAAGGGGGTATGGTGTATAAAAGTTTGATGATTTTCGTCTCTCTTTTGGGAACAAATACAATCATTGAAAAAGAATGAAAAATAAATAGAGATGAAATAGATGTAATAAAAATTAAAAGAAGGGGGGAAACGAATAAATATGTATACAGAAAAGAAATGAAGTGTAAAAAACGGTTTTAATAAAAGTTTACGAAATTACGAAGAATAGAATGAAAGAAAGAAATGAAATAAAAATTGAAGAAATAAAGAGCCTTTTTAGGAAAAGATAAATGCATGCACAAATCGAAAAGAACCTCAATGCAAATAATAAATAAAATCCTTAAGAATTCTTACGTAAAAGAAAAAGAAGGAAAGTTGTAAAAATAAATGAGAAGATGAATGAAAGACAAATCTAAAATGAAGGAGTCCTTTAGTAATCAAGGACAAAAAAGATATAAAGTGTAGCACCAGAACTGATACTACACCTTGCTCCCAGCTAAAAGAAAAGAGTCAAATGAAAACGTAAGACATAAAGAAAAAAGCGTAATGAAAATAAGTGAACAAAGAAAGCGGTAGCTTTTTGTATCATTATTTATTTGGGGTGGAGAAGTGTTAATTTATTACGAGATTAAAGAAAAGTTTTTTTTAAATTTACAATTTAAACAGTAAATGCAATGTTAAGTGAAAACGTTCATATTTCAGTCTATGTATATTAATATTTTTCAGGGGAAAATGTTGAGCTCTTACAGAGGAGGTAATTCTTGGGAGGACGGTCTTATGATAACAGAAACGATACTACACTACTCACTTCTATTGAAAGATATTCCGATTAAATTGAGTTTAACATTGTTTTTTTAATTTTCGTTCATTTAAAAATGCCTAGTCACAAAACATTACTTTTAAGTGTTAATTGGCCTTTCTACTAAGATCTAAGTGTAGTAACTGTTCTCCACATTTCAGCGACATTTGACGTTTTACTAATGTCAGAATTAATTATCTCCCTTCAAAATGAAATCGTAAAAAAGTGTTGTAAACGCTATTTTTTTTAATAACATCTTTATATAATTTTATTATTAATTATAATATAACAGCACTATCGATAAAACGATTGCGTATATAAAAAGGAAATTTGGCAATGCAAATTAGAAATGTGTATTACATGATATTAATTTATTAGACACTTAGACAGAAAGAAATATGCAAATGAGCAATGACGAAATTTGTTTAAGTAAGGATGGAGATTACTATATGCATATATATATATAGTCAGGCAGCAACCGGCTAGTAGTAAGAGAGGTGTATCGCATTTATAAATGTTGCCATCTATTTTGATTATAGTTTTATTTCATTTGCGATACTGATAATTGAACGTATTCAATTATTTTTACGGAAAAGTATTTATCCAAATAGGAATAATTATTACATACACCATCGTGATACCCCATATGGCAGCGTATATATTTATGAAATATAGTTATCCACGGACATGTATTTGGTGCTCTGCGTCTCATCAGCGTTGCTAGACCTAGCGAAATTCGAAACCGGATACTCAGTGATTGACCTCCGACTCCCGAACACTGAGCTACTAAAACCGCCAGTAGTGAAAAAGGTGTATAGTTGTACCTACCCAGCGGTGACCGGGAGTGTTTTTACTTGCATTTTTAAATTTGGTTTTGCGATGCCGTTTTTTTTTTCAAATTTTATTTTTTGCTACAAACGTAGAGAAGTAACTTTGTGTTAACAAATAGAAAGTTACGTGCCATTTTAAAGATAACAATAATTCTAAAAAAACTATTTCTGGAATGTTTAAAATCGAATAACATTTTATTGTTCATGATAACATAATCCACAAAAAGAACTTAATAGCCATGATAAAATTGATTTTCTGAGAAGACCAAAGAAGAAAGAGACTAATTTGACTTCTCCTTCTCTCTCTCACTCTCTCTCTCTTCTCTCTCTCTCTCTCTCTCTCTCTCTCTCTCTCTCTCTCTCTCTCTCTCTCTCTCTATATATATATATATATATATATATATATATATATATATATATATATATTTATAGGCTTAAAAAGTTTTGAGTAATTTATAAACGAAGAAAAATGTCATTTTAAATTCCTAGGAATACAAACTATAAGTTTAACATATCGAAGACTTAGAACTTGTATGAGCCGACTTACCGCTGAAAAATTCACAAATATAAAAGGGAGTTATACTATATAACAGTGAAACAAAGTGGGGATGTTAACTTCATCTTCACTCTGTGGCCTGCTAGAACGACGAAGTCTACCATTTCGCAGGACGTTTCCTTTTCATCAATTATTATGACATCCGGTTTCCTTGCTTGTATGGGTGTATCTGTTTGTACATCCATATCGCAGAGGAATTTGTGTTTTTCGTTTTCCATCATTGTCTCTGGTTTATGTTTGTACCATTTGTCTGTGTGTTCGAAATGCAATCATTTGCATAGTTCCCGGTGGCTTGCTTTCTCCACGCAGTCGTGTATGTTCTTGTATTTTTTGGCTAGTTTGATGCATTCACCTATTATATGATTTACTGTTTTTTTTGTCGACACAGTCTGCATTTACTGTTTTGCTGGGTTTTATCTATTTTAGCTTTAATGTAGTTTGTCCTAATCGCATTGTTCTGTGTAGCCGTCAATAAATATTCTGTTTCTCTGTTCAACTGTCTTTTTTCTAACCATTTTTACCCAGCTATTTTCGTTGGTTACTTCCCTTGTCAGTCGTATGAATCGTAGATTCTTTTCTTTCCACTTTTCTTTTCTTGTCTTTTTCTTTCTGGTTTCGGTGTTTCCCGTGTTGTTCGTTGAGACCGTGTCTCTGTCTGCGTTGATTAGCCTTTCCGTGTTCTTGGGTATGTATTTCTCCAGCTCCTTTTTTTGTATCTTCCACACAGTCTTCTATACTTACCAGTCCTTTTCCCCCTTTCGTTTCTTTTCGTGTAGAGCCTGTCCGTATCGTCTTTTGAGTGTAGTGTGTTGTGTATGCTCATTAATTTTCTAGTCCTTTGGTCAAGGTGACTGAGTTCTTCTTTATTAATGGTCTTGAGTATCTTATTAGTGATGCTGTTACGTTGCAGCTTGTTTTAAGTGATTACAACCATTTAAACTGTAATTATTACTTCTTTCATCGAACTTTATAATATATACGCTTTTTTGCGCATTTTACCATAACATATGTGTGTGTATTTAATAATGCGTCCGTAATTACACTTAACTTATGTATGGAGGTTTGACCGCGTTTTTTATCATGTATGCGAGAAGGTGTTCAATCAATAAATACTTTTAACTATCTCTTTTCTGTAAATGTTACGAAATCGATATTATATGTAACGCTTCCGAAAAGTCGAAATGTTAGAAACGTAACCACAAACTTTTAAAACTATTTTCGTAGTTATTTTCCACATAACTTAACCGGACGAGATAGAGCGCGTATTTTATTATGTCTGCGTATGTGAGTGGTAGCGCTTTACAATGTAGTGTGTCTTACACTTTTTACGTATGGGTGGGTGTCTTTCAATCGTTATACGCTCATTGTACTTTTACGTGTATCTGTTTCTTTCTTTTCTTCCGTTTTTCTCTTACATACTAAGTGTTCTTTATAATGTGGGTGGGTTTGGGAATTTAACCATAGTTAATATATTTTAAATGCGTGTGTGTGCCGTGGTTTTTTTAATCACTTTCTTACTTTCTTTTCTCTATTTTCTCATCGTATAGAAATGTTCATTGCAAATCAAATCGAAATTGACCTGTAATTTTCTTCATTCCCGTCTTCGTCATAATTCGTCTACTCCGTCATATCGTCCCGTTGATTTATTCGCCTTCATTCATTCATCGTGTGTCCGCGTTGATTTCTCCTTCTTCCCCGTATTTGTTATACCGTGATCGTTGTAGTGGACTTCTCTATGAACAAATCATTGTATTTATCGACAGAGGGGAGACTAAGACAGATGTTGAGAGGTTCAAATAGGCTTTTATTGATTTCCCTATATAAAACAACGTCGAAGATAGGTCCGTGATACCTTAACTAACTTCTCTCGTATTTTTAGTTACATTTTAAATCCTCATAAACTGCTTACTTACTAACTTGCTAAGTGAATGACAATTTTATACTAGACAGTAAGACAAGAGGATTTGCCTTCTTCGTCTCATCCGAGACGTATCTTAAAGTTTCAGCATATTTTTCAACTTCTGCTCGCTTCATCTCCATGGCAGAAGCTCTAAAACTGTCGTTTCTTTATGTAAGAACAACAACACGTTACGTCATCGCGTCTCGATCTGTCGGTCTCTATTCTGACTTTGATTGACCACAACTCCTGTGTTCCTTTGATCTTAAGGTCAAGTGTCTGTTAATCACACGTGGGAAAAGAGATTCGTCTCCTCAAAGTATACATCAGTTCGACATGCACACAGCCAGATGATGTTGACCTCAGTCGCAATCCACTATCTGAAGTACATCTCTTCCAATTAGGGCTCCTCATAATATAACAATAATGCCCAGGTGTTATCATTATTATTATTTACTGACTAGAAGTTCTCACACAAGTCATCTGTGATTGCTCACCGACAACCGGTGGTATTCCTTGGATTCTGAGTGATAACTAGTCTCCCCAGATTTCCAGTATTCTCCACCTCTTTTCGATAGCCACCGCAAATAAACTTGCAGTATCACAACAGCCGTTTACCATTGGTTTCTCGCTGGTTAGGACCATTGGTCTTCTCTGGGAGTTGGGTGGCAATAAGCCTCCCCAATATCCCAGCAGTCTCTGCACTTCCAGTGGAGGTCTTGTGTGTGCTGTCCCTCCTCGGTTTTCTCATCCTCTTTGACCCTATGAAAATATTTTGTGTGGTGTCAGCCTAGGCTTGTATCATTTTATTATTTAAAAACATTTTATTTTTAATTTTTTTTAATTTTAAATTTTTATTTTATTTATTTATTTATTTATTAATTTATTTTATTATTATTATTATTATTATTATTATTATTATTATTATTATTATTATTATTATTATTATTATTTTACATATCCGTGTATTGTGTACAGACACACGTATGTATTGAAGCAAAATTTGTCATCGGTGCACTGGTACATAAATAAATAAAGAGAAACTGTTTTCTGTTTCCCTTTTAGGCTCGCGCCGAGCTAGGAAACTGTGTCCCCTAACTCAAGCGAGGCTTCACACCTTCGGTTTAAAACAACAACAACAAAAACATGCTGACAGACAATCTATGCCATATGTCCGGTAAGCGATAAAAAATCAGGACCCTAGGCCGAATTTGTATAATGGAATTGGGCAATTATCATATGGAGTTGAATAATTATATGAATGCATGGAATAAACTTTTTCTTTCTTTTATTAGGTTGGCAAGTAAGTTTCCGCCGAATTTTTTTTATTTTTAAATCTTTTATGTTTTCAAATTTTGACATCTATATTTTTTTTTCAAGATTCCATTTTGGAATCATTTTGGAATCATTTCTTTCTTAATTTGTCTTTTGTGTTAATTTAATTAAGTTTTGTTTATTTTCAAATCATTAAAATAGAAAATCAACTTAAAAAAGAAACATATTCGACACCTCCCTTTTTTACTTTTGTTTTGCTTTTTTTATTTTTACCAACGAGATATTAAAAATGTTGTTGAACTTTGAGAAGAAGTTGTAAACAACAATGGAGAATGGAGTATTGATTAATTAGTTGTTATTTTTTTTATTAAACATTTTAAATTTGTTATTGAAATATGAATAAAACGGCGGAAACTTACTTGCCAATTCAATACAATGGATTCACAAAGCCGTTGTCTCTATGCATAAAGTAAGCCAATGAAATCAGAAATGTATAATGCCGAGCAGGTATGCATAAAAACCTGGCTTTTAAAATGATTATGTAAATTATACATCTTATTGATGTTCATTGTTAGACAGAAGAGAGAGATAGAGATAACGATACATAGATAGAGAGGAATAGGCAGATATATAGATAGAGAGAAAGAGAGAAACAGATAAAGAGGGGGTAGAGAGAGAAATGAGACACGACGTTACGTATACACCGAGTCTGTCATTAGTATGTATAATTAACGTGTTCTTTTTATCTAACATATAAAGTTATCTAGTCAGATTTTCAAAGTCAGACCCAAATGAAAATCTGTCTGACATATAGATTAGAACTAGCTAATTTTGGTAAATGTAAAGATTGGCGGTCTAAACAGTTTCTTAAAAAATTAGAATAAAATTAGTGTATAGGTAATAATATACATATATATATATATATATATATATATATATATATATATATATATATATATATTAAGGATTATGACGTTAAGAACATTTTAGAGGTAAAATCAATTTAGTATTATTCACTATTAGGGAAAAGGATGTTTTAAACAATGTTTAACCTACAAAAGAAAACATGCCGTGATAAGCAACATACACTATTTTGTTAAAATCTTGATTACTCTAGCTTATTTATAGTTTATAACCTGTTTTTCTTCCGATTACATGTGTGATGCTAAATAGATTTTAACTTGAATTGGTTACTAATTTAATAACATATAAACAAAAAACATAAATCCATTTGATCGCTCATACGCACTTTTTATCACATTCTGTTTACACCGTTGATCTTAACAATTATGCCAATGTTTTCGTTTCTTCTGTCCACTATGGAATTGACACGGATATGGTTTAGTTCGAAGTTTTTTTTTTAAATACTTATTCTGGAAAAGAAAATGTTCAGAGACGGACACTTTTCCCCTGTTTCACTTAATATTCTTATATATTAAAGAGAAACTAATCATGTCATGAGTTATTTCCCTTGACTTCTGCCAAAGTATTTATCTAAACCACGTTATATTAATCATTAACAAATAATAAAATATATTTCAAAATATTAATTAATAAATCATTTGAACATTGTTTAGTTTAGAAGCAAGAAATCCCGATTCCTTATATATAATCGTATCACAGTCAATAGTTTTCTTCGAATGCACGGCTGGCTTGGCAGGCCGAGAGTAGACTCAAAGCGTTTCCACGAATAATGGCGATAGAGAGGTGCTCGTAAAGCCAAGACAATTCGCGATAGTCTCCAGTGCTGCGCGTCATTAATAGACCAAGGCTATCAATGAGGCGCGCGTGGCAGAACCTATCACTCCACTCGCCGTTACAGCGATCGGTTGAAATACAAATCTGTCGAAAAGATCGGCATATGTTGACGCTAACGTTTTTCATTTGCTTACAAAAGTAAAGTAACTAAAATTACTTTCCATTCCTTCGTAATGAAGTCAGTCATTTTTGTACTTTTACTCCCGGGCAACGCCAGGTTTGTAGAGCAATTTATATATTAAAACTATGATGGTTACCAGAGTACGTGTGACTTCATTTGACAGGAAAGGGCGGTGGTTCTACGTCTGGTGTTACTTAGGGAAGGTCTATTCCTGTCTGCGAAGTGGAGCTTTACCGTTTAGGTCAATGTGATATAGTACTAGACTCAGCCTTTTACGTGACAGAACGTGCTAGGAGGATGACAGTGAAATCCACGTGCCGTAGGTTTAAATGTGATTCTAATAGTGAGATTACAAATCAATGATAACAAGGGCCATCTTCTCGATTATTTACTTTAGGGTGATTGGAGTATAGAATCATAGTTATATTTCTGCTGGATGAATATACATAACTAGCTCTACCAACTCTTATTTTGTCCTTTAGACTTCACATTTCATAAGCGATGTTTCTGACAAAGAGGGGAAGAATTGCTATGTTCTGGGTCGGAATCTATCCATCTAACACTAGTCGTTGGCTAGTTTATGTATATAAACAGTAGAAACTGTTGATTATGTTTAGTGAAAAAATACATAATTATATTCTTTAAAAAAGATTAAATGATTAAATAAAAACGAAGAATTCATAGCTAAATGCAGACATATGAATAAATATTTGCGTTGCAATCTAAATCCCGAGTAAATAAAAACACTTATATGTTCAATCATACTTGTTGCAGAGCTCCTGAAAAACAAACGCTTGCACTAGAATATTATTGCATTAGTATATATGGAAAAAGAACGTGGGAAACACGAAATGTGGCGTCACTTGTACACTTCCAAAATTTCGAAATATGACGTCACTTCAAGTTTGCTTTTCGGTTGGTTCCAGTAGAAGTCCTTCCAATAATCGTTTTTACCGTAAACTGCATGACATTCTAAAAAATAAGTAGATTTGATCATTTGTTATTAATTGTATATATATATATATATATATATATATATATACAGGGTGTTTCAAAAGTCTTGGGAACATAACGATTTTTAATAACTCAAAAACTATTAGGAGTTGAAAAATGAAATTGGTACCGTTGGAAAGGTTAAAGTTTCAAGTTTTGTGGGGATCTTCAAAGTTGCTCAATATGAGCACCATTCGTCACACGGTAGACATCTAGTCGATAGTCCATTTCCTGCCAAACGCGTTCCAGCATCTTGACGTCAATGGTTCCCACAACTGCCGTTACTCGAGCCTTTAGTTCGTCAATATCTCTTGGAAGGGGCGGCACATAGACTTGTTGCTTGACAAAGCCCCAAAGGAAAAAGTCACACGTGGTAAGATCTGGAGACCTAGGAGGCCAGGGCATGAGAACGTCATCACCTCGCCCAGATCTCCCAATCCATCTACCAGGCAGCCTTGTGTTAAGAAACTGCCTTACTCTAAGACTCCAGTTCGGTGGTGCACCATCTTGTTGAAAAATGAAGTCATCAGATTCTGCTTGTTCCAACTGAGCCATTAACCAGTCTTCCAGCATGTTGAGATAGGATTCACCAGTGATAGTTGCCTCTTCAAAGAAGAACGGTCCATAGACACCTTTCTTGGAAATTGCACAAAACACGTTCACTTTTGGTGAATCTCGCTCGTGCTCAAGAAGTTCATGAGGATTCTCAGTACCCCATATGCGAGTGTTATGCTTGTTAACTTTGCCATTCAGATGGAAGGTCGCCTCATCGCTAAAAACAAGCCGGTCATCAAAGCCGTTATCTTCCAACTTCTCTTGCATTGCAATGCAAAAGTCACGGCGAAGTGGCTTATCAGTGTCCTTCAACTTTTGGACCAACTTGAGCTTGTAAGGTACCATTTGCAGTCGTTTCCTTAAGACACGCCAGACAGTTGCTGGAGCAAGCTGAAGTTCCCTGCTGGCTCTTCTCACTGATTTACGGGGGCTCCGCTGAAAGGCTGTCCGAACTTGCTCAACTGCATCTTCTGAAGTTGAAGGGCGACCTGTTCGCTTACTTGGGCACAAACACCCATCTTTCACAAATTTAGCATGCCATCTGACAATGGATTTCCTTTCAGTGGCTTCTTTTTTAAATTTCCTGCGAAATGCACGCTGAACACATGTCCACGATTCAGTCTTTGCAAATTGGAGGACGCAAAATGCCTTGTCTTGTTTAGAGAACGCCATTACTGCACCTGGAAAGATAACACGAAAATCATTAGTATGACCAAAAACTTGATTAAGCAAGCTTTAAAATGGCACCAGTTTCATTTTTCTACCTGGAATAGTTCATGAGATATACGCATTTGTAATGTTCCCAAGACTTTTGAAACACCTTGTATATATATATAGATTTATATATATGTGTGTGTATAAGGGTAAAATGTACAGTATATAATACAATTAAATGTCGTGAAGGCATGATGTGTGAAAAATACGAAAGGAAAAACAAATTAAATACAGGCATAAATGATCAACAGACAAGAGAGTTTACTATTTTCGTTCTTATTAACGAACGTCTTCAGAAACCTGAAGATTTTAGAATTTATTGAGTAACGGCAAAAGATAAGAAAAGAGAAAAACTCACAACTGGATGTTTTGTCAAGTGTATAACTATTTGATAAAAACAAAAGAATTATGCAGTGCGTGCAGGAAAGACGGTAAGATGGGAATAGGGGTGAGAAAGAAAAAAATATACAAAAAAGAAAAAAGGGAAACAGATCAAATGCAGTAAACATTAGTAATACTTTAACTGGGATCGGAGTTTCTTATGCAGTGGCGAGATATATTGCATTGTTTCAGTGTGGTTTTTGACATATGTTTGCTTAAGGAAAAAGATCCGAATCTAAGGTTTACGTTAGATGGTGACTAGAGTAATATTACAGCGCTTTCGATGCACTTGCGACGTCGAAGAGAGTATTCGGTATTGCGAAGGGTGCAATTTGTTAAGTCAAAATTGTGGGTAAAATTATTTCTGTGTATGACTAGTGGGTTGGTGGGATTGTTGTGTTTGAGGTCCTGTTTGTGTTCGCAAATGCGGAATTTTATATTTCTGGTCGTTTAACTGCTATAAATCATTGGGCATTTGGCACATTTTATTTTGAAATGCCGGCTAGGGAAGAAGTGTCATAAGGAAGTAGGTTGGAACGGGGTTAGGTGTTTAGTAAATCCTTAATTGTTTTAGAGGTTAATGTTTCTATTCTTATGTTGGATTTCAATTTTTTTAGTATGGAAATAGATATGGGATTATTGGGGAGAACTACGTAAGATTTATTTTTATCAATCATGTTGGTGTTATTTGTGCTGATGATGGTGTTATGAGGCAACATTTTTTCTAGTGTTAGTCCGTTTTTTGTTGTGGATATTACAGGTTTTGTGTTTAGCGTTTTGTGATGAAAATTTGAGGATATTTTAAAGCTTTGTAAGTGTTTTCGATATAGGTTTCTTCATTGAAAATTCTAAAATCTCTGAAGCCTATGATCATTCCGGATATTGTTCTGTATATATAATGTTTGGTATGTATATATATTTACATAATTGTACGTACAGGATTCACTCCAAAATTAATTAACCTATTATTAGGAATTTTGGAATACAGATGCTACGCGTTCAAAGCTGTAATGTGGGCTATATTTAGTTTAATTTGGATTCATGCAAAAGAGTCAAACGGGGTGGAAGCGCTTAATGTAAACTAAGTTATTTCCGATTTCTGTGAAATTTAAACTATACGTATTAAACATCAATCAATAACTATTCCCCAAATTGTAGTTATTTGGAGTAATTTAAAAAAGGGTTTTTAAGAATATAATATAGAACGTCCTTTCATTTGAAAATTTTAATATTTCTTGTTAACATTGAATTTGATCTATATTCATTAGATACCAATTAAGTAAGATTCCTTGGATTTTAATTGCTTCTTAAGCTTACTTAAGCGCCTTAAGTTTTCGACGTGAGGTTTATTATTATATATTTATTTGAATCTCAGTAATGGGGTATCAAAGTGGTGGAAATGTGTTCTGTTTGGGGAATCAATATTTATCCTCTCTATGACGAGCATTCTTCTCGTATATATATATATATATATATATATATATATACATATATATACATATATATACACACATATATATCATATATATACATATATATATATATATACAGACATATATATATATACATATATATACATATATATACACATTTATATATACATATATATACATATATATACACATATATATACATACATATACATATATATACGCATATATATACATATATATACGCATATATATACATATATATATACACATACATATGCATACATATACATGCATATATATATATATATATATATATATATATATATATTCCTGTTTAACTTTTATGAGAAATACATTAAAATAACTGTAATATTTTCATGAGAATTCAGTTATTAAATGTTTACTTTTGGGGATGCATATATATGTTCAAACATATACAAGTTGACATAGCTAAATATCTGGGTTTTATTGCCTATCATTTTGTGACGAATGATGTGACGTGTCTAACTCTTGTGTATGTACATGTAAAGGTATCTAACATTTTACTATTTTTTATTTTATTTTCTGTTAGTGCAAAAAAAAACTGCCGTACACTTTTCAACAATGAGCAATGTGTGGCATGGTTAGGAAAGATGAGAGGTTCAACAGCAGTACAACGAAAATGTGAATGTGTACGTGGCAAGAACGTTGATTCGGTTAATGAAAAGAGAATGAAGACATTGCACATCCGACTAATGGATACTCGTAATGTTTCAGATGTTGTAACGGAACAACAAAACTGTCAACTTAAAATGTCATATGAAGTTATCACACATTATAAGCGACGACCTATGATGAATGAAGAAAGCCATCATATCGAAATCTGTTAGCTCCATTCATGTAAATATATAAGCCAGACTATATTCCGAATGGAGATTTGGTATCTATCTGTCTGAAGCCGAAACTATACTGTTTCTTCTAATAAATTATACTATTTCCTTATCTTTTAATGCTCAATTCAGTTTACTATACTATTTAAGATGAATGTACTATATTTCAATGCTCGATTCAGGGAGGTAGTTTAGTATCTGTTCTGTTGTCATGAGACCTACCTCCCAGGCATTACATGCTCTTTTGGGGAGTAAGGTAGTATATGTTCGTTCGTCATGATACATTTTTCCTGTCATTATTTCCTTCATTTTTGAAAGGGTGGGGAGGAGGTAATGTAGTATCTGTTCTGGTATCACGTGATCATCCTTGTGGGCATTACATTCTCCTTTTGGTTGGTACTGTAGTATCGGTTCTGTTGTAATTAGATCCTTCTCACAAGAATTACCCAAGTGTTCAAGTCACATCGGTTCTATAACATCACTTCCATGTTGTCTACCTTCACATGGTCCCTTCTGTGAGTATTTGATTAAATACATAATGTCGACAAAACAGAATTAAGAGAGTTAAAATATCATAAGTTGCCGAGTCGTGTGCTTTAGAGAAGGGATGTGTAGTATATGTTTGTTCGTCAGGATAACATTTTCACAGGCACAGCATTCCGTCAAGTCGTACGAATTGGGAACTGAATATTTCGGTTACACACTCGCTTCCAAAATTTAGTTGTGCACCTTCTGTGTAGGCTCTTAACCTAGACGACGCTCCCTCTCTGTATCGCTATTCAGTTTTGTGTAATTCATCAATATCTCTTACTCGGCTATGAGATCTATGTAGCGGTTTTTTAGTTGCGTAATATAAATAGACCTTCTCAAACACAGTACAATTCCTTCAGGTCAAAATGGCGGCCCAGGACCAAGGCCTTATGACTAATGAATTTACAAAGATTGCCGGACTCAGTAATGATAGCAAGTGCTACACATAAGTAGAGAGTGTGAATCACTTGATATCAAGCTGCAAAATTATGTTAGCAGATGGTAGCTACACAACGCGCCATGATAGTGTGTGCAAATACATACACTGGAACATCTGTAAAAATCTAAACATCTAATGTAGCACCAGGTCCTGGGAAAATCTACCGGAGAGGACTGTGGGAAACGATAAGTATACTATACATTATGATTATGTGGTTCCTACATCTACCTACCTGGAAAATGCAACAGTAAAACCGGACATAGTCATATGAAATAAGGCAGAAAGAGAGGCAACACTGATTGAGGTGAGTGTTTCAAATGGCAGTGGCTTCAACAGAGCAGAGAGGGAGAAGGTGACAAAATACCAAGGCCTAATGTATGATATGAAGAGAAACTGGAACCTGAAAAACATCAACATTATCCCAGTTATAATAGGAGCTAAAGGCCTCATGAAGAAAAATTTCAAAAAGTATCTGAAAAGTATTCCCGGAAATTAAGTGCAAAAGAAATCCATATAATTGCACTTAAGGCCAAAATCCTTAAAAGAGCACTCGGTCGGAGCCTCTAAATAGCAAGTGATAGTCTGGCATTTGGAAGAATGCTCCGTCCCTCTGCTAACAAAAACAGAAATAAGATAATTTTAAAAAAAAGTCAGATTTGATTATTTTGTCATTTCATTCTACAACACATTTTCCGGGTACTACGTGGGCGCACTGGAACCTCACACTCAGAGTCCAGCTACTCACAAACTGATTGCAAGTGAGGCAGATGGCAAGTAACTAAAAAGGTGTCGTTGTAAGTCAATATTTTGGTCGGTGGGCCTCTCTCGTAAAAGATTAACTTCAACTGAAGAATAATACGGGTGGAGTCTTTTCGGCGTAGTGCCCGCTATATTACAAACTGATATTGATAGCCATCGATAAGCTGTAACAAATGGCCACTATCGGCAAACTACTCCATTGTTCTTTACGCCGAGCCATGGATCAATTAACTAGCATGCTTTGCATGTTCTCGCAACTTATTCAACAATTTTTTTAGTCACCAATGAATCGACAAACCTGAAGAGTACATTGTCCTCTACACTCCGGAGTAGCCATGTTGTTGATCAATGTTGGCAACTTGACTTTCGGCATGACAAAGAGTACGTTCATGCCGTAGTCGGCCGTCTATTATAGTTTGTATATTTGCTGGTATATCTAACACATTGTTGTGTATGGTGTGGTGGTTCAAGCGGCATAGTATCCGCCTCAAATACACATGCCTCGGGTTTCGAATCAGGAGGCCGGATGTGCCATACTGAAGAGCTCAAAATAGCGTGAAACTCTAGTCTAACTTCCGGTCTATTGCTTCCATGATTTGCGTAGCCTGTAGAAAAATTAATATGTATATATATATATATATATATATATATATATATATATATATATATATATATATATATATATTACTGTAAGCCTCCTTAATGTAAAGCGGGCACGTTGATTGCGACAAATTAATAATTATATTGTTCTGAAAGTAACGCTATAATTCCCTCCCCTGGTAGAACACTTAAGATGTAATTGCAAGGTTTGTATTAAAAACGTATTTACACCTCTCAATCTCGCAACTGACATGCAAAAGAAGGGATTTACGACGTTGGGTTACAATACCAATAGTTGTAAGTTAAAACCGGTTGGTAGTTAGACTAGTTCTTTGAATCTATATTGATGAGTCTTCAAAAGAGGAAACAAGCTTATCTATAGATAAATAAATATTATTTAATTAGTTAAGTATATATATATATATATATATATATATATATATATACATGAGAAAAGAAAGGAGAGTAGCAGATAGAATAGCAGTCAAGAGTGCTAAGTCATTAGCATATCAACTCTATTGAAATGGCATTCAACTGGCTATTCTAGGCCAAAGAAATATAATATCGCATGATTAAAAAAGAATAAAATACAACACAAATCTAAAATGTAAACAAATGTTAAGAAATCAGAAAGAAATGGTTTCCACCCGGCGCTCTAAACGGAAGTGTACAATTTGCAAGACGCAGACAATTCCGCTGTCGTCAGCTTTGGCCAAGCCGGACCGAAATTAAAAGAAAAAGCAAAAAAACACACACTAGTAAAAAAAAGCTGAACTCTGAGTTTTGTTTATGTATCTAAACATGTTAAGTTTTCATCACTAGCCAGGCTATGATAAATAACGAAAATACAATTCAGGCAATTTCTCACTCAATATTTTATTATATATGTATATATACATATGCTGTGTATATATATATATATATATATATATATATATATATATATATATATATATATATATATATATATATATAATTGCACGTGTATACGCGTCTAAATGTGCTGACAAAATTCAGATATTCATTCAAATAAGTCGGCACTGAAGTATACATACACACATACCCTGCATGTTGTAGGGATTTTAACACACACATAACTGTGTTTATATATATATATATATATATATATATATATATATATATAAATTATAACTTATACTGCTTACGTATGCATATTTTTATACGTTTCATTACAATTATATTCATACACACATGTGCACACATACTCTCTCTCTCTTTCTTTCTCTCTTTCACACACACGCGCACACACACACACATATATATATATATATATATATATATATATATATATATATAAGTTACGAGTGTGTTATTGTTTTTATTTGCATTAAAAACAGCGTTAATATTTTCCACTTCCTAAGCCGTAAAAAGTAAGGCAGAAGATTACATTTTAATATATATATATATATATATATATATATATATATATTATTTTTACGTACATAAAAGTAATCCATGGACACGTGTTTCTGCCTATCAGCTGATGACGGCTGATAGCCAAAAACACGTATCTATGGATTAATTTTATGTACGTAATTTTATGTACGTATATATATATATATATATATATATATATATATATATATATATATATATATATATATATATATATATATATATATATACGTCGGAACATCTTTTCGCACTTCATCATATATATATATATATATATATATATATATATATATATATATATATATATATATATATATATATTCGAACATTCCATAGAATTTTCTAAACTTCCTTTTGATCTTTTTGATATTTTTGATATAGACATCATCAGAATCTTTCTTAAAAGAATGGGCAATACACAAAAAGTATACGTCTCAGGGGGATCACTGACTCCGCTGATTCCGCAGTCTTAGTGGGCGTATAACCTTACTATAGACATTTCTGTAGAAGACATAGGCCTTCATAGAAAGGATAATCTCCTTCAAGTTAGAGCTACTACTAGTATAGCATGCGACAAAACTAGAAAAAATAATATATAAGCAAATAAAAAAAATGGCTCAATAAGTAAAGTTAACTACAAATATCGAACAAGTCGATTTTCTTGATTTAACGCTTAATCTAGATAAGGGAGGTGGCTAAGTAGTTAACGACACATGGATGGGCTATGTTCAAATCCAGTTCGTTTTATAGAGACACTTCTATTTAAAATGTTGGAAACCTTCACTTGGTCCACCGTGTTTTTTTTTTATCGATGTCGGGAAACCAATGGCAATAGTATAATTATTTGATTGATACGATATGAATGAATAAATCTGGATAATGGGTAATACAAACTATACATGAAATAAAATGGCATCTGCTATAACATCATCCGCTTGGAATAACTAAATATATTCCTGAATCAATTTAACTTGGGATTAGTAATAACTCTTCGAATGACAACGTTTTTAATGAACAACTAATTTTCTATAACAGGGCTGTATTAACATAGATATGAATATATTAATGTGGTTATGTGTATGAAATATAAGAAATATGACATAACTATAAATAGATGTTGAATGATACTTTTGCTTACTGTCCCATTCAACTAAATAGTGTAAACAAAACTATGACATACATTTTTAAACCTAATCAATTTAACCCTCCAAATAACACTTTTCACTAAATATTCAATAAAAATACAGTGACACATAGTTATAGCCGTAGTGAAACTTTAGAAAACATATAACAAAACACAATAACAAAATATTTTTAAAAAATCTATTATAAAACAATAATCAACCAAGAACTAATATCACCATGAAAATAGTTACAGTTTGAATGTTTAACATATACCAAAGGTGTATTTCATCATCTGTAGTATATCTTACTACCATATCCATCAAAGAAAATAAAACAGAAAATATTTCTATTGGTCGTATGGCGAATACTTTAATAATGAGATATACAAAAACAGCAGATCACTATCTAAATATTTTGGCCTTTACTTGAAAACAATAAAATACCAATAGTAAAGTGCTAAATAATTAAGTAAACTGTGGCATGTAAATCTCTAAATACACCATGTTAGTTATGCCTTAATGAGAAGTGAACAATTACTAGATTCAGTGATAGAGGTAAACTTCTTAATAACAATACAGAATCTTTTACTAACTGTAGATTTTACCAAATATATACGCAAGTAAATATCTCAATAACATTTTGTTTTTATTCATTAATTTATATTGGCACCTGTCTTAATATGGATAAGTGTATTTCATTATGGGTATGCATATGTTTTTAATTGATATGAATCGTACTCTGAAGTTACCTTAGGAATAGTGCATACGTTGTTTGATTGCATGGAAATATAATATAAAATTGTAAAGATGTAAGTACATAGATTTGTCCATTTTGTTTTGCATATTTGTGTGTCTGTTCATATAATGTGACCTCCTTATGCGTAACCTCTTAGAGCGAATGCTCTTTCATTGTTATCGCCACTTCCATACTAAGAACATGACTCCAAGCTAAAACTAAAACGTCTCTTTTAATGTGTCGCTCAAAATACTAATATAATAATACTCAGAGAGTTGTTGTGTCGTTGTATGACTCATAAATCATACTAGATGTAGCAAGCGTATCAACTCCGAAGTTCAAAATCAATAGCGTATCATATTTGCTATCATTTTACACCTATGTGAGTTGAATATGTGGTTTTAAATTTAAATTTGGTTGCATTCCACTATATATAATAATTGTATTGGTTGCATTTGCAGCCAGAAACATAACTTCATTGAGCTTCATTCTGAAACAATTCAGATAATATAATAAGAGATATATATACCATATAAATATATATTCTACATAACCTAGAAATATATATATATATATATATATATTTAGGCAAATTTTATTAAATAACAAGGAGTGTTTTTTCTTGATGAGACTTTTTTTATTTTTTCATTTTTCCGAAAAGTCCATTTAATGTTCCGGTTAAATTGGTGTATGTACGTTCCATGTTTTTTTGTTCCATTTTCTTTCCTATTTTGCGAGTATTTTCGATTTGATTCGTCAAATCATCTTACGGCGGTGTTAGTCTTGGTTTCTTAAAAAATATGTCTTTACTGTTGAGTTTTGTTTTATTATTATAACTGCCTATAATTTACAACTTAAAAGGAGCGTCTATAATATTGAGATATACTATGAGATGAAATATGAGTACGTTCTCAGAGCGTGCAAGATTTAAAAAATTGATTGCTTTACCATTAAAGATTTGTTTACGTTCTAAGCGCGTTCAACATTCAAACGTATAATTGCCTAATGGCTAAGAATTTGGTAACTTTTATTACTGTGCTAGACACTTTAAAATGTTGTGACTAGTTTCCTAATTCACATTAATGATTGTGGGGTGTTTTATTTTTATGTAGAGGACTTCAAGAATTTTTTATCTTTTGGTGTACAAAAAAGGAAAAAAAATAGAACATGAAACCCACAGAACTTCGATACAGCAATTTGACCGAAACACTAAATGGACCATTCGGAAAATTTAAAAATTAAAAAATTAAAAAAGTCTTAGCAAGCAAAACCACTTCGTGTTATTTAATAATATTTGCCTAAATGAAAATATGCTC
>OY744516.1:135322040-135394540 GCA_963556195.1 Sepiola atlantica | reverse complement strand
GGTATGCTGCCTTATTTTAGTCTGGTTTCGATTTTGAGAAATTAATTGTCATTATATATATATATATATATATATATATATATATATATATATATATTAGATTAGTTATACATACATACGCTGGCATGTTAAGCTTACGCTCTCATCAGTGTAGGAAATTGCAATTTCAGACGGTCACCGGGCGCAAACTCGGTGCACAGTCAATAAAGACTCCGCACGCTTTTACTTTATCCCCACGGCCATCAGAAATTAGCACGTGATACAGGAGAAATTAAGTTCTATTTATGCCCAAATACGGCGGTATTTTATAGCAGACTGTCTAGAGGGTTCAACGAACGTTATGGGAACCGTGCTTAAAGCTAAGTGAGAGTCTGTTTTTATATATCCGAACAGTGCTTAACTTATTTTCTATTTTCTTTAATAACCCGACCTTAGATAACGGTTTACTAAAAACTAGTAATGCTGTGTATGTATTCAAATGCCTAATGGGACAATGTGTCTCCTAGAGCAATACATATTTTGGTATGACTTGAACTAGTGTTTCTCGCAGCGTTACATGTCACCTCTCCCCCATAGCCTTATTTACCAACATCTGGTAGAACGCGACAACCCCAAAAAGATTTCAGAAACATATCAGTAAAGAGACTGCCATCCTCGCGTTTTCAAATTGCAACCTGCGCCTCCCTATAATCAGAGCCTTACTTATTCCAGCAAACAAACCTACCATCAATCAAACTCGATATGAAGGGGGAGAGGGTATACTAAAAGGCTTCAAATAAAAAATAAATAAATAAACATAAATAAAAATAAAATAAAATGTTTTAATCGACTTTCTTAATAAATTCACCAATTTTAATTTGTGTGACTCCTCACGTGCCTGAAGAAGACCCATAGGAGTCGAAAACGTTTGCAGTTTCGCCAAGTTCTTGTTAACACTGGAACAGAACATTAGATCGTTGGTTCGACAACTTGAAAAGATGGATAAAGAAAGAAACAAAAAGGAACTGTCACTGTTGTTTAATCAAACATATATATATATATATATATATATATATAATTCGCCTGACGATTCTCTCCCGAGGTGAAACGCGGAAGTCTCTGTGTAGTTTAATTGCCATAAATATATTTTCATTACTTACTACCTAGCTCTACTCACGTATTGAGCACTGTTGAAGTAAATACTGAAAATTATATCTCCCTATAACATTTAATGTGGATACATGAAATAATATATATATATATATATATATATATGAAGCAAATCTGTCTGTATGTGTGTATATGTGTCGAGGTATCACAGTTAAGCTGTTGATCTAACAACAAACCTACCGCAGATTTAGAATCATCACCTTCGATACTCATTATTCAAAATTAAGAGTACGTAAAAATAACATTCGAAAGAAATGTTCTGCCATCTTCAGCGTCTCTTTTCCAGCCGACCGAATAAAATAATTACCAATAATTATCTGACATTTGTTCACTATCATTAAGAAAAATCAATAAAATAACATATAAAAATACGTCCAGATTGTTTTTTAGTCCAGTCAACAAATGTATCTTATATCTTTTTTAAAATTTTTGAATAGAACCTTTCTTTAAATTTATTTATTTATTTTATACAATATACCTATTTTAGATCTATACGGAGAGATCCCTGTGCCTTACTCATAAACACTATAAGTAGGTTTAAAAGACAAACTATTTTCGTTTGTTTGTTGCTCGTTTGAGTAAATCATTCACCTTCAGTTCAGTTGTATTTCTTCTTGCATTTAGAGTAACAACAAGCTGGCAATTTCACTCTATACAGTTCGCACTCCACGAATAGGTAGTGGCTTATATATGGTCATCCTTTTGTTTGGCTGTAGACATGCAAGTATTTCTAGCTGGGATTGAAACCCGGCCATTTTTCTTTTTTCGATAGTATCATCTTTTATCCACTGGACCAGCGACACAAGCGAGAAATGGAAATCTTACTGTTTCGGAATTTTTAAGATGAGGGTTGATAATTGTAGAATTTGGTATATACATGGTATACACCTGAAGAAGGTCGGAGGTTACATTGGCCGAAACGTTGTAATAAAAACACCCAAGATGAGAACAGTAGTTCGAATATACCAAATTCTACGGAAATCTTATTGTTCATATTTAAATAATATAAGCCGTAAAAGAGCGCTCTATTCATTTTTCTGAATAGCTTTTAATCTAACCAAGCAAAGTATATGTTAATTGTCTTCCTTGTAAACCTTCTTTGATAAGCTCCTACGACTGACTTTCACCCCAGACCTGAAATGCAACATTTACATCAAATCTGTTGCTAAGTTTACCGGAAAATGATTGGATCATTCTATTGCCCTCGAAAATACCTGACTCCTGATGCAATCCTCTACCTATATAAGATTCAGATATGTACAAAGATATAGATCGGGGGACTTGCCGTTCTGAGCACTATTTCTTGCCTTGTCAGAGTACAAAATCGACTTCGCAATCTAGTGGGGATGATCTCTCCTCGTCCCTACAGCCTCTTTCACACATAAGAGATGTTGATAGCCAATCTCTTCTATATCGTTATGTTCATGTTAGGTGCTTGACTGAGCTCAAATACCAGCCCCCTTTTAAACATTTACACCAACAACTTGTCTGTTTACAACCACAGCAAATAACTTTCCTTTCTTTCTGTACTACAAACCAAACAGAACTTCCATGAACAAAGTTTATTTCCTAGGACATCCCATCTGTGGAAGAAGATACTTCGAGACTCATGAGTCTGCTTTCCAACCGACTACAGCATGGTTGTCTTCAAGTCTAATGTAAACAAATATTTGTCGAGCCGTCTACTTGGAAAAACAAGTTCTCTTAAGTAATCTTCTACCCATCCACCCACTGTTTCCAATCTGCTCGTGGTGCCGATCATCGTCCTACTGACGATCATCGTCCTACTGACGATCTCTTTAACTCTTATCCTCGAGTGATCCCCGAGCTTTGATAAGCGGTGACCCATCAGTACAAAACATATTCTTACGGAAAAACGTCACCTTTCTTACTAAATAGAGCTTCTAGGCGACATTATCGTTGTTTTCTATCTTCACATCTTTCACCATGCATTGCCAACCGATCGAGCCGGTATCTGTCAACTAAAACCTCGACTATAACGTTCACATAAACGCGGCGGTCATCGTCTGACCTTTCGTTAACCTTTAAGCTAAACCCGTATTTCCCACAAAATCGACATGTAGTAAGTATATGTTTTGTAATTACAAACGCAGGCGTACAGTCGGATCCAAATCGTAGCCATACGCTCCATCTGTAAAACGAGAAGCCATAGTAAACGTTACGTTTACGATAACAAAACCTTCCATTATAAAGTTTCACGAATTCTCTCCTTTTGAATTGTTTCATGTTAATATTCGATGTACCCGCCCCGATAAAAAAAATATAATAGGAAACAGCTTCAGCTCTGACTCATAAAGCATTCAAACTTAGTCCATTCCATTAATCATGTTCAATCCTTTCATATAATTCTTCAACTTTCAACTGATAATCATTCTACTTTTATCCTCGAGTAGCTTTTTGCCTTGAGAAATGGTGACTTATTAGTAAAACAACAACACCTATCGTAGCATCCATCAAGAATATAGCACAGTAATAGAGAGTGTGTATGTTTGCCTGTGACAAAAACTTGAATAGTATTAAAAAATGCCAAATATTAACTAATAAAATACCCGCCCCAGGACAGGTATAAGCTATAAATATAGGATTAGTTTTTAATTTTAATGTTGTATTTCTTTCTTTAGGGTGGTGTAATGTACGGTTGAGGTGCCCCCCCGCCCCCTAAATAGTAAAGTTTACAAAAGAAAATAATAATAATAATAATAATAATAATAATAATAATAATAATAATAATAATAATAATAATAATAATAATAAAAATAATAATGTGCCCACGTTAATCATCCTATTGCCTAGAATACATATTCCATAATTCATAATGATGAGCTCAATAGTTCAGAATTTTATCAAGCACGTACATATTATTAACGCCCATGCGCGCACCGCTCCTTTTAAAAACTGTATTACTTAATGTAAGTCAAAGTTTTGTGAAGAGAATTCGTTTTTGTTATTTAATTCTTTGTATTTAACTTATTTTAAAAGAAGTTTTAGGGCGAGTGCTAGTTTGAGTGGGCGCGCCCCCCTAAATAGTAAAGTTTACAAAAATAGTAATGTGCCGATGTTACTCAGCGGGTGTACGAGAGTATATATTCCAAAATTTATAATGATCGGTTCAAGAGAAAATTCTTTAACTTTATATATAAATGCACCGTCTAAATGTTAACATTTACAAAAAAACTAATGCGCTCATGTAACTCAGTGTAGTGTTATATATAAATATATATTCCAAAATTCATAATGACCCGTTCATTAGTTTAGAAGATTAATCTAAACACACACAGGGGGTACGAATTAGCTACGGAGGAGTTTGAATTACCTACTAGACACAATCCTCGAGTGGCTTCGGTCACTTTGCACAACGGTTTGTCAGTATAACCTGACATGAGGATACTTTCCCCTACAAGTAAACCCTGACACAATTATTCAAAATAACATAGTATTCGAACCCCAGATAAGATCCCCTTGACACTGCTATACACTGGCTCATACTAGGAATGGTGTACCTTCTCCTAGTAATGTTACCTCAAGTAACACCACTTAGCTGTATACTCCACTAGACTAGATGAATTCTTGTTCTGGAATCCGGTAAGACCAATAGACCACAATAAAAGTATACTATAACATAGTTCACAGATCAATTAGAGAAGAAAATTCATATTCTTAACTTTTTCACTAACTCAACTTTTGACAGGTAAAGGAGAATATTAATAGAATATTAGAATATATATGCATCTCATATAGAGATCAAGTGTAAATTTCAGGAAAGGGACCCTTCATTTCTGAGAACTTCGACTGAAGTAAAATGAAACAAAAAATAAATATACCTAAATTCATAAATATATATATATATATATATATATATATATATAAGCAAACATTGTTAAACCTAATAGAATTCTCAGCTTATTCATACCTTTTTCACTTTTTCTATCTTTCAAATAATGTTTTGTGTCAAAATTAATGAATGTTCTGTAAGTATTATTCGCACCTTCGATTCTTCGTCGAATTATCTTCAAATGAACAAAAAGTTAAAGAAAAAAAAGAGAATTTCAAAACACAACTGAAAACGCTGTATATGAAGTCATTAAACATCAAAACAACAAACCGCTTTAATTCCAGAAGACCACTTACAATTGAAATTTGTCCAGCCTATGAATGGCCCAGATTATACTATTAGTGATACTGCCCATGTGTTTATTCCTTTTACTAGGTTTCTGCTATATAATTTCGTTTTTAAGAGTTTCTTTGTTTTTCGCAGATATTCTTTTCTAATCTATTATTTTATTTCTGTAGATTTGATGGTGTCTGCCTCCGGAACTCCAAAAAATGGATAGCTCTCCTATTCGCCTAGCGCCCCATCTTCTCTTGGTTGGGCAGTTCCATGCTTTCTATTGTCTCCAGTTTTCCCATGTTCATCTCTTGCAGCGGTGCACTGTAAGAGATGAAAATGGGAAAGCTTTTACATTTCAAATTCCAATTGAATGTCCTGACTGAAGATTTTGGTCGTATTTATCAGCTTTTCCAGTTCCTTTTGGCTTTTTGCAAATAGCTTCAGGACTTCCATGTACATCAGGTGGTTTATTCGTTGTTCCGCGTCCGTAAACTTGTATCCGGCATCACATTTTCTGAGTATGTAGTTAAGTGGGATCATGGATATGATAAATAGTAGTGGTGATAGGGAGTCTCTTTGGAAAATTCCTCTCTGTATTTTTATCTCATTTAAGTGTTGTCTTCCATCTGTCAGTTCTAGTCACCATGTCTCCATTGCTTTCTTGGTGTCAATCCATGCTTTTTTACCCCTTATAGATTTTTGGATTTATATATAACATCCTTTTTATTCCTCGAGGAGTAGTCCCTGATTTTTAGGGAAATACTAAATTTGTTATCTCAGTTGTGCCGTTAGGATTTTCCACATTGTTGGTAAACAGGATATTGGTCTGTAGACGCTTGGGATCGTTCCCTTGTTGCCGTCTTTTTGTATTACCGGTGTCTTTCGTCTGGTCATCCACTATGGTATTTTCGTCATGATTATAGGAGTTGATTTCTTTTAACACATTTCTTCTGGCGTGAAAAAAATTATTAGAAAAATGGAAAAAACATAAAAAGGTGTAATCAAGGAGAATAATTATGTTAAAATTAACAATGCTTGCTTAAATGAAAGAATGCTTTGAAAATACACACACAATATATATGCATATATATAAATATATACATGTATATATATTATATATATATATATATATATATATATAAATTGGAAAGTTCATATTATTTTAAAGCATATGTTAAGAAATTAAGCATAAAATTGAGGCAAACGCCTACACGCACAAAAGATGCAGAATATAATAATAAAAATCAAAATCAAGACAGATGTTTTTTTTTCATTTTAACTTTCATGTATTTACTTTTTCGTTTTGCGATCATTTCGCTAGAAACCTAGCTTTGTCAAGCAGATAGATTTTGTAAAAGTAGTAGCAGTTTGCTTGTAGGCGTTTGCTAAACTTCTTATATTTATTCATTTATTGATATACACAGATGTGAAAAGGGTAATTATACATCCTTATTATCATTAAGAATTAATACGGCTATGAGAGGATCCTTATATTTATCATTGATGAACAATCAATTGTTTAACAATGGAAAGTAGGACCCGACGTTTGCGGCGATTTGATGCTGTGTGAATGTCCCTTCAATATCTCTCCTCTGCTACTCTGAGAATGTTAATACTTCGTTCGCCGTAGTCATACATAAATGGTGATATACAATAGATATATTGAGATTTGAAACACAACAAATGTCAATCAGTGTCAAGTATCGATGCATCAAGCTTTCGCTGCGGCTTTTCATGGCTCCAAGTTTTGGCTGTCGGCGAAGGAAACAGACACATTAAATATGTATGAATAATTTTTTGTGGAGTGTTTAATTCTTTCATGCCTGTGTATCCTTATATAATATACAGATGTATTATTGGTTGTGTGTAGGATATATAATCATAGGATATATACTCATAAGGTATCAAAACTACGCATATATTAATTTAAAAAATTTCAAAAACTCTGTTCACACTTCATTGAAGGCTTCAAAAAAGAAAAAAAGATTTCCAAAATTACCTTTTAGTATATATGTGATCGAACTCTGCTACAATTTTGAGAGATCGCATACATTTTTAATTTTTAGTTTTTATTTTAATTTAATGAAAATGACAGGTAAATCAACCGAAGAGAATCAAGTCGACAGAAGGCGCGGTAATTTTCTGATATATATTTATAACAGTCATAATATTTTGTCATAAATATGGCTTGTCTTAAATCTTCGCGTCAAAACAAAAATCTGACTAAGAACCACCACAATTAACAACCGGAAACTTACGATGTCTACCAGCGTGAAATTGTTCAGAGATTGCGACATTTTTTCTACATATAATGTATTAAAATAAGCCACATTTCTTATTTATTAGTTTTGAGGAGAGTTCAAAATGTATCCGACCTTAAAGCATTAAAAAACAATTTTGTAGATCTTACAAATGTTATTTAATCCCCTTTAAAATACAATTCCCGGGAGTATTCTTTCACTGCTGCTAACATCTCGGGACCCTTTTCTGGAATTCTATGGAAACTTCGCAGTCTCTTTTTTTCTTTCTCGTTACTCTCATCTTTAGAAAGACAGAAAAGTCGCACGGTGGTAAGGAGGGGGTGTAAGGATGGAGACTGTCGAGTAAGTGGTATGGTGTTCCCGACAAGGAAAGTTTGGAGTATGCAAGCGAGATAAGATATTGCCCTGGTGAGGTTGCCGCTCACATATATGGATGATTTAAACACACGGCGTCATGAAAGCGACTTAGTTCCTCCAAGTAGTGTGTATTATGGCTATTTGCTGAAACTTACTGATCTGCCTCGCGAGTAGCTTGTCTGAGCGTGCCCCGATCTCCACTGAAGCTCGGACATGTTTGAAGCGTTCACACAAATACTAGATCTGGATTTTACCCATGACATCATCGCCATAGGACCGTTGAATACCTTGGTGGTTTGAGCTTCAGTATTACCGTGCTTTTGGTAAAACTTGATGCTCTATCTCTGCCTGAATACATTTGGACATTTTGTGTATAAACGAAAAGCCGACCAATGCTTATCTCACATGTATACAATAGGCGTAACAACCGGGAACCTGCATAACATTCTTCACGTATACGAAGAAAGGGCGGAGCCATTTTTCACACGCAGAATTCTATCCACATGTCATTAGTTTTGGCAGAAAAAAAATTAAGTCCGATATTTTTTGACGCATCTCGTACATGCTGTAATTAAGAAGCGTTTTTGTCTCCCCAAACATATCTCATTAAGTATAATAGACGTTGATTGTTCATTAGATTAATTTCTCATTATTCCCCAAATTCTAAAAATTCTGCAAGCCAGATTATAAAAGTAAATAAACACATTTCAAAATGCATGTTGTTTGGTATTTTCCTTTATATACTTTTAGTGATATTTCAAGTAACGTGATCGACCGTAGTCGAAAGCGATCCGAAGGCCCTTTTTTATTAGCTATTCTACTGAGATGTAGGGGAGGGCACCACTCATTTTTCTGAATTATTTCACTTATCCTTAATCCTCACCTCATAAGTGTTTAGCACGGAAGTATAACTTACGATTATCGAAACATCGGTATGACTCGACTGAGGATTGAACCCCGATCTTTTGTCCCTTTAGCGAACACTAACACTTATGCCAAATAAACCGGTATCCCAAAGGAATTTAAAAAATATATAAGTGTATAGTCCAATCAACACGGAAAGTACCAATGTTGAACGGAAAATAAAAATTGAATTCAAAGAGATTGCATATGCAGGCAATGTGATGATGTATGGAAGTGAAAAATGGCCAGTAACAGTTAGGGGCATGCGTTGTATGGAGAGAAATTATATGAGAAAGATACAAAACGTAATATGCGTCTTAAAGACAGGCTTAGATCTAATAACCTCAGAGGAAGATAAAATATGGAAAGTATAGGAAGATTGTGTGGTCACGTTGGAAGAATGGATAAGGTTTCTTGAATTTTTAGATGTAGAACTTTTATGTAGCAGGGTTGGTTCATAGGGGAAAGCCAAGGAATATATGTTAGGAAGTGATAAGGATGGACTTGAGAGAAAGAAGTATAAAGAAAGACTTTGCCATAGATAGGTTGGTTTGGAAGTCAATTTATAAAAGCCGTCCAACACGTGCCACCATGTAAAACAGACGTTAAACAGATGATTATGATGATGTTGCATGAAGTGATTCAGTTCACGTGTATATGTGGTCACATAAATGATGATCACAAGTCTGAAAGTATGTTGATTATAAACACTTGAGGATGAGATAAACTACAATAGAACTAATGTTCTTAAAGAGGAATTTGTTTAAC
Organism: Sepiola atlantica; assembly: GCA_963556195.1. Classification (NCBI taxonomy): domain Eukaryota; kingdom Metazoa; phylum Mollusca; class Cephalopoda; order Sepiida; family Sepiolidae; genus Sepiola; species Sepiola atlantica. The sequence continues at coordinate 135,384,973 of OY744516.1, read as the reverse complement.
TGGGTGCAAATTGCTTCCAAGATTTTCAAACATTTTATGCACAAAGTGTTGTTAATAATTTTAGCAGTGTATGGAATATATATTATGAATAAAGGATAAAACTCGAAGTATAGGCATGATGAAATTATTTCGGCCATATTTGTCCCTGTTCAAATCGTAAATTTTTTCAAACATTCATTTCAAAGAGTAAGAGAGAGAAGGGGAATAGAGATAAAGAAAGAGAGAGAGAGATAGAAGGGAAACAGAAGATATATAATACATAACATAAGAGTGGGTAGGTCAAACAAGATACAATGAGAAAGGGTGAGAGTAACAGACAGAGACTTATTAAAAGGTGGGTGACTTGGTGAGTAAATTGCAAATTACGGTTAATTTGAATAATTCAAATGGACGTTTCCAACCTAACCTAATCCTAAAACTAAGAAATACTATATTTTGTGTCAGCAATTGAATGAAGAATCCCAAGTTCTTTCACGCTCAGCTCATAAGATCACATTACAATATGTTTTATATTTTGTAATATTCTAATTTTGGGGTGATACCAAAGGATGTACTTAACATTGATTAGGTGGTAAGAGGTGTAAGGAAAATGCCATTAATTGGAATAAATGTCCGTAAATTCATAGTCTTTAACGCTCTTGAGGCACTCTCGGCGTTCCCCGCGAATCAATGAAGACCCTTGCGCACGTCCGTTTAAATCCCGAACCCCTAATTGACATTTCTATTTTTTGTTTTAATTTCTATAATTTTCACATCATAAATAATGTAAAACGTCGCATTTGCTTTTTTATGCGTGTGACACGAGAATATAAACGCTACGATAATGTCGTAATGAATTTCGTTATATAGTGTGGGCCACTTAAAAGTAGCCTTCAATAATCATTATTCTCTGCTGCAGGGAAAACATCATCTTTTTAGGCTTTGGGGTAAAGTTTTCAAAGACTAATTTAACCAAGGCTGTTTGGAGAAGATACATTGTAATCTGAAAAAAAAATAGATGGGACATAAAACAACCAAAAAACGTTGTTCGGAATGCAGCATATTCATCATCTGAGACAAAGTCCGGACTACTTTTAAGTGGGCCATGATGCATTAATGCAAGATTGATAACTCCAGATGTTGCCTTAACTTGCCATAAAAACGTGCGAAATAGATTTGCATATTTATGAAAAAATCCAGACCGACCTTTTCCGGCAAGGGAAGGTTTTCTGCAATAAATGCTTGTTTTAAAGCATGCGAAACTAATCTCTCATTTAGGAAAGAGAGCCATGCTTCACGTCACGTTGTGTGATTCTACAAAACTGAGGTAGAAGACATTGTTATAATGCAAGGAAGCGGTTCGCCATTTAAACGTTTATAGTTACATCGTATCTTACAATGACAGATCATGAAGATATTATTTTCACACACGACAAGTATTTTAAGTGGGATACATTAGATATGGGCGGGCAAAGAAAATGAAAGGTATTTGTTTTTAACCAAAAACTGAATACATTTGATTTTAAAAAAACAACTAAAAAAATATCCGATCTTAAAAGTTGTTTCAGTTTTGATCTCTATCTATATAAAGTGATGTATTATTTCTGTTTGTTATTATCTTCTAGCGATAGATTCAACAAATAAACAAATTCAGATATCTAGGGTGAAGCATTTCCTAAATGCTACGAGAGAGTTATTTCTATTAGGAAATGCTTCACCCTAGATATCTGAACCCGTTTATTTGTTGTATCTATCGCCAAAAAATAATAACAAACAAACATAATGCATACATTTATGTGCGATAAAATGTCTTTGTAATTGTTAGCAATGCTTTGTAGCCAGGCGGTAAAGTCGCAGCATTCCAGTAACTGTGGTCACGGTTTCGAATCTAGCTCAATTCAGCCACGGCGAGGAGACATATGACGGCAAAACGCGTGCCCGTGGATAATTATATCTTTATATATAAATAAAAACATAGACGTTCCCCAGGGGGCGACACACAGTGTAAACGCTTCACTGTAGATATCTGAATTCATTCATTTGTCTTTATCGCCCAAACAATAACAAACAAAAATACTGTATACGATTATGATAAAATGTCATTGCAATTATTTAGAGAGCAACACCATCTAGCATTTAGGAAATGCTTCCTCATAGATATATAAAGTTAGGTATGTTCATATATTTCTATATTTGTGATACTTTGGACTGCCTTAATTCAGAGCCGGGGAAATGATTAACCAAGTTGCACAAAGGCGATCGGAAAATATGATGTATAGTCAGCTGGGGAGGGGGACGAGGAGAAAAAAGACAGGACATATGATTTCCGATATGACTAAATATATTTAAGAGTGTTGTTTGCGACAGCTTTTGGGACAATTTGAGTTCTATGAGGAGTTTACGTTAGTGACGAGTTTTTAGTTAGTTTGTGACAGCTAACGCCTCAGAGAGGAGACGATCAGATGGGAGTCACACTCGGGAGAGAGTAGCTCGGAGTAGATGAACAGAGAATTGACGGACAGCGTTTAGGGGTCCCTTTCGGTATCACACACAACTAGATTACAACTTGCTTATACACAATGTATCTTTTGTTTTCTCTTGTGATTTTGCGTTGTTTTGCTTTTCTTCACTAGTAAACTAGTTCCTACGCCCTTGGCGATCGCCAAGACGATGACACGGCCAGAACGATGAGAGATGAAGAAAGAAGAAAACAACGGCACACACAGCGTCGAGAGCGGCGATTATCGAGAGGGCAGCATGTGGTCTTATATATTTGTATGTACAGGATTCATTCCAAAAATAATTAAGCGATCATTATTAATTTGCCAACATATGCTAGGCGTTACGGATCTTAATGTGGGCTACATTTAGTTTCATGCAAACAGGTATAAAGCGGGTGAAGCCCTTCACAAAGGTTCAGATACCTTCTTGAAATTTTGTGAAATTTTAACATAGATATTAGACATCAATGAATATATATATAATCCCCAAATTTCAGTTTATTTGGGCTATTTTAGTTTTTTAAGTGGCATAATATGAGCACAACCTCCCATTTAAAAATCAAATATATGGGATTTGTATGAAATTTGATTCATAGCCATTAGACCCCAATTAAGAAAGATTCCCTGAATTTCAATTTCTTTGTAAAACCTCGTAAGCTCAAATTTACAATTTTAAACACATGATCAAACTTAGAATAAGCATTCTTGACATAAGGTTTAGTATAATGATGTCTTGAATTTTATCTTCACAAGGGAGCATAAAAGAGGTGTAAACCTGTTCTGTTCGGGGAATTAATTTTACTCGTACTGTAAATTCTCGTTAATTAATAAAGTATTTATTTGATTAACAAAACAAAAAACTTATAGATTTTTATGTCACTCAAATTCATTTACCCCCCTTCATTTTCAGGAGTAAATACGTCTTATTATACCCATAGTCGATACTCAGTGACTACTTTTACAAGGAGATAACACACTGAGAGTTCAAATAAAAAGAAAAAAATTGTTAAAGTCAGCTCTCGGTTTAAAATGTTACTAAAAATCAGAAATTTAAATATATGTTATCTCTTGGTATAGCTGGTCACTGTGTTTCGGCTATGGGTAAAATAGTATTTTTTTTTTTTTTTTTTTTATTTACCTCCCCAGGAGGTTAGGCACAAGGCCAGTTTTATCTTACTCCCACAAGGTAAGATGTGACCCAAGGTCGGGTCGGGAAAGTGGGACTTGAAAAGCCAGCGCCCGAGAGGTGAGCACTCTGGCCATTTAAAAATTGCCTGGGTAAAATAGTATTTTCCATGAAATGAAGAGAAGGCTTAAAGTAATTTAGATGACCTAGACAATCTGTGAGTTTCTTTAAAATAAAATGAATACTTTATGCTAACATTCTTTTATCTCTTATAAAAGAGAACGTATGTGGATCTGTCCGTTTATAAATTGACAGACTAGAGTGTTCCTAAAATATTAAATGTTATATACGTGTACAATTTTCCTAAGCAAATGATGGGAGTAGTCTTGCCAAACTATGTGCTCGTTTAAGGAAGTTACAGGCCTTTTTCTAACATTTTGCGCAATAAATAGAAATTTAATTGTGAGTGTTATTCAAAATGACGACTTAGCAAATATTCCAATTGGTCAGTTGGGAGAGCCGTGGACTTATAACCTCGAGTGTTCTGTTCGATCCTGCTTAGGATTGTTTCTTTTTTCTTAAATGAAAAAAAATCCTTTTTATTTGATATAACAAGATTTAAGTGGTAACATCTTAGATGTTGGTATGGTTAGTACCTAATATTCTTTGTCTGTCTGTCCTTATGCTTCCTTCTATCTCCCACCCTTTCTCTATATATAATAAAACAGTGGCTATGTCCGTTTAAGGAATGTCAAACTAAAGAGTGTTCCTAAAATAAATATTCATACACGTGTAGACTTTTTCTTAGTAACTTGATGGAAGTAGTCATGACAATCTACAGGCAATTTTAAAGAAAATAACGGCCGTTTTTCCAACATTTTGCACAAGAAATAAACATTTAATTATGAGTGTGATTTTAAAAGATGACTTAACGAATATTGCAATTGCTTAGTTGAAAGCGCCTCAGTACTACACCCTCGAGTAAGCTGTTTCGATCCTGCTCTTGATTGCATTTTTTAATGAAAATAAAGAATATCCTTTCTCCATTTTTTTAAATATAATAACATTTAAGTGGAGAACATATTAGATTTTGGTATATTTAGTAACAAACGATTCTCTGTGTGTTTCCCTATTCCGTATGTACACCTCTCTGTCTGTCTGTCTGTCTGTCTGTCTTTCTCTCTCTCTCTCTCTCTCTTTCAAGCTATGTCCCTGTCTCTCACTAGTTGTGCTAAGTGTTTTATACTAGCAGCAATGTACTTTTTAGTATATGTTCAAAATAACGGGTCGCACTTGAAAGCTTTGCGAGAACTCAGACCCCACAGCACTTTAAACCAATCAAATATTTAAGTAGTAAAACGTGTGTAAATAAAGCTCCACAAACTCAGAGCAAAGTGTAGAATCTGTTCTGATAGTACACATAAGTTTTTTCTCGTCAGTCAGTGAAGGAGAAATCCTTCTTCACGGATGTAATTTAAATTTTTGTTCCAATCCAGAGTTCCCTTATTTGGGGAGCTGGATTTCCCCCACATTAAAAACCGTCATTGTATCTAACTCAAGCAAGGATATCAGAACGGAATTTAGATTAAAAAAGTATCATTTTGTGGACTTAAACTCCCTTTGGGGGTTTTACAATGGTCAACATTTGCTCAATTTGCTGGAATGTATATGATTCGGTGTCTGTTACTTAGGGTTAAAATCTCATTAAATTCAGAAGTCAAAGATTAACGTTTCACGCTTCAAACAGTTTCTTGGCGCCAAGGCCCAAAATAGTTCAAGTCAATCAAAAATAAATCGTTATAGTCAAAAACTAATTTAAGACATGAACATAAGTCAGTCGTAACACTGTATAATTCCGCCTGACAACGTAAGGACGGGCTAAGGTGTTATCTGGGCTGTTCTTCTCAATATTGCATGAAGTATCACCGAAGTTATGTTATGGAAACGTCGATAACTCAAAAACTATTTATCTGATCAAGCTGAAGTTTTGCATGGTGTTTAAAGGAATTAAAAAGCATCAGGTCCATACATTAAAGTGGAAACCATCAGAAGTAAAATTCCAAAAAAATTCTGACCTCGTCTGAACTTTGAAAAGTAAACGGCGAATGTTAAAGTTTAAAGTTTAATAAGATGTGGGACTTCATTGGATACAATATGGACCAATAGCGAGTCTACGATAAACGAAACCGATGTTATTGCCAAAAGTGAAAATGTCACCTTTATCGTGCTCCTGGCTTTGACCTTTGACATAAATATCTCAAAAGTAAATCCGTCACCATACTTGGTCAAAATATCGGTAATAGTTCAACTTGGACTATGATCGAAATTTTGACCAAGTTTAGTGACGATTGATCGAGCGATGTAGACACTAGGCTGTACACTAACAAACTCGACTGAAAATATAACCTCAGCCTTGGCGGAGTAAGTTAAGCTTAGAACAGGTATTAATTTTATGAAGCTAAGAGCCCCTTATAGATTTTTAAAATGGTTTTAGCATCTGTTTAATATTTTGTAATTTCATTGACAAGAGAGTTCAACAAATTAGAGTTTTGAGTCATATTCTTACACGGGAATCTTTTAATGAGAACAAATAAATATAACACTATGTAAACAATGTGCACATGTATATTATAACCATCTTATACTTAACTACCTTATAAATATCTTATATACCAGTATAATATAAGTGAAAGTACCTGTATTCTTGCCAAATTTAAAGATCTTATTTCCCAGCATGAAAGTAGTTTTTGAGAAGTTGAGTTGCGTTTAATATACACATTTCTAACTCCACTTCTTAAAAACTACTTTCATTCTCGGTCCACGGAAGTATTTTAAAATTGCCCTGATTTTCAAAATTACATCCGAATAAGTGCGCCTCATCTACGATTGAACTAATCATCTTTCTATTGGATTTACTTCATTTTGAACATTGCAAACGCTGCTTTCGCGAAACCCTTTTTTCCATCTTTAAATCTCCTTTCACCGGACATTTTATTAACGGACAATCACCAACTGGACAGACTCCTTTTTTTTTACACGCACACTTTCAAATTTTGAATTGTGGCTTTTCCACTGCCAACTTATCCATCTATGTAATTCCTCTGATGATAATATTTTAATCTTTGAAAAGCCTTTGCTTTAGGAAAGAAAAAATCAACATGGTTTTACCGAGTACACTTTGCTTTGAACAATCGAAGTTGAAATAGATTTGTCATTCGTACACCTTTATCTCTCTTCTTTCACTTATATACACAAACGCACACTCACACACTATATATATATATATATATATATATATATATATATATATATATATATATATATATATATATATATATATATATATATATATATATATATATATATAAGCGACAAGCCGTTCGGATGAGAAACGGTTTGTTCAATAAATTTTATGTTGAATTATATGACTAAAAGTAACATCTTCGTGAAACAAATGTAATGCGTGTGTGTATACTTTTTTCATTTGGAATATGATTTTAAAATAATTTAAATCGTTAAAAATACATAAATATACTCAGTTCTCTCTCTCTCTCTCTCTCTCTCTCTATCTCTCTCTCTCTTTCTCTCTCAATACATATCGAAGTGTCGGTGTTTGCAAGTTTATTGATTTTTATAGTTAACTCAAAAAAAGATTGCTAATTGATTTAAATGTGAATGTGTGTTACTATATATGTGTATATATATAGGTATATAGCTATATGTGTATTTGTACGAATTGTCTTTGTCAATTTATTTTGATACAGCGTTTCCTCAACAAGATATATAACATATTCTAATAAATAAATGTGTGTATGTAAACCGACAAAACGGTTTGATTTTCATCTTTTGTTGAAGCTGTCACTAGTCTAGCCGCATTGGACAGATGTGGTACAGCGAAACAGCCTGTTGAATAAACACACACGCACGCGCGTACACACGCGCATCAGACTCTGAGTTTTGCTTCTTAATCTCAGTAAATTCAGCCACGCCAATGAGTCGTAAACCGACGAAACGCGTGTCCGTGGATAGTTATATATTAAATATATATGGCGTTCCTCATCTGGGGGTATACACTTGGTAACGGGGTAAGTATTCCCAACTAGCATTTAGGTAAAAAGGTTTTTTCGTATAAATAATTGAACTCGTTCAAAAGTATCGCAAGCAAAACAAAAAAGAAAGAAATGACCCACAAAATACACACACACACACCCACACACACACACATATATATATATATATATATATATATATATATATATATATATATATATATATATATATATATGTATATATATATATATATATATATATATATATATATATATATATATCGTCAGATACATACAAAGGTCGTAATGTTTAATCATGTACTTGGCATTTAAAAATAAAACTCGAATTCATGCCACAAATCACTGTTTGGTACTTAAAACAAGTGGCACCGAAAATTTATCGCAAATAAAGATAAAATACAAAATACTTTAGTGGGCCTTTCAGATCGAGTGTTTCTTAAAATGTTTTTAGGGTTCAACTATATACATACACACACGCTCGCTTGCACACACACACACATATATATATATGTATATATATATATATATATATATATATATATATATATATATGCCATAAGGCGTTCGTTTGCCTTATATTATGTTTATATCCTTACTCATTTTATTTTTTTTCCCCGCCAGTTTCTACTTTGCTCTTTGTCATTGCTGCTTTTTTTTCATTCCTTCTTTTTACCGTCCATCTTTTTTTATTCTTACTATTGTTTTCTTTTATTCGTTCATTTATTGTTTGTTTTTCTTTTTTTTTCCTTTTTTCTCTCTTCTTTTCTTATTAGTTCATTAATTCAATTATTATTCTTCACCCCCTTCTTTTTCGTTTATTTATTAAATTATATTGTATCCATTGATACCATTCTGAATTCGTTTGTAATTTCTTCTTTTTCTTCTTCGTCCTGTTTAGTCTTTTTTTATATTATTTCATATTTCTTCTTTCCCTCTTTCTATTTATTTTTTTCCTTTTCTTCTTCTTTTTTCATGTTATTGATTGATTAATCCTATTTTTCTTTAATTCTGTAATCCTTCCTTTCATGAACATTGCATTATATTCTTTCATCACTCTTCCATTTCACTTGTATTTTTTTCCGTTTCATCCTATTTCTATTTAGATTACCTTTCGGCGTATTTCTTCTGAACGCCACTATTTTATATTCTTTCTTTCTTTATTGTCTTCTGTTGTTTTCCTTTTTCTTTTTTCATCTCTTTCCTTCTTGCTTCCACCTTTCCTGCTTCATTTTCTTTTTCATTGTCATTTGGTTCATTCACCAGCAGAATGACCCATCGTTTCTCGGGATTTATCGAATAACTCTTTCCTTCTTCGCCCAGCCCACAACAGCACATTACCCCCCTTGAGTCTTTCTTTTAAATTTTATAACCTTCAATTTTAAGCTGAGATATATTCAGCATTAATTTACTAGGATGAGGTCTAAGTGCAGTGAAATTTATTAAAAATATTTTCGGTAAATTAAGTCTGTAAACATTCGAGGCACACCCGGTGTTTCCGAGAATCCATGAGGACCTTTGTGCACTCCTGCGCCAAACCCCAAAAAAACCTTATTGGCGTTTCTATTATTATTCTTTTCTAATTTCTATCATTTGTAATCTTTTATATACTAAGATAAAGTCAACTTTTCCCCTATTTCGTTTTCAATTATACCCTTCGAACCAAAACTTTAATATGCAAATCTGTTCTGCCAGATATACAGACCAATTCCTGGTGCGTATTTCCAGACAATATGCATTCGTTTCGTCCCTTTAAAAAATGTTTAAACTTTTTTCTGTGTAAGATGGTCCTCTCAACATAGTCATTTACAGAGAAGGTCGCATGCATTTCCACTCTCGCTCTAACATCTACTCCTACCGACCCAGTGTCACCGGGAAACTGTCCTAAATAGGACGACATTTTTACTAAATCAGCGCCATTATTTTATATTTTCTTCTTACTATTTTCTATATACTACAGTATATTTTAAATCTAAAAAAACGTTCACTTTACGTACACTTTTTTCCTTTCGGGCGTATTTTAAAATTATAGAATACACAACAAAAGATAAACACGGAACAATCTAAAATTTCCCATATTAACATTACTTTTTGAAATTGTTGTTACATTTCTAACATTCATCTCACAACAACCATTACTTGCGCGCGTCACATTAAATATTTTCTTACATATTTTCAAATGTTTACTTCTCGATGTTCGCCTATTTACATACATTCACGAATAAAGGATCATTAAAATATACTAAGAATATAATGTAAGAACATATGACGAAAAAACGCGTCGATGCAAGATGGTCTGTAATTTTATTTTAATAAGCTTCCTAATTCTTAGTTTTTATTATTTTGTTATTTTTCTTTCAAAGAGCTATTTCATAGCTTCTGTTTGAAGATAAACTTCATTAAGAAAGAAAAGAAGCTGTCAGAGTTATCATTTCATCAGCAAATCCCAAGTACATGTATCTGTTTACAACACGCTGTGTGTAGGCTTCGTTCACACGTAGACGTTTTCCTCCTTATTTTAGCGTTTCTCTAACACTATTTTTATAGAAACTCTCCCGTCTATAATTTTTACGTTTTTGGCTTTCAGTTTTCACCACTTTTTGGCATGATCTTATTTTGTCTTTTAAAAAAAATATTTGATCAAACTGTTTTCTAAAGGCACACTTCTTTTTTATGAAATAAAAATGTGTTGTTAATTTAAATTGCACCATAATCCGGGTATTCCCCACTCTAGAAAAAAACGGTTTTACATCTACATCGTGCAGTTTGGGTTCGCGCCAGACAGCCAAAAAGAAAAGAAAAACAAATAAATCAATTTTCTTATTGATTTTTTTTCGTCTTCCGTTTTTTAGTTTAGATAATAATAATAATAATAATAATAATAATAATAATAATAATAATAATAATAATAATAATAGTAGTAGTAGTACAAGACGTGGAACTCAAAAGACAGATTTGAGTATCATGATCGGCAAGTGCTCCCTCGTTGGCCAACATGGAGGACCCGGTCGGCATCCTGCGAATGTTGACTCATTTTATTTCAGCAACAAGATCACAGACCAAAAACAGGTAAGTAATCACTCTATTTCCAGGTATAAAAAAGACGAAAACCAAACACAAGAAAGCAAGAATTAAAAGAAAAAAACCAAAATACAATAGGAAGAAATGTACTGCAAGAGAGAATAGACTGGTAATAGAATACTACTATAGAAGCAAACTCAAACAAAAAAGCTTCCGGAAGCGAATGAAAAATTAATGGAAAATGTATACTGACTACCATACAACTGAACAAAGAGTTGCAGACCAAGCAAGACAGATCCCCAAGAGAGGGTGGTTCTCAGAGCTGGAACTAATGGAAATCAAACACAAGATAGATGGTATAAAAGATTAGGAAACATCTCTTCGTGAAAACCCTACTGATAGAAGACTAGGAAAACATTAACACTGAAACGAAGGAGACTGAAGACGACGAAATTACAAAATTCGCTGAAGATGAAGCAAGAGAAGTTGAAAACATCAAATGATTTATGAACACTCATCTCTAAGAAACGAAGTTTGGAAGAAATTAATAGTAGAAACAAAACAGTAAACAAGCGCTTCCCATACATCTCAACAGATACTATCACACACCTAAACAATTTAATATATGCAGGGCAAAATTAGAAGTATAAGACTAAAAATGAAAAAAAAACTAGTCAAAACCGACAAAGCCTGGGTAGGAAATTAGACTGGAAATTCAGATCACCAAACGTCAAAAAGAAGCTAACACCGTAAATAAAATGAACGAGAACAGGAAACCATTGAAGAGGAGAAATCTGACTCACAAGAAAAGATTAAATAAGAAACATGAAAAACTAAAACAAAATATAGTTGTAAAAGAAAGAAGACTGAGACGATACAGATACAGATCGGAATAGTACAAACTAAGCAGGACCTTTGAAAAAATGAAATACAGTTTCATCAAAACGTAAACGGACAAGAACAGAACAACAGGGCCCGACAGAAACAAACCACTTCTGGAGCCATATATCGAGACAGCCTCAAGACCACAAAAGAAATGCCAAATGGCTGAAAAACATAAAATAAAAAGGGAATTAGAGTAGCAACATAAACAAAAAATAATGAAGAAACGCTCAAGAAAACCCTCATACATGCATACTGCTTTAAAAACTTCACAATCCAACATGAAAAACTAACGCAAAAACTGAGAATATGTATCCACAAAATAGATGAACCAGAATGGTTGACGAAAGGAAGAACTACGTTAATATAAAAAGACGCTAAGAAGGGAACGATCCCAAGCAACTACAGATCAATAACATGTTTACCGACAATGTGGAAAATTCTAACGACACAACTGGAAAAAAAATCGAGCACTCCTTTAATAATCGTGGACTACTACCCGATGAGCAAAAAGATGTTGGAAAATAAATAGAGGGACGTAAAAGATAGTGAAATAGGTAAAAAGAAGGAAAAAGAACATAGCCATGGCACAGATTGACTACAAGAAAGCCTATGACAGAATCCCTCAATCATGGATTATTGAATGCTTAGGAATGTACAAGATATCCGAGAATATTATTAATATTATCAAGAAAGCAATCGGAACATGGAGACTGGAACTGACAGCTGGAAGACAACACCTGACTGAGATAAGAATACAGAGGCATCTCGCAAGGAGACACTCTATCACTACTACTGTTAATCATATCAATGGTGCTACTCAACTACATACTTCGGAAAATTAATGTCGGATACTAAACCAATAATAAATCACCTCATGTATATGGACGATTTTAAGCTATTTGTAAAAAAACAAAAAGGAGCTTGAAAAGCTGATAAGTACAACCAGAATCGTCAGCTAGGACATTCAAATGAAATTTTGAATGGAAAAGTGTGCACTGCTAGAAATGAAAGGAAGACAACTGGAAACATCGGAGGGTATGGAACCAAGAGGATATGAGGGCGCTTTGCAAGCATAATAGCTATATATATTTGGGAGTTCTAGAAGCAGATAACATAAAATCTACATAAATGAAAGAGAAGATTGGAAAATAATACATGAGAAGAACAAGGAAACTCTTAGAAACAAGACTATATAGTATAAATCTAGTTAAAGAAATAAACACGTAGGCAGTATCCTTAATAAGATACTCTGGGTCATTCATAGGCTGGACCAAAGAAGAACTATGCCATCTTGACCAGTACATGAAGAAACTAATGACCATGCATGATGCACTACACCTGAAGAATGACACTGATCGACTCTACGTGAAAATGAACGAAGATGAAAATAGACTGGTAAGTATAGAAGACTGTGTGAAAGACACAAGAAAGATTTGGAAAAATGATCCAGAACACAGAAAGTGTGATCACCGCTGCAATGGACGCCGTTTAAATAAATAATACAGGAAGCAGCCAAACCAGAAACAAAAAAAAACAAGAAAACTGGGAAGAGACACAGCTACGTGGGTGATTCATAAGAATGACAAGATTAGTGAATCACGAAACAACCTGGACATGGCTAGGAAAAGGTCACTTGAACAGGGAAATGAGATCTCTACTGACAGCTGCACAGAACAATGCAATTAGAACTAACTACATCGAAGCTAAAATAGATAAAACCCAGGCGAACTGTAAAGGTAGACTCTGTGGACAAGGTGACAAAACGGTAAATCGCATAATAAGTGAATGCAGTAAACAAGCTCCCAAAGAATACAAGAACATACACGACTTCGTGGGAACACGAGTACACTGAGAACTATGCAAACGACTGCAGTTTGAACCTACAGACACACACCGGAGACAGTATTGAAAAACAAAAACCACAAAATCCTCTGGGATATGGAAGTACACACAGATAAACTAATTCCAGCAAGGAGACCGGGCGTCATTATAGTTAACAAAAAGGAAAGAAACTATTAGATTGTAGATTTTTCCGTCCCAGCAGACCATAGGGTAAAGACGAAAGAGACGGAAAGACGAAGCAAATACACTGAGTTTGCCAGAGAACTGAAAGGAATATGGAACATGAAGAACATCAATATAATACCAATAATCGTAGCAGCACTAAGTTAAGATACGAAAAACAGTAGAAAAAAACTAGGAGAAATTGGAATAAAAGGGACGACTGAGACTATACAACGGACAGCAATAAAGAAAACAGCTTAAATCTGTTAATGCGGAAACCACCCCACATAACCCACGAACACTAACCAGCCATATGGAAATTGTAACAGAAGTAAAATAAAAACATAGAAAAAACACCCCATGAAATCATGGGAACTGAAACTGCTAGAAATGTTATAAACATTATTCCCCGAAAAAGCATCAGTCTCGGCTGATACCACACAAAATAGTCGTGAAGGGCCAAGGAGGATGGCAGTACAAAGAAGGGAGACCACATACTTCTATTGGGAGAGTACCGAGAGTACTGGTGCCTTGGGAAGGCTTATTGAAACCTAAATCCCAGAGAAGACCAATGGTCGATGTAAGCAAGAAATCAATTGTAAACAACTTTTGTCATAATGCAAAGTTATTCGCAAAGGTTATCGAAAGAGGTGGAGATTACTGGAAATCTGGAGAGACTTGTTGTCACAATGACTCTAGGGAATACGACCACTTATTTTCAATTAGCAATCACTGATGATGACCAGTGTGAGAACTCCTAGTGAGTGAATAATAATAATAATAATAATAATAATAATAATAATAATAATAATAATAATAATAATAATAATAACAATAATAATAATAACAATAATAATAATAACTAGCGGGACCCGTGTAAATTACATGAAATGATGTTTTCAATACTAATTATATTGCTTGATCGATCGACTAATTCCGTTTTCGACGACTAAACCTTACTTTGTAAATGCTTTAGATTAAATTAAATTTGGCTCCAATTCATGAGTATTGATTTACTCCTCTCCAGGAGTTAGGCACAAGGCCAGTTTTTATCTTACTCCCACAAGTAAGATTTGACCCAAGGTTGAGTCGGGAAACTGGCGTTTAACACTTGCCTGGGCAGGCCCGTCGGCATTCCCCGGTAGGGGCGCCTCAGGCAGTAAGCAATAAACTTACTCCTCCCCAGAGAGGGGAGGCAAAGCCTGGGAAGGTGGACCTCCCGGAACTGCACAGGACAAGACAACACCAGTATGGAGTGCAGTATCCATCGGAACAGATACTACACTTTGATCTTAGCCAAAAGGCCAAGAAGAGAAGAAAAGTTAAGATCCGGAAGGCTGTTGCTTTTGATGTAAGCGTGACACAAAATAACACACACGATCGATGTAGAAAAAAATCTTAGAGGTTGATTGGGATCGAACTATAAACCAGTCGCTCTGACGTCAAAATTCTACGTCGCTAGCCTTTGCATCAAAAGGGAAATACCTGATATATAACGAAAATTAGGTAACTTGAATGCTTTTCTAAATCTAGGTGCGGTACGCATGCACAGAGCGTTTGATGTAAGCGTGACACACGAACATACACACCATCGTATTAATATGTACATAATAATAATAATAATAATAATAATAATAATAATAATAATAATAATAACAACAATAATAATAATAATAATAATATAACAGTAAAAAGACCTATTATTTTTGGTTATGCTAAAAGAATGTCTTAAAAATGGGTCACTGTTTATTAATTTTCGATTGAAATCAATGTAAAATAAATAATGTTAGTGATTTTGACCCAACGGGTCACGGGTGTCTCTAAGTATGTATTTGTTTTACCGCATGTCCTTTGATAGTCATCTCTTTTATTTACCTTTTGCTTTATTTATCATTTTTATATTCGTTCCTTTTTTTCTTCATCGTGTAACTTTTATATTCGTGTTTTACTTTCTTTCCATTGCATCGTTTTCATATTCCCACTTTCCATTTTCGTTTTATCTTTCTTTTTATATTTCCCTTTTTTTCTTTCTTTCCCCTCTTTCTTTTTATATTTCCCTTTTTTTCTTTCTTTCCCCTCTTTCTTTTTATATTTAATTCATCATTTCTTTACCTTGTATCAACTTAGTATTCTCCTATACTTGTTTGCTTAATAGTTTTTTCTTTCATTATTTTGCGTTATTTTATATCTCCCCCTACACACTTTCTATCTTTCTTTTCCTTGCCCCCTACACTCTATTCGTTTCTCTCCTATGTTCTATCTTTCTTTCTAGTATCTAATTTTTCTAGTATCTAGTATCTAATTTTTCTTTCGTTTATAGTAAGAAAAAAGAACTTACTTTGTCATCCATCTTTTTTCGTCGTTTTGTCAGAGAAAGTCGCGCGAAGACGTTTGACCTTTCTGAACCGCCCGCCAAATGTCGCGCTGCTGTTTCCGTATGAAGAGATACCCTTTCGGAAGTCGCCAACCTTAAGGTTCCACCAAAGATTTACGGTTTCTTTCTAGCCACTATTTATCTTATTTCAACCGTTATTTTCTTATTAAAATAATAAGTATTTTCAACCGTTTCTTAAATGTTATAATTAAGCTTTTACATATCTCGACGTTGCTCGGGAAATTTGAGGAAACCAAGAATCGCAACCCACACAAGTAAATTGATTGGAGAGAACTAGAAAGATTGTTTTTACCTAAAATCCTAAACCTTTATGTACGATAAAATAAAAAGTTATTGGGAGATGCGGCAATGATGTTCTGCTTTCCCGCAGTGTGTGTGCATGAATGGCTTTGTTTTTAAATTATAATGTAAAAAACGAATAAAATGGCTGACAGGTGTACGCATGAAGCGAAATGTATTATGATACAATTTTATGTTGTTATGAAATTAATGTGTGTGTGGAGGGTGACAATAAATACTCACGAACTTGTCTACTTGGTAACGTTTTGTGTGTGTATTTTCTTTTCGTAAATTTATAATTCACAATGTCAAACGGGATCACAGCCCCGAGAAATAAATTAGCCTGAAAACAGGGAGAAGGACTATTTTCAACGAACATGCTATTTTTCTATCCACGAACTAAAAAATAAACGTGAATTGAAAACAGTCATAGACTTAGAAAACAATAACAACGAATTGTGAATTACTGAGATGTAATTTTGAAAATCAATATGCAAATTAGTTTTTTCGAGTACATAGATAGCCTATGTATACTCAGTATAATAGAAAACTGATGTTATTCTATTTTGTATATGAAATGAGAGTGTTATTAGTGCAATAAGTGCAATAAACAGCCGAACTCTATAAATAGAGATTGGAAGAGTTGGGGTTAAGATTGTTGACTTATGATCCAAAGAAGAACAAACTCTTATTAAGAATAGTAAGTTCCATATATTAGCTTAAAGTAATAATATGTAATGAAGACACAAACAACATTAATATAGTTTTGTTAGTAGATGTTTGATAGTAATTACAGTTTAGTAAACAAAGGTAAATTTACCATTAGATGGATGTTTATTTATCTTCCTCCCACAGCGGTAAGATTTTACACAAGGTCGAGGAAGTGGGATTTGAAAAGCCAGCACCCGAGAAGGTGAGCATAAACCACAGATAAATGTTATATACGTATATTTATTAAGATATTCATTAGCTGAACTTTTGATGACGATTAAAACAAGTGTAGAGTAATTTATTTGTGACCTGTAGCTTGGCTAAAGGATGTGTGTAAATTACACAGATTTTTTGATGACGACGTGACAAGAGGGGGGGGGGGCGAACCCGAGTGGGTGACGAGTTGCTAATTGGTGACATTTAATTCTTCCTCTATTTTACAGCAAATTAAACGATCCACGGTTTCTTTAAATTTTGTTAATGGAAAAGATGTAACATATTTACTCGTCGGTAATGTAGTGGGGGTGTTAATGAATATTGATCGTGTGTCTTAGTATGATTCAGTAATGTTGGTAACGTGACTATATAGTAATTTCGAAGTGAGGTGTTTAATATTGTACTTGTATGGGTTGCAAGTAAGGTAATAATTGTACGATTTTATTTTGGTAAATCAAGTATGAATGTGATGTTTTGTTGAATGATGATCAATGGATGCGATTATCTAAAGTTAGAAAATACCAACGTCTTCTAATTCTCTCTTATAGCCTCATACCCCATTTAATATATATATATATATATATATATATATATATATATATATATATATATATATATATATATTACGTATGAAACCAGCGACAACATTTCAAAATGCTTAACGTAATATAATTTTATCATGTGACGATAATGTTGGCCTCCCGAAATTTAAATCGTTCGCGTCTTTCCTGGAAATCTGCGAGTCCGTTAGTTTGGCGCCTAACTAACTTCACGTGCGCATTCTTGCTGCCGTTTGAAATTCTTTTCTTTTTTCTTGTGTATTTGTTCATTCGTATTTGTCACCTGAAGATGATTTGACGAATAAATGTATTGGTTGTAATTAGGGTAATGATTGTACGATTTTGTTTTGGTGAATCTAGTATAAATAGTGAATAATGGTCAATGGATACGATTAGCTAAAGTTAGAAAAGAGAAACCTCGCCTCACTCCCCCTTTTTAACTTTATGCTACATTTAATATATGTATTTTGTATATAAATAAAAACTCCTAGATATGCTTACCTATCATGCTAAAATATGTATCCTCACCAAAGATCTGGAAAAATTATCGAGTAGAATCTTTATTAAAAGTAAAAATCAATGTTATCGTATGTTTCATGATTTGCCATTGGTGAATCATGCAAAACACGCTAAACACGATAAAATTGATTTTTTCTTTGTCCTTTTAAATAAAAATCTACTCGATAATTTTTCCTAATTTTTGGTAGAGATACTTATGCTTGCCTGATACGTAAGTATAACAAGAAGTTTTTATTTGGAAATGCGATTTTCATATGTTTTTTATATGTATAAGCGCCAACATACGTCCTAATTAGGTAGGGGTGTTTTGACCCTGCGGCAGATAGTTAGAAGTTAATAAGGTCTTGTACATTACATTATTACCTCCTCTTGGATTAATTTTTTAGTTAGTTTTTTTGTCGTTAGGTGGATAACTATATATACTTTCCGATGCTTCCCATTTGGAGGATTGTTGTCAAACCTGTTATTTATTATGTGATTAAAACATATAGTAACGGATATCTAGCCCTTATATATTTGACTCCCCAACTAGAACACAGTTAGACAAGGTCGGTTAAGGAAAATCCGGAGCCACAAAAGTCGGGCAGACTAAATGGCACGAAATAACAATTGCGTAAGTCTAGAAGAAATTCACGTTCAGTGACAAAACACAGAAAAGATAAAGTATAGTATCAGAACAGATACTACACTTTGCTCCTAGCCAAAAGAGAACATAGCACAGCTTGTCTCTCGTTTTTTTCTACGGTCTTCCTCACTACATAAAGTAAATTAAGTTAAATTCTATTTATCTTCCTTCTTCCACGTGTGATCCTTGTTCTAGGTACGGGCCGCGAAGACGTCGCGGGTCATGGAGAAAAAAACATCTTCAAAAAGAACGGGAACATCTATAGCCTTCATCAAGAGTTATGCTACGTATATCTATTTTGTTTATAAGACTACCAGGACCATCTTCATGGAGACATTGTGCTTAACACAGAAGAACAAGAAGGCCCATAGAGACACAATTAGCGGAAACGACTGAGCAACGACTGGAAAGGAAAGAAAAACAAATAACAAAAGATAAGAAAGAAAGAAAGAAAGGAAGCAAAAAAGACAGGAAAACGTTAAAGGAAAAGGAGACAAATTAAGACTGAGGGAATGAAAAATACTAGCCAAAAATACAGACTAAATTTAATCAAAATCAACACTTCACAAACCTAAGTAATGTTTTTTTTAACCCAGACATATAGAATACACAGTTTATAAAACAATGAAAAATAATATTAGTTGTTACGGGCGGTTTGAGAGGTGACTCTGGCTAAGTGGTATACGACATGGACTGAAACCTGGGTGTGCCAAGTTCAAATCCAGTTTGTTCCACATAAACACTTTCATTAGGATGTTGGCAAACTTCACATGCCCCCTCCTGTAAGTACCGGATTTGTTTCTAGAAAGAATTCTGATTAGAAAGATATCAGGTAAACCAATGCCAACAATAGAATCGTTTGATTCATAATATATGAATGAATGACGGGCGCTTAAAAATAAACAAATGAAAATTAAACAAAACAATAAACGCAGTTCATGAAATAAAATAATTATTAATATGAAGCAATAGCAAGAATTGAAATTAATTTTACGCAAGATACGAATTTACCAGTTCATACTCGTTCATTGAGCGGTGTTCCTACAGTACCTGGGTATGTAAATTTCCATCTTTACCTTGCGTCGGCAGCTTTCTAACAAGTATGAAGATATTTATGAAATTTCGTGGGGAAAATACGCTACTTAATATTTGCATGAGAAGGTAATTAACTATGAATGAATCTGTTTACGTATTGTTTGATTGGCAAAACACGGTAGAAATTATGATTTTAAGCAGAAAGATATCTTTAATCTAATGCCGAATATCCTTTATGTCTACTTTTTACGGATTATCAAAAAAAGAAGTAGTCAGTTTAAAAACAATTATGCAATGCTCTTATGTTAGTATAGTATCTTAACATATTTAAATTTATTAAAACACGTACCAGTTTTAGAAAAAAACATATTTTAGACATACGTGCGATTCAAACTAGGGTATTTACATTGTATAAACTACTGCTATGCCAATGTTTACTCTGCCTATTTCATTTTTGTCAACTAATCACATGATCCTATTTGCACACGAAAAAACTCCCCAAAAACATAACTTTTTAATTATATATAGATTTTGAAAGAGGGAAAAAACATTTATTTCATAAATGATCAATTAAAAGACAAATTTGCTAATGTAAGCAGATTTATAGATGGTCCGTCTAAGACTTAAAACCACCTCCTGGTGAGGAATTTTGGAGGAATTGGGTTGTAACCTCTGCTATATTTTATACATGATGTATGACCATCCACCATTTTGAAATCATTTTTAAATTACGTTACATTTTCAGTCAGCAACAAATAACATATATCGTGTATCAGCCTTGCATGTTCGATGCGTACTACGGAGGAAAACTCAACGAGTTAGAGGTCGTAGTGTGGCTACTTCCAGCAGAGCTTTATTTTTCTAATAAGTAATATTTTCAATCATCAACCACAATAATAGGCAAAGTCGGTTCTTACTACCCGTGAATCTCTCAAATGTTTTTCTTTTAATTTCCTTAATGTAAAACGCATCGGAGTCGTCACCTATGGGAGGTGGAGAGAAAAAATAGAGAGATTAATAGATTTATAGCGAGAGGGAAAGCATTATGAAATTCTTAAGCTAATAAAATTTCGATTTCACTTGCAGGAAATTTTTTTCTGAAAATATTCTATCGGCTTGAAAATATCTTCTGGCCTATAGTTTCCTTCATTCCTATGAGGTCCACCCAGGGCCTTACCTTCTCTTTGAGAAAGGGTTAGTTGATTGCTAAGGCGTCCCTACCGGAGAATGCCAACGGGGCTGCTAATACGTTATTTTTTGTAGGCTTAATTGTACGTCACCTAGTGAGCTGGCTATATAGACACGGGCTAGGATTTCATGTTCGGAACACCCTTCCTTTAACTAGAGAACATGGGATAGAATCAGATTATCAAGCCTACATATGTTTTAGATTAACCTTACAGCACAGCGTTATTTACTTCTATTTCTTATACCGTTCTCTTTCGACCCAGGGTAGTACTTTGCTTAACTTTGTCTCTGAAATCATAGATACAGTACTTTCACTTGACTCAAATGCCCAAATGCATGTATTAGGGGATTTTAATGTGAATCACCATGACTGACTTGGACTCTCTAACTATACAGACCCAGTTGGTAACTCCACGTATATTTTCTCCATCGCGCATTCCCTCTCACAGACTGTTACTTTCTCGACTCGCCTCATGGATCGTGTGGACAAGCAAGCCTTACTTATCGACCTGTTCTTTCCCACACTGCCTGAGGCTTATGCGACAAATGGCCATAGCTAGCTCCGGAACACTGATCACCTTGTGGTTATGATTGATATCACCTTAAAATCTCGTCACAAAGCTGATGAGCCGTTACCTAAAAGGACGAGATACTACAAGCGGGCTGATTGGGAATCGATCAGAGACGTCTCATGGACTGCAACTTTTTCTCTCACTTCTGATCAGTACCCAAATGAGGTAGCCGAATAAGTTAAAGAAGGCGTTGAAGCACATGTCCCCACGCGAGATTTCTACAGCAAGCCTCACTCTCCACAATGGTTCACCTCAAACTGTCCAGCTGCTATTGCTCAAAAGCAGCAAGCTGTCCGACAATTATACATACATAAGTCAACTACAAATAGACAGAAACTAACAGCATCAATAAATCATTGTAATACTATTGAAGCTAAGAAGTGGTATACAGAGATAACCAGAACACGCATTCAGCCACAGAAACTAGCTACTCGTGATTTCTGAAAAATCGTCAATGGTGTAGTCAACAATGGGTAATCAACAGTTCCCTCGCTACCCAACGACAATGATGTCGTTTGCGCGGCACCTGATAAGGCTGAAGTACTTGCCTAATGTTATGCCTTAAACTCCAGTTTGGACTCCGCAAACCACTCTCTCCCAAATTTCACATTGCAGACTGAAGCCACACTTGATCTCATGTCCTGGAATCATATAAAACCATTGACACATCTAAAGCATGTAGGCTTCATCTTATACTAGTCATGCTATGCAAAACTGTCCCCTGTCCTCTCTAAACTCTACAACAAATGCCTTTCTGAATCTTGCTTCCCTGATAGCTGAAAACTTGTCTTTGTTGTATCAGTCGTCAAGAATTTCGGAGAATTATCGCTGCATCAGTCTACTCCCGCTCTTTGCTAAAATCTTTGAATCCGAGATCAATCTAGCGATAGTCCGTCACCTCGTTGATGCTAAATTTCTTTGTTAGCATCAGTATGGGTTTAGGCAAGCACGGCCTACTGCGAATATCCCAACGTTCATCTCTGAACGCATATACCATAAACTGGGCAAGGCAGGTTAAGATAAGGTGGTAGCGCTTGATATATCCAAAGCCTTTGACAAGGTCTGGCATGAAGGTCTTTTCATAAAAATTAATTTATATGGTATTACTGGACGAATAGAATTAGAACCTTCCTATCCAAAAGAAAGGCCAAGGTTGTTCTCGATGGCCGTTCATTCAAACAACATGACATAAATGCAGGTGTACTCCAGGGATAGATCTTTGGACATTTATTGTTCCTGATTTTAATGAACGACCTCCCTGGTGACATTGTGTCTGAGATGGGTATATTTGCTGACGACACCAAGCTCTACTCTCGTCATGTGAGTAAAACGGACGCGCATACATCCGAGGCAATGGCTGAATACTTAAAAAGTGACCTCTAGTCTGCAGTGGAATAGAGTCATAAATGGATGGTAACATTTAATGCTGCTAAGACAAAGCTCTTTTCCTTCAACAACTACAGGAAACCTCTTCAACCACCGATTGTCATGGCAAATAACACCCCACCAGAGAGTCCAACGTTCAAACTCCTCGACCTAACATTCAAAGGTAACATTAATTAGAACAAATACACAGAAGACATTGGCAAGACTGCTGCAAAGAAAGTGGACACCCTGTACCGTGCTAGGTAACTTCTCAACCCTGACAGTATCCCATATCTTTACAAAACCACCATCCGCCCATGCATGGAGTGTTGTTGTCATATCTAGGCTTGTGCACCATCAACCAGTGTCTCCCTCTTAGACATGGTCCCTCACTATCCACCAAGATCCAGCCTCTGTACCATCGTCGTGCTTGTTTTACAAGTGCTTCAATGGAATGTGCTACGATGAACTTGCTGATCTGGTGTCCTCTCGACGTAAATACACTCAACTAACCAGACGATAAGCGAACTTCCATCCATTAACTGTGAGTTAAACATAATAAATACATTGCGGGGTGTGTCTATTGAGAATATTGCAATAATAGTAAATAATAAATTCCCAACAAGTAAAGGTATAAAACCGAAACCTGGAGATTTTCAGTCTGAGGTTCTACCAACTGACCTATTTTGAATTTCTGATAAATAGAGCTTAAAGCATTACCATAACAAAATAATTATAACTTTGACGTGACGTTTAATTTACTATAATTTACGAGAATTAATTTAAAATAAAATTAGCAGTGATGCCAGTAATTGTAAGTATTAGAAATATTTATTATTATTTGATCGTTTACGAGTGTAAATCTTAGAAACTAAAAGCGAAAGAGCAGATGACAGCATACTGATGCTTACATCACACGAAATTCCCAATTCTTTACATATGCAATTGAACACTCACTGAAAGAGAGGAGACATGCGCGTACTGCAGAATTAAATTTTAATGAGAAATGAAGCCGATTCAGATGAGTTAGGAACAGTTTTCCCTGAATTTACACCTATATCCTGTGACATTTCTGAGTGGCCTTTCGTCATTTCTAGTAAAGAATGAGGCGATATCTTTGAACGTAGCCCTACTCAAGTGGAGCTGGATGAATATCCTAACGATAACTTTCGAAGGCGTTTCGTGAGTTGTCACTATTATAGAATACTGCCAAATAGCGAAAACGTTAAACGGATATGTTTAGTATATTCTTTGAAATGCGATCGACATTTTTGTTGCAAATCTTTTTGTAACTCAGTATCCGGTGTCACTTGTTAATAGGATAGATGTGTGTGAAGGTTATGCTGAAAAATTAAAAGTACATTAACGGGTTCAGACACATCACCATTGCGTGTCTCAGTGGATAGAATTGCGTTTGAGTCTGACAAACATATCAGTACCTCTTTGGCTTGTTATCTACGTATCATGAATCTACTTTGTTATGCGATCTACACCTCATATTGCAATCAACACGGCACAGAAGCAAGGAAACACCTCTCGCATTGGTTTCAAAAGAATGTGTAGTTAGAGACCATAAAACCCCAACACTTACCCTTAACGCTTTACCCTAACCCTAATTATAAGGTTCAAAGAACCAACCATGAGGCAGTTCGTCTAATTATTCTGCGACAAGTCGCTGATATTTAAATAATCAATTCCTTGTAGATATCAAGCCAAAGTAGAGACACCGTATCTTGTAGATATATTTCCTAGTAGATATAGAGCACATGTAGAGACACCGTATCGTGTAGATATATTTCCTTGTAGATATCAAGCCAAAGTAGAGACACTGTATCGTGTAGATAGAGTTCCTTGTAGATATCAAGCCAAAGTAGAGACACCGTATCGTGTAGACAGAGTTCCTTGTAGATATCAAGCAAAAGTAGAGACACCATATCGTGTAGATATATTTCCTTGTACATATCAAGCCAAAGTAGAGACACCGTACCGTGTAGATTGATTTCCTTGTGGATATAAAGCCAAAGTTGAGACACCGTATCGTGTAGATATATTTCTTTGTAGATATCAAGTCAAAGTAGAGACACCGTAACGTGTAGATAGATTTCCTTGTAGATATAAAATCAAAGTAGAGACACTGTATCGTGTAGATAGAGTTCCTTGTAGATATCAAGCCAAAGTAGAGACACCGTATCGTGTAGATAGAGTTCCTTGTAGATATCAAGCAAAAGTAGAGACACCATATCGTGTAGATATATTTCCTTGTACATATCAAGCCAAAGTAGAGACACCGTATCGTGTAGATTGATTTCCTTGTGGATATAAAGCCAAAGTTGAGACACCGTATCGCGTAGATATATTTCTTTGTAGATATCAAGTCAAAGTAGAGACACCGTAACGTGTAGATAGATTTCCTTGTAGATATAAAGTCAAAGTAGAGACACCGTATCGTGTAGATAGATTTCCTTGTAGATATCAAGCCAAAGTAGAGACACCGTATCGTGTAGATAGAGTTCCTTGTAGATATAAAGCCAAAGTAGAGACACCGTATCGTGTAGATAGATTTCTTTGTTGATATAAAGCCAAAGTAGAAACACCGTATCGTGTAGATTGATTTCCTTGTAGATATAAAGCCAAAGTTGAGACACCGTATCGTGTAAGTAGATTTCCTTGTATATTTATTTACTCCTCTGCAGGAGTTAGGCACAAGGCCAGATTTCCTTGTAGACATCAAGCAAAAGTAGAGAAACCGTAACGTGTAGATAGATTTCCTTGTAGATATAAAGACAAAGTAGAGACACCATATCGTGTAGATAGAGTTCCTTGTAGATATAAAGCCAAAGTAGAGACACCGTATCATGTAGATAGAGTTCCTTGTAGATATAAAGCTAAAGTGTTAGATTATAGCCTTGTGAGAGATGTACGCATCTGTGGAAGTCGGGTTTTAATTGCGCGATTTGTGGCGGTGTCACCTGATGCAACTTGGTGGATGTTTCCACGAATTGCGGAGACAGCGACGTAACCTCAAGTTCAGAGATAAGGTCACAGCTTCGTGTTTATCACGAGATTTCGTGACGTCAGTTTTCCGCTGTGAGAAAGTAAAATTGTAAATTTATCAGTTCTCACTTGGAAGCGACGAGAGAACAACGCACAATCATGTAGCTGTTATAAAGAAGGGATTTCGAATCCCAACATAAAAGCCCAGTTATATGGAAACGATATCTTCCCCGTTCTCCCTTGCAAGTGATTACATGATTAAGTTAGGAATTTTAACTAGTGTAGCCTCCCTTTCTATTTCTCTCTTTTCCAACGAACCTCTCCATTGTCGGCTAATTAGTTAGTAAATAAAAATGGCTCGAATTTAAACAGCAAAAGACTTTGTGAATTTATTGAAGCAAAGGTTTCATTTCAGAGCGAAGATAGCAGCCCGAAAACGAAGGAAGCAAATAGTAGTTCACACGGCATATATATATATATATATATATATATATATATATATATATATATATATATATATATATATATATGCCGTGTGAACTACTATTTGCTTCCTTCGTTTTCTTTGGCTTGATATATATATATATATATATACATATACATATACATATATATATATATATATATATATATATACATATATATATATATATATATATATATATATATATATATATATATATATATATATATATATATATATAATCACGTTGACTCACCGGTTCCCGTTAGATCACCGAAGTTAAGCGGCGTCGAGCCTGGCCAGTACTAAATGGGTGACCATTTGGGAATACCAGGTGCTGTATGTGCTCTCTGCTTATCTTGGCATTGTTTTCAGTCGTCTTGTATTACTACTTGCCATCGGAATCAAGCAATGCCGACTCAGGAGAGCGGTTGTTGGGATTGCGCAACCCTTGCAATTACAAATTCACGCGCGGCCACTCATACGTCGAAATCGACGGGAGAGTCCATCATATATATATGTATATATATATATATATATATATATATATATATATATATATATAGAGAGAGAGAGAGAGAGAGAGAGAGAGAGAGAGAGAGAGGAAGAGAAACTGGGCACAGTGAAAGACCACTCGAGGTTTATCAGCTGTTAGACTATGAACTTAAAAACTGACTAATCATAGGGGGTACCTATGTTTAGCCATCTTAAATGAACATAACTTTTGTAAAGTCTGAAGTGGCTCGCAATCACAGCATGAAACTTCGTATCCAATAATACATTATTATTTAAAAGAGCCAACCAATTTCTAATGTTTTTTTTCTCTTAGCTAAATATTAGTCAATTGCAGGCCTGCCGTCTTCAGCATGCATATATGCACCCTACTAAACATGTAGCATTTCCTATGCTTGCATCAATACAAAATACAACTTTTTAAAAGAATATAGCGAAACGACCAGTAAAAATTACAATTTCGGTATCTGAGATAAAATTTACAATTTTTGAAAAAAAAATGACTCTCATGTCAATTTTTTAGGTTCAATCGAATTAATAGCAAAATAATACCCAGTTTTCAAAGAAATATTAATTCCTATCGAGACCAATACAATTCAAAGTTATTAATTAAGTTAGTTGGAACGAATTAGTATGGGATTGCTTCCCTGTAGACAAAAACATGTCCATCTTTAAATACAATATAAACAAATACTTGTCGAACCATCCTCTTTAGTAATTAAATGTTGTCCATTTTATTCGTCATTTTTAATCCTATCATCATATTAAAAATATAGAAATATAGAAAGAACATTACACAAAACAAAAGTAACTGAAACTACCACTGTAGATATGTAAAATAAATTTAATCTGACACCCCTTCCTATCTTACAAATCAAACGCATTTGCACAAGCATCGGTTAATGCCACATACAATTGTCGTGAAGTGTTGAGAGATAGAGAAAGAGAGAGAGAGAGAGAAAGAGAGAGAGAGAGAGAGGGCAGTCCCATCCAGACATCAACTGCAAAGTCACGGGTAGTATTGGTTTATTAAGAGGGCAGGCATCTCAAATTCCAGAGAGGGACATTGGTCTTTACTAGAGACGGGTCAATGCTAAACGGTTGTTACGGAAACGCAAAATAATTTCCAACAGTATCGAAAGAAGTGGATAGCACTGGAATTTGCAGAGACTTGTTGTAACCTAGACTCAAGGGAACATGACGTGATTTTTCGAGTGGACGACAAATGGAAACGTCACTTTTGAGAAGTCCCAGTGAGTATGAAATAGTAGCAATAAATTGGAATCAAAGGGAAGATTAGCACCACACAAAACGCGCTGCTGATGAAAACCGTTAAAATGTAAAAAAAAATCCTCGAATTCGAAAACCAGACCACATTGCTGAAGCCTATGTTGGTTGAAATAGAATGGCACCGACAAACACAACTAGAAATACAGATAAAACCCGAGGGAACTGAAATTGCCTAGGTAGATATAAAAGAAAAATCCCATAAACTAACACTGCTTACTCTGTTCACAAAAACGCAGCGAAACGTATATAGGTTGGCACCACAGAAATTGGCTATGGAGTGTTTGAGAGAGGATGGAAAGCACCAGGAAGTAAAGCACTATCAAGGACTCTATTGAAAGAGCACGGAGAATACCTGAAATCTGAGGAAGTTCATTGTCACTCAAACTCCAGATAAAGCCATTGGTCGTTATCAATGATAACTTAATAGTTAATTGCGTGAACACTAAGTGAATAACTATTATCAGAAGAAGAAAAGGGGTATATTAGAAAACTGTGTTTGCCACTGGGCGGTCACTGGTAAGGATGGTGTCAGAACTTATAGTGAGTAAATAATGATTTAGATTTATACTTGGTTTAGTAAAAAATATGTAAAGAAATATATGGGTATATAATTTGAAAGCATATAAGTATGAGCATATAAGTATGAGCATATGAGTGATTCAGCGTGTATAACATGATTTATCTAATTTAGTAGTAGTGGTAATAGTAATAGTAGAAAGAAAAGAAAGAAGAGAAAGAAGAAAAAAGAAAGAAGAGAAAGAAGAAAAAAGAAGAAAATAAAAACAATAGGACACAAAAGGAAAAGAAAAAGAAAAAGAAGAAAAGTAAAAAAAAAAAGATAAAAGAAAAAATAAACAAAAGAAATGAAGAAAAGAAATATAAAGAAATAAAAAGAAATAGGAAGGAAAGAAAAAAAATAAATAGAAACGAAATAGCAAAAAAGAAAAGAAGAAACGAAAGAAAAGAAGAAAATGAAAATAAAATAAAGAAGAAGAAACAAATGGAAAGAAGAAAGAAAAAAGGAA
Source organism: Sepiola atlantica (assembly GCA_963556195.1). Classification (NCBI taxonomy): domain Eukaryota; kingdom Metazoa; phylum Mollusca; class Cephalopoda; order Sepiida; family Sepiolidae; genus Sepiola; species Sepiola atlantica. The sequence goes on along the minus strand of OY744516.1, from coordinate 135,355,640 downwards.
GAAGATGTAACGAAAGAGAGGGAATAGAGAAGCCGCAGCAGCACAACTGTTTAGTGATTTTACGTCGAATGTTGAAAACAATTTCCATCATTGGGAACTGAATAAACAAAAACTTGTTCATAAAATGGATAAAATGAGTCCATAAAATGATATGAAAATATACGACACAAACTTACAAATGGATGATTAAATCGATGAGTGAAATAACTGACCACCTGACTAAACAAAAATAATAACAGAAAATGAAGATAAAAAACGAAGGTCTGTTAGGCAGGGACCTCCCATATTTCAAGGAAAATAAGCTCAAATCATTTATACAATATGGCCGCCTCGAGTTGTTGACATAGCGCTGGGAAAGGCGGGAAATCTCGTTTGCTTGCAAGGTAAATTAATTTATTCGCCATTCGCATTGGAGTCGAGTTTCTGATCGGTGGAAAACGATAATGTTAAAGGAGCAAATAAATACAGAGGCAGGTTTTTCTTATCTAAATAACTTTATTTGATCCCTTTGTCCGAAGCCAAGAACGTAGTAGTTGATTGTTGAGGATGGGAGCAATATGCTGACGGTTCAAATCACAGGGTTATGGAAATCTATATAATCATACGCTAAGGCAAGTTCACGTTCGTACATAAGTTACCATGTTCCACTCGTTTTTTCTCGTAATATGTGATCGCCGGATCGGCGAAAAGCAATTAAATAAAATTCATTTGATGGCGTTATAGTGTTGAACGTGAAACTAGAACTAAAATACACTTTCTTGGCCTTCAAGCTAATATCAACCAGACCCCCAAACTCCATTCCTTTCCTTTGTTCTCCCACTTAGACCCCACTTCCATTTAGAGATTGAGCTACTTGTTTTTGGTCGAGAACAAACCGAAAAACAGTGGGCGGTATATTATTTAGAAAGTGTTGAGGGGTTCTTACTAAACCGTTCATTTTTGAAATTGTTGTTGTATCACTCCCTATTGCCTATACATTTGTTAAATGCTATATTCATAAACAAAATTATAATTTTCTAAAAAGTTTTGGGAATATTTGTAAGTAGGATGTACTACTAGAATATATGTGGCAATGCGGTGACTGCGATGATTTCATCCAAGGGTAGAATAGCCACTTTTGTAACTTTAGTCCAAGGATGACCAACGAAACCCTTTTCCACACACTTTTAATCGTCTTGTGCCTAATAAGTTACATTGTATATTTTTTACTTCATACCAAATAAATAATTCAAAGTGTAGTATCTGTTCTATCGTAGATGGTAGAATTATTTGTCCGACGTTAATAGAAAGATACATGTCATAAACTTCTACAAGGCTTTTGGAGATAGACTCTCCATAACCAGATATGTTCAGAAACTACATCAAGCAGAGTGCTTAGATAAGTATTTTTCAGCTTAAACCAAGGTGTTACAACGATATCGTGGGGTCTGCGTTCGCGCCGGGCGTCCGTAGAATAGAAATATGTCACAAAATCCTACATTTGGGTAGAACTTTGGATTTTGCACGGGTCCCGTTAGTATATAATTGTTCGCTTAGGTATTTTATGTTCGTACGTACGTTATCACCTATCACACCGAATTAAAAAAAATCAGATCGTGCGATCAGAAAGATGGTGATTGGTGAGTAATCTAATGTCGGTAAGGTTTACCCATTTTAAAATGAAGTGTTCCAAAATCAGATAATGTCGCCCAATAAACAAAACAATACAATTTTAAATAAATAATTTCAAAAAGTAGCATTCATTTTATTGATTTGAATAGTTAGAATAATTATCTTTACGGTATAAAGCCAGAGAATATTTACTTTTTTTTTTTTTAGTTAAATGGCTAAAATTTTAAATAAATAAATAAATAAATAGATTGAAGATACATTCGTTTTATTTATCTAAAGAATATTTAGTTGGAAATAACAATCAATTTTCTTAATAGTATTGACTCTCGTGGACCTTTATTATCTAAAAAAGAATTTTATATTTTTACAGTAAATTATAAAGATTGGTGCAGAAATTACCGTGGAATTTCCACAGGTCCCGCTGCTTATCTATTTTCATACTGAAGCTGAGTTTGTTTCCCGAAGCTTTTGTATTATATACTTTACGTGTGCATGTTAAAATGCACCTCATTTCTGGGACTGAGCTATGTTTTAAAAACATATTTTTTAATTGTACTACTTAGCCGTAATTTGTAATTAACTTAACAAGTAACCGAAATCTCACTTAGCTAACTGTGTATTAATCTCGCCCCCTCCCTCTATGTTCATTCAACTACGTTCTAATATTTCTTCATGTGTCTGTGAGCATTTATAAATGCTCACAGAGTGATTCTTTTTTGTCAGCGTTGATATCTTATGTACATACGAGCTTCTGTACACACAACGAACACGTTTGTACATTAGATAGCAAAATATTTACTTTTATATAAGAATAATAAAGAATATAAATACTCATATATTATAATAATAATAATAATAATAATAATAATAATAATAATAATAATAATAATAATAATAATAATAATAATAATAATAATAAAGAACTATGTTTCTGTATGAAACAAGAATGTCTTAAGAGATAGCACAGTTTCGTATGAAATCAAGATACAATAAATAGTGGTAGTGGTGGTGACCCAGCGAGTCACGGGTACGTCTAATATTGTATAGGTGATTATAGTATGGAAATAATGACTAGAAATAGAAATGGAAATCAAGATTCTGGAAATGTTAATGAAATGTGTCAGACTTTGAATACAAGCTTGAATCGTCTTAGGATAGACCAACAATGCTGAGAAATTATTTTAATAAACGATCGGATTGCAAAATACATGAAAGCAATGTTCTAGGCAGAGGAGTTTGATTCGTTTGCTGTCGTCCGGTAAAATACCCTTGTACGTCGGTCCCGTTCTGCCTAGCGTAGACCCATTCAGATAAACGCAAGTAATAAGAAAGCGGTACTACGCAAGTTGGTTGGTAACTAAGCCATCCCATGTTATTTTGTATGCATCTGCGGCAAGGCGCATACTATACAGTCATGAAAAGAGCATTGTGTTCACAATCGATGGTATTATCTCCCCTGAGGTCGAATGATGATGATGAGTATCATCATCATCATCATTGGGGTTGAGTTGTGATGGCGATAATAATGTATAACTATGAAAGTTGTGGTGGTGTAGTAGTTACGGGCGGAGACTGTAGGATCGGCGTTCCGTGTTCGAGTTCTGGCAGGGCTACTGCATCACTGTCACTAATAGCCTTGAAATAATAAATAAAATGAATAAATAGTAGGATGGACTAGACTACCAAGACTTTGTGGGGAACCTAATCCAAGAGTCGGCAAACTATGAAATATGTGACGAGGGTGGGCGGCGGTAACATACATATAAGTAAATAATTTCAAAACAAGAGTATTAAGAGATTAAATTTAAAACGAAGTAATAAAAAAGAATTATAAATGAACACTTCCTAATGCTCTTACTGATATCAATAATCAAATCAAGATGCTACGCGAGTGAGCGAGCGTAAAATTAGACGGGTGAGAAAGAAGGGGCGAGGGTAAAGTGATACAACCGTTGCACGGCAAGTTCACTTTATTTCTCTTTGTCTTCCTCTTTTCAACGACATGAATAAGCAAGCTAGTGAGAGAGATGAAAGTACCCCTTTTCAATACTTGACTGTACGTGACTGACTTTCCTCTTGTTTTGTTCTTACAGGTTTGATATAAAACACACGGTAGGAAGGGGTGAAGGCGAGAGAGCCGTGTGAAAAAGAAGAAAAAGAAAATACTTTATATGAAAGGGAGCAGACGAGAATAGCTTGGGTGCAAAGTTTGGAGGAAGAAATTGGAAGAAAATGACTGAGTAAGTTAGACAAGATATTCTGTCCGGCGGGATTAAAGGTTTATTTTCTGTCATGGTTTGTTCCTTTTGAAGAACATGTGCTGGAGTTTATACATGCATATCGAATTTTGAACTTTTGATCAACAAACAGAATATGTACACCATTCACACTCCACCAAAAAAAAGCTTTTCTATTGCTATGCTTTCATTTTCATTTCATACCTGCTATGTTACAGCATTAAATTTCTTATAGCAACCATATTTACGGCTTCGTTTTTCTTTTGCAAGTTATCTTATCGAATGTGTTTGTGCCTGTAGACATCCTTATAGAGTTTGGGGATTATATTTCTAGCCAAATGAATTCCAGCACAATTTAAATATTAATTTATGTCTTGTATTATCAGCCGTCACAATAAACAGTATTCTTTCCGGTATTCGTTACAATCGTCTTTGAATTATTCTTGTCGCGAGATTTAAGTAGTGTCGCGCGATGAGAAAATGAGATTGCGCAAATATTGATTCACAAAAATGTACCCTTTTAGGAGATGTCCTTTGTCTAATTCATGAATGTACGATTAAATTATAGCATTAATGAAGGTTATTGTTATAGTTAGAAATAATTGATATCAATGTATAGACATGAGATGATATAGCAGCAGATCGCCGAAACGAAAAGGGAATAAGTATCAGTCGCTGAAATCTCAAGACGTTAACATTTTGTTTTACACAGCCAAGTGAATAATCACAGAAAAAGAAGTCACATGCGTCTATTGAAGAATAATCTTTTAATGAGAAAGAAGCACCCTGGGAGGACTTACGAACAGTTTTCTCTGACTATCTTGTGACATTTCTGAGTGGCCTTTCGTCATTTCAAATTTAAGTAAAACGATATTGTTGAACGTTGCCCTACTCAACCTTCGAAGGTGTTTCTCAAAATGTCACCAGTCGTGAATTTATGCTAAATTACGAAAACGTTAAATGGACGTGGTAAGTATATTCTTAGAAAAGTGATCGAATTCTTTAGTTTTTGTTGCAAACTTCTTTGTAATTCAGAGTATCCTGTATTAATAAGTAATACTAGAGACTCGGCATTACAGGAACAGATCTGTGTGTAGGTCTCTCAAAAAGAATTAAAGTAGATGAACAGCACAGACACATTCACACTGAGTCTCTTAGTTGGTAGACTTCCGTTTGAGACTGACAAACAAATCCACAATCAATAGGACACAAATTAATTCACTGTAGAAGAGATATTTTAAGGTTAGAGGATAGATAAACATGGATATCGGTTGACTGACTGAATAAAAAGTGACTGGTTGGCATTAGTATGAACGTGCGTCTCTATGCGTTCACTCCACAGGCCCTGGTCGTCCGCTAGTTGTGCTGACCCAAGGCTGTTGCACGATTCCGAGATCGGTTGCAGTGTCAATTGTGTGATCTCAGTCAGTGCTGCAACAGAAGAAAGCTTCTGTCCAAATAGATTAACAAATCCAGTTTAAAACAAGTAACAACGTTTTATTTTGGGAGATGATTGCAATGATGCTCGTTTTCTTTTACTGAACAACAGACTTCCAAATGAAAATTCTTAGCCTGGCCAAATCAAAATACAAGTCCAACCAAACACAAAGAGACTATTTGTTTCCGAGAGCCAGAGAAAACCAACTAACTCTAAGGCCAATTGGACTTCAAACCCCAGAAAAGCAAACTGAGCCTGTCATGCGTAGAGGACCAACAACCCCCATTTGCCCGGCTGATGGAATATATATATATATATATATATATATATATATATATCAATCACCGAGACCACTCCAGAAAGACTACTTTAGATGATGGCCAGCCTTATCTATGTACATAAAATAACTAATATCTAAGGGGTCCCGTATTTTGCCGCCATTTTTAGGGCCAAACTCAAATGAGAAAAAAATCACAGCAGGGAACCCATTATCTGAAAGAACAATAGTTTCACAAGTAAACACTTCGAATTATGAGTTGCAAAACCCAAAGTCAGAGATATCTCCAATATCCTGGATGATGTCTCTTGTCTTAATTAAATATTTCCCAGTCGCAACCAGCCTGTTATTCGCAGACATTGCAACCATGCAACCCACTAAACATGCAACAGCCTAGTGGATGTTTACATTAGAATACTATTCTATTCAGGTTATTTGGCGATATGTGGATAAGTTGACATCTGTGGTATCTATGGCCTATTGAGTAAAATTGAGGGCGTTCGATTTCGAAACCTAGTTCATACTGGATCCCAGAATGATGTTGGTACACTACCTGGGTATATCAATTTCCATCTTCTACCGCTTTATAAATTATGTTTTTAAGCCAAAATATTTCGCTTTGAAATAATGCAGAATACCCTCTATTTCTAATTTTTGCGTATTATCAAACAAAGAGTACTTAGTTTAAAAAAAATACGTATTCAATATATTTGTATGTTATTATGTTATATAAAATTACTTTGAATTTATGAAACACTTATCCAGTTTAAAAATATTTTAGACTTACGTTCGATTCGAACTCGGGTATGGAAAGTGTAAAAAAAACTCGCATTTATTTTCCCGTGTTTTCACGCTTTAACACTGTAAAAACTACTGTCGTAGTAATGTGTACTCTGCCTATTCATTTTTGTCAGCATATCACAGGTCTCAATTTGCGTACAGAAAGATAAATTCCGGAAAAAAACAACATAACTTTTTAATAGTATATAGATTCTAATCCTCACTTCATAGAGTCTCAGGTGCCAACCATACCCTAAAAAACACGTGACGATCTATACTAGGCTACAAGTTAGCCTTTACAAGGGGCAGTCGTTGTGTGTCGTCACTTTAATGGAGTAAATCGCCTTCATTGCATACATCTTAACCTTCTTATTTCTTTGGAATTATCATTATCTTTTATACGTACCATCACTGTATCGCAACTAGATGCAGCTGCGGAGCTCAGTATAATACATTTTGAAATATGTCTGTTATAAACTTTGTACAATAGAGAAAACAAACAAAAATGTACGTTTAACACGTCCATGATGATTAATAATTTAAAGGTGCATTTTTAATCAATGATTAATCAGTTGATGTTAAATGTTGTTCTACCATTCGCCTGTGCATGGAGTATTGTTGCCACATCACATCACAACAACTAAACTCTTCCTCTTAGACAAGGCCCCAACAATAATTCATAGCGTAATAGATCCAGCACTATCTGCTAAGCAGTCGAGAATACGTTCTCGACAATCAGTCCGACAGAGCCGAAGCAATTTCGGTTGCCTTTAATCTGTCACACTGTGGTATATGTCTTGGGTAATCCGAGGAAGCCCACCCTCCCAGGCCTTGCATTCCCTGTTCGGGAATGAGTTAATTAATCGCCAACTGTCCGAGGCGCCCTTACCGGGGAATGTCGACAGGGCTTCCCATGCTATTTTTAGAGACAAACTTAGTTATTCCACTGAGGCGCTTTTTTTTCCTCCAACCTTTTGGTTTTGTGCCACATTATAGTTTTTGACAAATATATAAATACTGAGTGCTAGGGTGTATACTCACAATAACAAGGCACGAACCCTGGTTAGTTTTATTACAAACGCGAATTTATCCATTTGTTGGCATGTTATAAAATGTACGTGTTAGTGTTCTGTAGGTAACGATAGATTTAATTGTCCCCATACTAGTTATCAAGGGTAAGTGCTTCTAACTACATGCGTGGGGCGTGGAGCGCGCGTCTGATAGAGTAGGCGGATTAAGAGGCGGTGGTGGCGGTAGAGGCTGACGAGGACCGGAGTTTATGGACCGAACACATCCAGGGAAACCGTCCGACTCCTCTTTGATGCTGAAGTTCATTGGCAGAGTACTACTTGTTGATGCTTCATTTAGCGCAACGTGGAGAACGGGTTATGGCTGTTGGGGGGATTTAGGGCTGGTCGACAGGGCCACCGAGGGTGAACTACTCAGCGAAATACTTACGACCTACGTGATAGCACTCGCTCGATTATCAATGTGTGTCGTAAATATGAGTCTGATGTTACGTACGGGGTTGGGTGGCCCGAGAGTCCCTCCCTCAAAATGAAAAGGGTGCGGTAGGTAGCTTTAAACTTTATACCCATGTCTCCTCCCCTTTTTTTCTTTTTATCCGAACGTCTCCGATGCTGAATGTTCTTGTCCGTCATGTTGACATCAATATAAACCTGTAAATAAAACATCACTCGATAAGTCCCGGTCCTAACTAATAAAATAATAAATTTTAGGCAAAATTCGACTTTATTCATCAACATAGTCTCCTTCTAAGGAGATCAACTGATTCCAACGCTTCTCTAATAAATCGATGCTTTTTTTGTAGAACGATTTGCATTTGACCTCAAAATAAGCATCAGCCTCCGATATCAATTCTTCATTGGAGTAAAATCATTTTCTTTGAAACATACTTTTGAGGCCTGTAAACAGCCAGTAGTCGTTAGGAGGCATATCTGAAGAATAGGTTCGGTGCAGAAGCAATTCGAAGTACAATACATGTAGTTTTGTTATCGTTGCGATCGATTTCTGACACGGTGCATTGTCTAGGTCAGTGGTTCTGAACCTTTTTTCTCCAATTCCCCACTATTTAGTGAACCAGCTCTCCATTCCCACCACAGTTATTACATGGAAATAATTGAAAATAAATACATACGAAAAGATTCGTTATGTTTTTTCTAAATATATTTGGCCTATAAAAAACATACAAAAAATGTAACACTAGCACTAGACGCATACAGGTTAATGAGACTTTTGCATTTGTTTTGCCTTGACAAATGCCTCAATGTTCGGTTCCACCTTTGAAATAGCGCAGCGCAAATCAGATTCAAGGTCAATCAGGCGGTTTCGTGATTTGTTTTTGATCTCAACCATGCTCGAAAACGCCGACTCGCACAGGTACGTAGAGAGAAATGCAACCAGTAGTGTGAGCGCCGCCACAGCAAAATTATCATGGTCAAAGTAAGTCAACATTTGGATGTAATGTATTAAATTTTGAAGCAGTGGTTCTTCTGTCCGACCGGTCATTCCCCACTTGGCAACTCCGCCATTCCCCACGAGTGGGGAATTCCCCACAGGTTAAGAACCACTGGTCTAGGTGAAAAGGGAACATTTTTCTTAATTTCTGGCCGTTTTCTTGGCAATGTCATGCTTCAAACGCACCAAAAATGCGATATAATATTCGCCATTGATGTTTTTCTTTTATCGCAGTCATTGATGAACAAAATATCTTGTGCATCTCAAAATACGGAGGTCAAAATCTTACCTGCTGATGTTCGTCTATTTGGTCGCTTTGAAGATCTTTCACTTGCTGCTGTCCACTCAGCTAACTGCCGATTTGACTCCAGAGTTCAGTTTATTATTACACATATTTCCATTTACGCCTTTTATTTTAGATCGTTGATAGAACATTTCCATTTTGGATGAAAAGAGTATTTCTGGGTATTTTAGGTCAATTTACTTATAAGGCTTGTGATCCAGTTTGACATTGTAAATTATAACATCCCCTCAAATAAAACACACACACCCACACACACTACGACAAAGCAAATAAATCAGTGTGTATCTCTCGTCCCTCTCCCACATTAATTGCATTACGAAATAAAATTCCACCATAATGCATTTCGATTCAATCGTACACAAACCAGCCATTTCATTCGTTAATTTCATTCTAAATAAAAAAACAAGTCCTGCCCTTCCCACAAAACACACTGCAGCCAAGCCAATGAGTCAGTGAGTACCCCCCCCCCCCCAAAAAAAAATACTGTCAATAAAGGCTAACCATTTTAGGTGAAATGTAAATTTGCTTCTGGAGTTGCGATTCTCGCTTTCCTCGATTTTTCCTTGCCGGCGACGGGTATCATTTGTTATGAATAATAGGCTATTTAGTGCCGATTTCTTAAGGTGCACCCGGCGTTGCCTGGGGTCCTAATTCCTGCAAAACTACGTAAGATTAAGATAGAAATAAGAAAAAGTTAAATGTTAGCTTAATATTTTAATTTGAAATGTAAAACTCGTGGGATGATTCCAATATTTTTTCCAGATTCAGATACAATTATCGATGCTGTCCTAAATTCCCGATTCCGATACAATTACCGATTCTGTTCTAAATTCCCTATTCCGATACAATTACTGATTCTGTTCGTAATTCCCGTTTCCGATCCCATTACCGATTTTGATTCCGCTTTTTTAAACATCTCTAAATATTTAGCTATAGTTTTGTTTTTTATTTTTATTTTCGCATTACCGTAAACACCCACATAACATGTGCATATATTTTCGCAAATGTAAAGATACACTTGTAAGGGTAATCTATAGATTTTAGTTTTACTGTTAGTTTAAAATAAATAAATATTTATCATTTTATAATTAGTACGAGCAATGAAGAATTTGTTTTAAACAAAAATAAATAAGCAACAAAACAATTAAAAGAATCGCTTTTAGCATCGGAAAATGGGCACCTATTTTTCCGATTCCGATACCGATTCAGATTAATCGATCAAAAACTATGTAAAAGTTCAAATATGTAGAAAATCATAGAAAATAATACGCGCCAATCGAGATTCGAACTCACAACTTATATTTTTAAGTGATGTGAGAAGAGTCACTCAGCTGACGCCCCAAGTTGAAACGTTTTGAATCGTTTTAAGATATCAACTATTTATGCTTTATATTTTATTATTTTCTGTATCAAGTGAACAATAGATCAGAAGGGGTGGAGAATCGGAGCTTGTGAAAAATAAGTGCATGCGTATTTCACATAGACGAGAGTAACGTTGTCGGCGAAAAGTTGGATATATTAGAATTTTTCGAAAGAAAACAGTATTTATAACGCTTAAAACACTAAGTATAGAGTACATTATGTGTTTCGCGTATTCATTAGTGTAACTAAGCCGTTGTTAGTGCTTTTAGTAATAGAACCGCCGAGATGTCATTCTAGTTGCGAATTTTAATTGTATGCCCGTAGATTGTTATTTGTTTATTTAATTTGTAATTTCATATAACTGATTGTTGTCCGTGTGAAAGAAAGTATCTGTGTGTTATGTAACTAAATCGAAAACATTGAATAACTACGTACAAAGCGATGTGTTTACCTTTTATCGCACTGACAGTAATATTAAAACCAGAATGTATTTAAAAAATAGAAATACTTTAGTTTTCTAATATACTGAGCATGTCCCCCGGATCTACGCACTCACATAAACTAATTTCCATATTGATTTGTAAAAGGACATCTCATTAATTTATGGTTCGTTATTTTTTTCTTAAATCAATAACAGTTTTCATTTTATTATAACATATAATTCTATTTGCGTATATTATAAAATGCAAGGTGAATCTTCGGGAAAGTGTTGTGATAGTGAAACCGATGTGACAATTAGTTGTATTATTATTGTCGGAGATACATTATCCCATAGGGCATTAGAACCTATATATTACATTAATTATTCCTAATGTGTTTGTCCCGAGAAGTGTTAAATACGTAGTGTGATGTGTTCAATTCTTTATAATAAATACTGAATGCTATTTTATTATTACAGTTGACGGGGGATATTGATCGATGTATTATATTTTTGAGAACTTTTTCATTCAGTTACTTCATTAGATAGCTATCTCTGTTTATCATCCAATGAAAGCAAACGGAGAATATTAGGAAAAATATGTAACCGAAAGAAATTTCTGGCCCGCTATAATATGTAATCGATTAATATTGACTAGCAAAATTGTGTTTATAGAAAATAAAACAGTATTTCACTAGCGAGGTAGAATCAAATATCGATTACCAATGCTATGTTGGTCTAAATTTAAGAATCCGATGAGTTTTCTTTATATGTTGGATATACTGTAATAGCTACAGGCGCAGGCAGCGTGCTCGACGTGTTGGGTTCGAGTTCTGTCGGGGCTACTGCATCATTTTCACTAATATGATTGGGAAAGTTATGCATTCACATATCTTTCTCCCCATATTTAATAGTAGAATAAACTAGACTTTAAAACATTGGCTGTGCAATTATTCCCTATAAACTTGCTCCCTTTCACGATAGCAGAGATAGAAAAAGGTCGATTTTTAATGTAGTAAAAGATCCATCTCCCCATCTCATCTACCTTTGATTGAGGCAAAAATAAAAATTGCCTCAGTCTGGAAAGATTTCTCTTTCCCTGACCGAGGACAGCAAATGTGAAGTGTACATTTTGCCTCGAGCCAAAAAGTTACAAGTTTATGAGAAAGAAAAAGCCGATATCAAACCAGTCTTCCTGTGTACATCTTGACGGTATTGCCAATCGTGCTAGACTTCTTTTTCCTACTGGACTCAAGCAATGAGGATTCAAAAGAGGTGCGGTTGAAGATCGCACAATCCTTGGATGACTATAGACTCTCAATGTAGGCCACAATTACAGTGGATATCTATTGTTTTTCTAGACTAAAACAATATATATATATATATATATATATATATGGATTATTTATTTAGAAACTATACGTTACCATCGTTTCATTGACATGGATAGACGTGTACTGCTTAGAAAAGGCACTTATAATCCACCAAAAAACTTTGGTGACTCACGAAAAGAAGACGATTGAGCATTTTATTTATTTCTTCACAACATGCTCCGACGCACTATATATATATATATATATATATATATATGTATATGTATATATATATATATATATATGTATATATGTATATATATGTATATATATATATATATGTATATATATATGTATATATATATATATGTATATATATATATATATATATATATATATATATATAATGTAATAAATGAATCTGTTTAAAGAACATCGTTATTCATACAATTGTTTATACTCATTGCCAAACACCCATTTTTCTTAATAGAGCCTCGTCAATAAATTTCTGTCTCCCATCAAAATAAACCCAGAAAAACCCAAACCGTTAACTTCAAAATTGTTCTCGTAAGTTCACTTGTTTATCTCGTTTTTTTTTAAATTATTTTCTGTGAGTATTCTCTAAGTGCAATACAAATAATGGAGGGAAGTATTAATTTTGTTCAAATCCATGTTCATACTATTTTTGAAGATTTGTCTATATAAGGAAGCAGCTAGGTTTTTTTTTCATTGTTTTGCTTTCATAAGTGAAAAGAATAGAACAATTTTAAGATAAACGGTTTTGATTTTTCTGTGTTTAATTCGATTGGAGATAAACATCCCCAGCAAGTTTTTTTAAAACATATTTTAAATTTATGATTTAAAAATCTGCATTTTGAAATGGGTAGACACAATTGTATGAATTAACATGTTGTTTTTTTTAAATTCCAAAAATGTATTAAATTATTATATTTTGAGTTCTAGTAATATATATACTACTGAGCTATTAACCTTATTTTGGGGGTGAATTGGAAAGAATTTAAATGATATATGTATGAAATAGAGTGCAATAGAGAGTGAGAGAAAAAAAAAGAGAGGACAGAGAGGACATAGAGGATATAGAGAGAAAAGGAGAGCGACTTCTCTGGAATTTTTCTAATTCGGGTATCTGCCAGATCTCAAGGGTTTTGAGAGGTTATAGTGTATGTTTATTAATAAATACATTGCCGTTTTCTCCCTCTATCTGTGTATCTCTCTGGGAGCCGCATACAATCACCGCATTTATCACCTTGAAAGGGCAAAGGTGTGCATAAGTGTCCATAGCGTTTCTCTTAAGAATTTTATGGCCTGTGAAATCTAGAAGAGGCGGAGCTGACAAACGGTCCAAAGAAGTGTATGATAGATTGTGTTTCATGCCATGAAACAACACATAAAATATATGTATATAAAATCTGGCCATGAGAACGAGGGTTTGCCCCCATCAACCAATATCTCATCTTTGCACTAAGGCGAGTAAAATCAACGAACAGTCTGGGCAGCTGGGAGTCAACTCTCAAGCTAGAATTTTTGTTGAAAATATTGACTGATAAATGAATAAAAATTGCACTTAAGTGATAGCAATAAATGACCATATGTAATCCAATCTAAAATTATTCGTATTTATTAATCTATGTATGCTTACACACACGTACAAATACATACGCACACAACTTAAAAAAAAGCGTCTATAATGTTGTGATGCTACAATATAGACACATCCTAGTTAACAATACTAAAATAATACATCACGGTACCAACAGCAAAAGAGTAAACATTCTTGAAGCCTTCTACATAAAAACTTACCAACCAACAATAAAAAATGTGAATTACGAAACTAATCACAACATTTTACAGTGTCTAGCATAGTAATAAACGTTACAAAATTCTTAACCGTTAATGAATCATACTTTTGAATCTTGAACGCGCTTAGAACGTAATCACGTTTGCATGTAATATCTCAATATTATAGGCGCTTTTTGAAGGCGTTTAAATACAACTAAATAATAAAAACATATCTGTAAAGACACCATAACTAACACCGCCTGAAGATGATTTGATCAATAAAATCGAAAGTACTCGCGAAAATAGAAAAGAAAAATGGAACAAGAAACCCACCGAACTTACATACACAAGTTTCACCGAAATACAAAATAGACTATTCGAGATCAAGCAAAAACACCTCGTATTATGTTCTGTTGTAATTAGACCATCCTACCAAGCATTACCTCCTCCTTTGAGGGACAATGCATGTAGTTCGTTCATCATGACATCCTCTCAGCCTAGCAAAAATATGTGACCGGAGGGAGCATATATTTACTAATACGCATATATATGTATATCTTGGCAGATATGTAATGGGGCGTGGAGCGCGCGTCTGATAGAGTAGGCGGATTAAGAGGCGGTGGTGGCGGTAGAGGTTGTAATGATAATGCTCTAAAAGACAACAATATTTGTCTGGTGCTGGAACATTGAATGGGTTGCAACGTGGTTTGGGAATTACTCACAAACAACTTATTTTTATTTAAACTTAGGGTGGTGGTGTACTTGTGTAGTCCCCAATTTCAGTCTTCGCTCGTGCGCCCCTATTTTGAATTCGTAGCTAACGGACATAAACAAAGATATAAGTGTAATTTAGATGGTTTATTCAAATTATTTGATGGTATTTAGTAATCAAGTGTTAGTATAAGTAGTAGTAGTAGTAGTAGTAGTAGTATAAAATGCACTTATGACAAGTAAGTAACATAGAAACATTTTTGTTTGATTCCCGTTAGAAATATTCAAGCTAAATTAGCATTTATCTTAATAACCGTGAATGAAGCACAGTCATTTTTGTATGTCTTTCTTGCCATTAGTATATTTTTTACTATATCTATAATTTATTGAATCAAGGTAATAGCATTATATCATTTAATGACAATTTAGGAAAAAATAACTTTTACACATGTTTCTGGGGAAGTCAGGAGCAATCACGGGTAAACCATTGTAAAAGTTATTTCGTTCCGATGTTGTCATTAAATCATATAATGCTATAAGCTTTATTCATTTTGTATTTATTTATTAATAACTATATTTAAATTTGAAAAATCAAATATAAAATATTCAATATTAAATATTGAGCTTTATATTTAATTTTGGAAATTGATACCTGTTCGAATCGATCTGAACTATATAAATTTACTTTAAATTATTAGCTATTAAGGAAGTTGTGTTTGAAAGCTATGACAATGTAGTTTGGTAGAAAAACAGCGTTGCATAGGAAAAAGAATAAACGACACTATGGAAATCTGTCAATATTGTCATTTATTCTGTTTACCTTGTTTCGAATTCAATGGTGTTTTTCTACCAAACTGCATTGTCATAGGCCTCAAACACAGCTTCTTACACACTAACCACAATGTGTTGACGTCTATGAAAATAAAGGCTCTTTGTAGCCGCTGTACTAGATGTTTAATTTCAGTTTCCATGACATAATCATTCGGATGAAGGTATAAGAAACATATGCTAACTGTTATATTTGGTGTCACAGATGAACCATTAATTTCAGTTTTGTTTTGTAGTTTAAAACATTTGTTGAATGTTTATTTTTCATTATCCTGTTGTTCAATTCGCATTCACGTTTTATCTACTTATTCTCATCTGCTGATAATGTTAATCTACTTGTTAGGCCATTATCGGATAAAAATCTAAAGGCATGCAGTATTCTTGCCACATCTAGTCTGGTGCACCAACCACTAGTCCTTCCCTCATGTGTTGTGTTTCTTCTGTCATACACGCAGAAAACAAAGTTGATGTAATCGTTACAGAAACGTCATGGTTCACAAGTTGTATTCCTGTCTTAGTAGCTGCACGTTCTCCTTGTACGGGCTCTTAGTGATCCTTCCAGACTGAGAGCTTGCCGTTCTTAAATCCAAGCTTTTTATTTCTACTTTCAAAAGGACTGAGTCGAAACAAAACTGAGAGAAGACGGAAGAGATTTATCCGACATGATCTTTCCAAATTCGTGACAAGTGGGGCAGGGAGACAGAAATTGAGATCGACAATCATATATTTCAGCTCATCTCATTTTTCACGGTCACACATGCTCCCAAACAGACTGTCGTATTCTCACTTCCACTCTTTCTTTGAGCGACATGACGTCATATCAGTTTTCATTAAAACCAACAATATAGCAGTCGTCACTCTGAGTTCAGTAAGTTGAACCTTTCATTTCCTGTTATTCTCAACTAACCATTTTATGTATTAGTTGGTCTACTCTTTTTATATCTAACACTTGGACAGGATGAAAAAAAGAAGAGATTTGAAACGAAGACATCCCACACTGTCTGCCAAACTTCAGCTCTGTCATGTTGGCATGTTGCATCCCTGTGCTTCTTTAAACAAGTACTTCCATAAGATGTACTCCGGTGTACATACTACACTTGTGCCCCCTTCTCAATGAAAATATTGTCGACCCACCCAACTAGCAGGAAAATCCCACCCCACTTACTTTCGAGGTCCCTAGATGCTGAAAAGTGTTCTACTCTAATAGCTTCTTTTGGCTAAGATCAAAGTGTAGTATCTGTTCCGATGGCGCTGGCTTTTCAAACCTCACTTTCCCGACCCGACTTTGGGTCACATCTTACTTGTGGGAGTAAGATAAAACTGGCCTTGTGCCTAACTCCTGGAGAGGAGTAAATAAATACTCTAATACCTTCTTTCTTCGGACAGCTTGCTTGGTACCACCTGCTTCTCCGACCGTACCAACATACAGAAATTGAAATGTAATGTGAACAAATATCTTGCTGCCTACTTCCCATTTAGCTTGCCCCTCTATAAATGTGTCTTTATCACAATAACACCTTACGTTTCACTGGCAATGTGCCTTGTTTGAAGTGAACAGAAGTTTTAAAATATATATTTATATATATATATATATTGTTATATTAGGAAGATACTTGGAAATCACACTTTAACATGAAAAAACGTAATATACTACATGTTGAATTCAGAAATATTTCACGAAAGCATAAAAACAAAACAGTAGATAAAAACCCAGATAAGCCTTAAAGAATAATCAGACTCGCAGCCCACACGTAATTGCATACTTAAAAAAGAGATGATATTTTTGTTATGCCGCTATCTCAAACAAGGATTTCAATAAAATTATTTCCAGTTTTAATCTTTTTTTCTATTTATCGAAGATTATTTTAGGATTTTGTTTTCTAAACACTTTTTCTGCGATTAAATATAAATGCACGTTGCTATTTACTCAGCCTAAAATATATGTAATATGTGCATTAACAACTATCAAAATATATGTAATATGTACATTAACAACTAGCAAAATATATGTAATATGTACATTAACAACTAGAAAAATATATGTAATATGTACATTAACAACTATCAAAATATATGTAATATGTACATTAACAAGTAGCAAAATATATGCAATATGTACATTAACAACTAGCAAAATATATGTAATATGTACATTAACAACTATCAAAATATATGTAATATGTACATTAACAACTATCAAAATATATGTAATATGTACATTAACAACTAGAAAAATATATGTAATATGTACATTAACAACTATCAAAATATATGTAATATGTACATTAACAACTATCAAAATATATGCAATATGTACATTAACAACTATCAAAATATATGTAATATGTAAATTAACAACTAGCAAAATATATGTAATATGTACATTAACAACTATCAAAATATATGTAATATGTACATTAACAACTATCAAAATATATGTAATATGTACATTAACAACTATCAAAATATATGTAATATGTACATTAACAACTATCAAAATATATGTAATATGTACATTAACAACTAGCAAAATATATGCAATATGTACATTAACAACTATCAAAATATATGTAATATGTACATTAACAACTATCAAAATATATGTAATATGTACATTAACAACTAGAAAAATATATGTAATATGTACATTAACAACTAGAAAAATATATGTAATATGTACATTAACAACTATCAAAATGAATGTAATATGTACATTAACAACTAGCAAAATGTATGTAATATGTACATTAACAACTAGAAAAATATATGTTAAATGTACATTAACAACAAGCAAAATATACTCCCTTCGTTCCGTACAATAATTTTGCTCGTATATTTAATGTACAATAAAAAATATAATAGAAATGATAAAAACCTGCGACGAGTAGAAATATAAATATAGAAAAAAAGATCAATAAGTAAATACAATAACATAATAATTAATTAAATGATAACTTTAATGATTAATTAAATAATTAATTAAAATGCGCAGGTTTTTGAGTAGAAAAGATGTAACTAAGAATAACTTTCATATTCATGAAAATATGTGGAATAAAATTAAAATTGGTTCAGGCAAATATTAAAATAATCTTTTTCCTGACACTGGAAAGGGTTTTTAACCGATGAAGTGAGTAAAAATAAACACACATCCAATACACGTGTCAACAGAAGGTCCAATCGAAGAAGACTATCACTAAGACCTGAGTATTATGTTGTGCAACGAGTTAAAGGTTCAATCCTCAGTGCCGGCGATACTAAGACTACAATTACGGATTACTTAAGAATTCTATCCGGTCATGGCTCACAGAACGAGATCAAGTTACCTCCGTGGATTAAATAAAGTGTTCCGTTCGAAATTCCGTACAAATTCCCGAGTTCGAACGAAACGTTGTGATAATAAGAGAAATGTAATCTGAATAATCCAAATAATCCAAATTATTAATCCTCATCTAAAAAATTGTGAAATATAATTTCAAATGTTTTGTTTTTTCAAACTTGCTCTGAAATGTCAACAGTGAAATATAAATTCCTGATTCCGTGCACTTGTGTGCGTTAATCCGGTAGGTATTCTTTTATTTTAATATAGTTCACCCCAAACGAAGCATGATGTCACTGTAGACGTAAGGGCCTACTGAGAATTAGGGTGAAAGTGTTAGGAGTAATCCTAAGATGGGAGCTGTGAAGCGAGTTGCTTGTTCACATTAGTTTTACATTTCTGTATGTCGGTACAGTCAGGGAAGCAGGAAGCAGGGAGGGGGTTTTATTGGCCGGAAGTACGAGGAAAGAAGCTATTGGAGTAGAAAACTCTCCAGCATCTGGGGACCTCCACAGTTAATGGATGTGATTTAGCTGATTGTCGCGTTGGTCGAGTGAATTTACGTGGATGGACAAGCAGAGCAGCACGTTTATCGGAGCACATTCCAATCAAGTACTTGTAAAACAAGCACTAGGTTGCAACATTTCGGCGATGGGACAGAAGCTGAAGCTTAGTGGTCAGTGAGAGACCTATCAAATTAGCGACTCTTTCTTGGACCTTGTCTATAAGGGAGAGACTAGTGGATGATGCACCAGTTCAGATGTGGCAACAATACTCCATGCACGGGCGGATGGTGGCTTTGTATAAATATAGGATACTGTCAGGTGTGAGGAGTTTACTAGCACGGTAGACGGAGCCCACATTTTTTGTATAAATGTGTGTGTAAGTATGTGTCTGTATTTTGATATATATCTCTATGTGTAATACTGTTAACATATTTTTCTGTTTACATATTGCGCATATCCTGTTTCAGTTATGCTTTTTCGTTCGTTGTTTAAAGACGAATATTTGTAGCCACACGTTTCCGGTTTAATAGCTGAAGATCGCAAACCCCTATGTTTCTCTCGGGGGGGGGGGGTTGCTTATTGAAGATATTTGGTGAAAGTGCAGAATATTTAACAGTTCAGAAATGGTAAACAAACAAACAAAAACAACAAATAACTTATCCCAAACGCAGTTGAATTTAATTATCTACCGACCTGTATACTTTTAAAGCATGGGTACCGATTGTAAAATGTATAATCTTTTAATTTGTTTTCTTTAAGTTGATTTATCGACACATACAAAAAAACGGCTATAGATTTTTGGAGGTGGTCGCTTCTTTCGGATAACTCCATGCTGAAAAGATAGTCAAAACATTACTTCAGTTCGGTGGGGTCTTGAAACGCGGACTTAGGATTAGTGATAGGATAATTCGTTTTTCCTCTATCTTTTAAACATGAAGTTATGCGAAGATAGGCGACCACCCCCCAAATATGTACGGTCAAATCTAAGTCAACATAACGAAAAAAAATCAGAGAGAATAAATCGCACAATAAGTTTTCACACATTACCAGTATACAAGTCGGTAGAGTAGTTAATTTTACTCCGTTTCCGATGCATTATTATTTTTTAACATTTCTTGATTGTTAACAATTCGGCACTTTTACCGAATATTCCTGGTGCTTTTAAGAGAAAGGTTTGTGGAGTCCCTATATTAGCTAATGCGATAACGGCACCTTTACTAGAAAATATTCAAGTTTCATAGTAAATATTTTATGTAAATAGACTTATGTTTCTTTTAAATAAGTTGACCGTGAATGGTGTATCCCTTGTCATATCTATGTAAGCCAAATATCTCATAACTATAGCTCATCTATATATCGTAGCCTGTTTAATATCTTTCCATTGATCTCAATGTCTATATATTCTCTGATATCGCGCTTATTAGATTTATAGAGATGGTTGTGCTTTCGACTACTAGATAAAGATAGACAAAAGTTCCAATAGATTTTGGGAGAAGTATACTCAGTCGCTACGTGCAAAAATGCACGCATTGTTTGTAATCCTCGTCAGTTGAAACTGTAGACGTTTGAGTTTAGTCTGACATTTGAAATAAAGGGAACAAAACAAAACTGTTTCTTTTATTTTGTTTTGCCAAATTTGCTCTTACTTATTTACATTATTTAAAAAAAATATGTAAAAAAGGAAAAAATGGAGAAAAATAGTTTCATTCAAAGAACCAAAATCTTCTGAAGAGGAATATTAGGTTTTCTTGGTACTTGAAAGAAACGGTTGACTTACACTGCAAACCACGATGTAATCCGAGATAAAACGAATTCTCTTAAAGATATTAGCATATAATGTTACATATATTATATATATACATATATATATATATATTATATATATATGTGCATAAGAAATGAAAATAATTTCAAGGACTAGAATAAAAAAACTAAATTGTAAATAAGTTAAATAATAAATAAATAATTAAAAATTGAAATAAAAATAATTAAGATAAAAAAGGAAAACAAAATAAAACAAATACAATTTTAAAAAAGGATAAAGAAAAAAAATTTTAATCAGCAAACATGAATAAATCATGACGAAACTTTAAACAATCCCATTGCGAAAATAGTCGCATCTGCGATAAATGCTGATCTAAGAAAACTACATGAATATGAACAAATACATTAAACCGGTTTAAACCGGGTTCCCCTGCTTATAATACCCCATCACAAACGTATGAAGACGAGCTTGGAGTCACTTAGTCTGATGAATGCTCTGTGAGAAATGGAGTAACTATCATAGAATCTTGGTTCAATAAGCAGAAAAGCCAGCGAAGATTGGGTTAAAATATCGACACTTGATTAGATTAAAATCTAGTCATAAAACTCTTATTTCAGCCAATCAGAAGCGAGCCTCACCAATATTTCAACATGCTTCAATTTATTCGCGCCAATTAGCTAGGAGCCTGTCAAATTCATATTTAAACCAAAATTCCCGGCCGTAGAATTCTACGTTACACATTGCCTCGTTATTAACGGACATCGACTTGAAACTCTTGCGCTCACTACTACCTTTGCATACGAGGCTAAACTAATGTAAAAACAAAGAAAGCACGCGTGCGCAACGCAGATTACTTCGGCTGTTAACATTGTTTTAACTTTTAGATCTTTCAAAAGATTCCAACTTACTCCTTTTATCGTCATTGAACTTTACTTTGGTTATTTTCCCAATTATCTTGCCAATAAAACTAAATATATATTTGTATGGATTGCTTTATCATTGATTTGATATTTTTATATCTCGCTTACACAATGTGCTATTAATCCGATGTATATGCTATTCAAACTCGGAATTCCATTCGCATTAATTTTGATAACAGCTAATGCATAGCAAATTAAAATAAAAACAATTTATTCTAAAACTACGTGTGCATACTAAAACAAATTCGAACGAGCTTGCATTTTTCATCCCCTACTTCCTCTGATGTGTGTAAGGATTATAAAGAGACAACACGTGACATATCGTTCCTCTTTTCTTGTCTCTCTTTCTTCCTTTCTCTTTTTCTACCTGACCTATTTCTACCCAACCAGCAATCGGGCACTATTTAAAACCGTGTTAAACTTCAACCTTTCTCTTCATTCTATTCACCTTGGTATATTTTCCTGTTTGCATGTTTAAAATTGTGAATATTTCAAATTATTATTCATTTCTGACGAAGTCTTTCAAGTAATAACGATGAAATAATAAGCTCTGCACATAAGTTGATTTGATTCTATTATGTCGGTATATCCAACCCGCCATACATAACCCTCTAACGATCCATTGTCTCTTGTATAGGCAGCGGCACTCACAGAATAGCATACGCAATCACAAGAATGTTAAACCTCCAACTAGGCACAGTCAGCACCTCATATATAAGAAACGCAACCAATCAGACAATAAAAAAGTAAATATATATATATACATATATATATATATATATATATATATATATATATATATATATATATATATATATATATATATATATATAATACAAAAATTAAAAGCCAAGATATAACATCCTGATACAATAATATACATATCAAAAAAATCCTAAACCTACTTGAAAAACACTTAAAAAACAATTTCAACTGATCTCTCCCCATTAACACCGTAACTGACATATGCAAACACATCACCGACATGCCTTTCCTTAACTCCAACAATAACTATTACACAAAAGGGTATCCCAATAGGTAACACGCTTTGTATCATATTAGCTTATTTATTTTTAGGAGTTTTAGAATATGTCTCCTTTAAATCTAGATTACCACAAAACATCGCATACATTTGACACATCAACCACATACTTATTTTCCCATCTAAAAATATAAAATATAGATTACTCCCAAATTCAAAATACTTTAAACACATCAACAACATAATCATTTTTCTACCTAAAAATATAAAATATAGGTTACTCGGGTATATGTTACGACGCTCAGCAGAGGCGCGAACGGGGTCCAAAAAAAGAACGAGAAAGAGTTTAAAAACATAAATTTGCAACAAGTAAAGTTGACTTATGTCTAGAATAGACATTTTTCTACTTACCTATGTAATTTGTTTGTATTTTTACGTAGTATAAATGGCTTTTTATTAGATGTTAAAAAAAAATTCTTGTTTTTTAAAACATCTAGTTTCTCAAAGATAAATGGCGGCCATTTCCTCTATATTATTACGTAGAGCGGCCATTTTAAATTCTTCGAAACCCGTCTGTCGAACGTAAATTTCTAATAAATAGCACTTCAAACGGGTTTAAAATACAAACAAATAGCACATGCAAGTTTGAAACTAACTTTTACAGCTTACAGTTACTTTTTTTTTGTTGTATATTTGTTTTTTAGCGTTTTTACTCTGCTGAGTCTCGTAAAAGATGCCAGGTTACTCCTAACGTCAAAATACTTTAAACACACCAACCACATACTTATTTTTCTACCAAACATATAAAATATAGATTACTCCTGAATTCAAAATAGTTTAGACACATCAACAACATAATGATTTTTCTACCTAAAAATATAAAATATAGGTTAATCCTAACGTCAACATACTGTTGCATTCACCTCTCCTGCTTGGACCGAGGCAGTACGCTTTTCGTATACTCGTCGGGTAGACGGTTGGTCGTGTCGTGAAGTGAGTGGTCATCTAGTGGATGAATTCCTTCTTCTCTGCCGTCGTCTGTTGTCTGCAATAAAAGCCATGTCGCCACCGAAGACGAACTCTGCATTTAAATTTAATACATTTTATTCAAGCGTTGTTATTTCATCTGGGTGAAATTCCCGACGCCAAGAGAGACTAAGAGAGCAAATCCTACTTTATCGTAGTTAGTTATTAATGTTTTCTTAACTATTCATAGAGAGGGGGGATTCTCACGCTTGTCTTCCCTGAAGGGAAATATTCCGTATTATTACATTGTGAATCGCACGTCCTCTCAGTTCGCTTTCCGAAACAGACTGACTAAAAACTCGCTTCTCACGAGAACGAGTGACATCACAGATCTCTTTGTTTCCCACGCAGGGCCCGCGAAGTCACAGAGCCTCTCGCAGGTGTAGCCTGAACCTTGATCTGAGGTCTCGTCACATGTAACCATGTCACCTCCGCCAGCTCCGACTGTGAGAACAAGCCCTGTTCTGCACTCGACTGCCCCGCGTTAATTCGCGCAAGTCACACCCGATCTCCAACAGATACGTCCATTTCCATAGGGCCATTATCTAACAATACTTTAAACACACCAACCACATACTTATTTTTCTACCAAACATATAAAATATAGATTACTCCTAAATTCAAAATAGTTTAGACACATCAACAACATAATCATTTTTCTACCTAAAAGTATAAAATATAGGTTACTCCTAACGTCAACATACTTTAAACACACCAACCACACACTTATTTTTCTACCCCAAAATATAAAGTATAGATTACTCTGAAATTACACATACTTTAAATACTAATTTTCCAACCGAAAAATATAAAATTAGAAAATATTGTAAAAAATACTGTAGAACCTGTGCTAACGACATTGTTTATTTATTTATGATACTAAATGTACGTGAGTCAATGTTCGTTTACCTTTAATCGAAGGGCATCTGGACTTGATAAGTTGTGACTATTTTTAGTAAAAAAAAAGATTCATGCTAAAATATACTTTAGTTCTGAAAGTGAGTTTGGTTCGACAAATATTATGTGTTAATTAGTCTAATTAGCCTTAATTTATAATTAACTGAACAAGTTATCTCTCTCCCTTTCTATTGGCTATCTATGTATTTCGATTACACCCAATGACTATATGTTGATTTAACAACTCTATTATATTTCTTAATGTCTATGAGCATTTAGAAAGAGACTGGCTCTCTTTTCCCGTCGTGGTCATCAAAGTTACATACGTGTGTCTGTACACACCACAAACACGTATGTAAATTATATTGCAAAATATTAAGTCACTATACTTTTATAAAATAAAAATAATAACAACATTAATAATAATATTCAAGTAAAGGGACTGATTAATTCTAGTTATGCAAACATAACTGATGTCAGAGTTTATGAATTTTCGAATAAAATCAAAGTATTATGTTTCTAAATTTTTTAGATGAGGATTGATAATTTGGATTATTTTGATTATTCGGACTACTGTTTTTATCCTGAGTGTTATTCTCACAACTTTTAGACCGATGTAACCTCCGACCATCTTAAGATGTATCTTGTCGAACTCGGGACTCTTTCTCTCGAACTCGGGAATCTATACGGAATTTCTAATGGAACCATTTATTTAATCCACGGGGTATAATGTTCTCGTTCCGTTAGCCATGGCCGGATATAAGTCTTAAGTAATTCGCAATTGTATTCTTAGTATCGCCCGCACTGAGGATTGAACCTTCAATATTCGGAAGAGCTGAATTTACTTAGTAGTTTTATCCGTTACGCCACGAGGCCCTGCGACAAGATATGCCTGAAGAAGATCGGAGGTTACATCGGCCGAAACGTTATGAGAATAACACTTGAAATGCGAACAGTAGTCAGAATAATCCAAATAATATTTTAAAAATCAAAGTAGAATAAATAGTGGCCGTTGCTGTGACCCGACGGGTCACGATTACGTCTAGTAGTTCTTTAAAACTCAAAAAAATAAGTCGAATTGTTTTATGTAATATTATCGACTAGTTTAGGCAAGCATGGTCATCATCAAAAGAAAACATTCAATGTGCGCTATAAATAGCAACAGTTACTTGGAACAGCTTGTGTATGTGTGTTGGTACTAGTCGAAGATATGTCGTTGACAATCAGTTCGACCGAGGGTGAGCTGCTGTGATTTCTTCTGGCTCTGCTCTGTCGAATTAGGGTATGGTTCTGTTCAGTCTCAAGAGGCCCACCCTCCCAGGCTTTACCTTCTCTTTGAGAAGGGGTTAGTTAATTACTAATTGTCCTACTGGTGAATGCCTACGGGGCGACTCGGGCCTTTTTTTGTAGAACAGGGCGCGCTAATCCTAGTGCGCTGGCTTTTCAAAACCACATCTGATCTTGTGTCTAACCTCCTGCAGAGGAGGTAAATAAAAGAAAAAGGAAATTAATAGCAATATATTACAGTTGTCAATTTCACCGTGGCAGATGAATCTGTCGTGTAGTCTTTCTTTGTTTTTTACTCTTGTTTTTTATCATTATAATATATTATGATTTTTTGTCAGGTTATCTTGAAGCTTTTTTATGTTTGAGGTCATCACTTTTCAAGGCTAAGAACCACTAGAAGATAAGGATTAATTAGACAGATCTGATTGCCAATCGAAAGATGATGAAGACTATGGAAGTACTAACATTGATCAATAGTATAATCTGATTATTATCTGTGAGCGGTTTTGACAAGACTTTGTTGGCATTTGATTTGCAGACGACTAAGTTGTAATCAATAGTGAAGCAGTCCTGCGGTAAATGTGTTTCACGAAAAGCGAACTATTGCAAAGAAGGTATGCCCACGAAAATTCCGCCTGATGCTAGGCACATGGGGGAGAAAGAAAAGTTCTGTTTCGATGTGGCAGAAAATTAGTTCTTGCTGCGAATATCTTACAAGAAGGAACCAAATATTGGAGCGCAATCGAGCACCTTCCAGGAAAATAAGGATAAAGTGGAGAGAGACTAGCAATGTCTCTTCTGTGTTAGAGAGGTTGTATGGAAGAGATCACCCCCACTAAATTTCGAAGCGGAAGTTTTTTCAGAAAGGAAGCAGTATGGCGATCAATTACCCTCTTTTATAATTTTGAATGGGAAAGGCGCGTGTGAGTTGGAGAGTGCTCTAGATATCGTAATTTTCAAAGTTACGACTCATACCGCAAATGTAACATTACACCAGGTTTGATGACAATTATTACATGTTGCTTCTATTGTCGTATTTATTACTTATTATTTTTATTCCCTATCTATTTCTTCCTTTTTGTTTTGCCTTAGCCTATTCTTTTATCTAACCGGCAATCAGACACTTTTTAAGCCGTCTGAAATTTCTACTTCTTCATTCATTCTTTCCTAGTCTATTTCGTTCTTAGATTTTTCAAACAACAACGAAAACTACATCTGACGATTGCCTCGCGTAGTAATGAAACCCATGTAATGTTTGATCTGCGCGATGAGTTGTTAAACTGACGTATTAGTTGGTGTACTGTGATCAAAATAGAACGTATGGAATTTTTGTGTTAATTAAAAAGAAAAATTATTTTTTTTTGAAATAGTAATATATAAAGATTTTTCAATAAATACATAATTCAACATTTGATAAAATATGATTCTTAGATTTTATTTGAAAAGTTTATGTAAACATTTACTTTTTTGTCGTACTATTCTAAATAATATTTTCTAATTGCATATATTCGGAATATCAGAGAGTTTCATTGGATGTTCTGCTGACTTGACAGGCTAAGAGCAGGCTCGAAGCGTTCTCTCGAATATTACACGATGTTTTTGCATAATTTTGTTTGTTAGCGAGATAATATGGCGGATTAAATAAAAAAACATAAAAACATGAAGAATAGCTAAGTTCACCTTATGAAGTTTTCTAAATGTATCCTGTTTCCTAGAATACATATCCCATAATTCATAATGATTAGATAAATAGTTTAATATTTTACCAAGCACATACATATTATAGACGCTCACGCTGGCGCATCGATCCTTTTCAGAATGCATTACTAAATATAATTCCAAATTTGATGTAGAGTAATTCTTTTCATTATTAAATATTTTATATGTAACATTTAAAAAAGATTTGGCAGGGAGTGATGCAAAAAATGTAATGGGCCTGTGGTACTCACTGTATTGCCGAAAATATATATTGTTAAATTCATGATGATCCGTTCATTAGTTTAGAAGTTTATCCTGTATAACGAAATACATTACCTTATTTTATGAATATGCACGCCTGAATTTTAAAATTTAGAAAAAAGAATGTGCCCATGTTACTTATATCCTAAACAATATTCCTTGATTATTCTACCAAATTATAGAAAATAATGTATCTATAGATAGTAGATAAAGGAAGATTATTAATAAAAACTGTAAAATTATCATATTCAACATCACTCAACTTACCTTCAACTATTTTAGCTTCAAATAATACTAAAATAAATCGGGAAATACATATTGAAGTATCGAATATCCATTCAAACCCTCTATAACGACCACAATAGATGCCTATTAGAAGGACATGTCTATACTCAAACATAGTTTATGAACACAATGTTATATAGGGAACTAACACTAGAGCATACATAGGATCCCCGGTCTGTTATTTTAAATCTAGGTATTGAAATCAAATCTCACGATTTAAAATAATATCGAATGTTGACTCTGATGATTATCCAACATCATTATCTATATATGCCAGATAACTACATCTATTAATAATGGAGATTATGTATCTGTCTGTCTGTCTGTCTGTCTGTCTGAAACCGAAACTCCATCAGAGTAATATTACAATTTATTTAGTCTGCCAGCTTCTATATATAGTACTACAAAAACCGCCGTAAACATATAAATAAAGTAGAAAGAAATTTCAAGACGAGACTGCGATTAGAACAGAAAACGTGTCAAGAATCTTACTTAAACTAATACTTTTCCAACTTCCTTATATGTACTGTTACAAAAAGTCGCTCAGACACTAGACGGGTTTTGCCATTTACATAATACATTCCTTTTAAACTTCAATTAAATTCATATTTACAAATATACACTTATAACTGCTATTATCAAATTTACATATGTATTTACAATATTTTCCGATAAGGTGATATTAATAAAAATTATTCATACAATTAATTAAACACATTTCATTAAGAAACCAGCGTGTTTTTTAAACCATACTTTGAATGGCAAGTACTGTTAAAATTGCAAAGTCATCCTTTCGGAAGTAACGTCATTTTGAGAGGGTTTTTTTTCATATTATAATTCTTTATTTTAATTACGTTGTTAAGACAAGGTGTTTTGTTGTAAATTAAAGTTAGGCAAGGCATATCGCAGTGATTAGTAAATGGGTGACCATTTTGGAAAAATAAATTGTTGACCCATCCTTCCTGTCCTTCCGGAAGTGACGTGAGAGAGTTTTTCACATAATCATTCTTTATTTTCATTACGTTGTTAAGACAAGGTGTTTTGATTTAAATTGAAGTTAAGTGAGGCTTATCCCAGCCATTAGTAAATGGGTGACCATTTTGGAAGAATTAATTGCTGACTCATCCTTCCAATCCTTCCGGAAGTTACGTCATTATGAGAGGATTTGTTTTCACATAATCATTCTTTATTTTCATTACGTTGTTAAGACAAGGTGTTTTGTTGTAAATTAAAGTTAAGCAATAAATATACCGGCCATTACTAAATGGGTGACCATTTTGGAAGAAGTAATTGCTGACTCATCCTTCCGGAAGTGACGTGATTGTGAGAGAATTTTTTAACATTATTATACTTTATTTTCATTACGTTGTTAAGACAAGGTGTTTTGTTGTACATTGAAGTTAAGCAACAAATATCTCGGCCATTACTAAATATCTAACCATTTTGGAAGAATAACAAAACTTATTCTTTGATATGACGTAGGCGCCTTCAATAGCATATTTAAACATGAGTTCTTTGATATGACCGAGGCGCCTCCTATTTTTTTCCATTTTTTAACTATGTATGGGGGAGAGTAAAAAAAGATGTTTTAGGGGGAAGGTAACATTTTTTTTTTAACTAAAATATTCTTATGTATGGGGGAGTGTAAAAAACAATTTTTGTTTGGGGGGGTAATTTTTTTTCCTTTCTTAACTAAAAATATTTCTATGTATGGGGGAGGGTAAAAAAAATTAGGGTGCGGTCGAAATTTTTTTTTTTTATTGTCAACTAAAAATATTCTTGGTCGGAAACAAAAAAAAACAATGTCTAACCACCCAGGAAATATGACTGAAGCTTCATCGGTTCGCGGGTGAGCGTTCAGTTCTGACGCGGCACCCTAGCAAAAATATGCGACCGGAGGGAGCATATATTTGCTAGTAATAATAACGTACTATACGAATTGAAATGATCACTTATTGGTACAGCAAAAAATATACCCTGATAAATTTGAAAAATATAACCTTTCCACCCTTGAATTATACTATATACTAACGTCTTGATATACCAAAAAACATGAATTCCTCCAAATTCTACGCACCGTTCAAGATTCGCATTTTCTCGTTTTAGCCTAATTAAAAATCCAATAAAATATATTAAAAGTAAACTCGTGACATTTGAATTTATTTATTTATTAATCATATATCTGTACATGCTCTTGGAGTTATGTATAAACATATAATAAATAATTATATATGCAGATATCTTAAAAATAGATGTGTATACTTATACGTGTATAGGTTTATGTTACATTCTGCTTTAATGAAACTTGCAATTGTGTAACCTATTTGAGTGGTCAATTAGTCTGTTACTTTTTTCCTCGTAATCGGCAATAGTTAAGTGTGTCCTTAATAATTAAACATGCGTGCTTACTTTTTTCCCCTTCTTCAACTTCGTCGAATATGGGGAACGCTGCGTGGATTTCTTTCCCCTCGTCGTGTGGTCTAATTACTTGGTTACTTTTTTAGTGTTAGATCGTCTTTACTGCTACGCATCTTCTCGTCATCGGTGTGCCTAAAACCCCGTTTCAATAAATTCGTTTTACATATATAAGAAAACAAATTTAGATACAAGACAGATACGGAATTGAGGATTTATTTAAGAGATAAATATTCAACGTTTTACAAGTACAAATTTACTTAAATTATAAAGGGGGAGACAGTTATATTAACCTAATAAACGATATATATATATATATATATATATATATATATATATATATATATATATATATATATGGAAAAACAGATATATAGATATACTTACGAATAGACAGATCGACGTTTATCATCGAGGGTTATCCTCATCATTTTTGTCGCTGTTAAGACATATTTTTAGCGGCTGGTCACAACGAATCTTAAGCCAGACTGATCTTCAAATCTAAACCTTTTATGTTTGTTCTGTTCTCCGTCGCGTCACAGCCGCGAATGATCTCATATCACTTTGAGTTTGTCACCGTTGACGTAATCTTGTCAAACTTCACCTTCGGTACAGATCAGGCAAAAATAACCATAGGAATGTTGTTAGTTTCGCGTTTAAGCGGTCACTGTAACCGTACTCATTCACATGTGTCAAGATTCATACTAGTGTACTTATCATAAAATCCTGCTTAATTTATCTTTTATTCGTTAAAGAATATTTTCTCGTTTAAGAAATTAGTTTGCACGGTTTAATAATTTATTATCATTGCTATTTCATATCAATGTAAGGATTCGCTTTTATAAATAAGGATGCATGGGTACATGCTGATATTTTTATATAAAAATATGCAATTAATGCGTTGTGGTAAGGGTCAATTAATACATCTTAAAACGGAATTTTATCAGCGTTTAGTGCATAAGTAAATTTAAATATGGATTTTAAAAACAGTTATTTATTTTTATTTCATCGTTAATGTCTAGAAAAAGTAGGATATTAATATATGTATACATATACATGTGGGTGCTAGGTCCCTTTAGCCCAAAATGCTAAGCAATTATACACAATGTAGAAATATGTAGAAATTGAACTGTGCATAATAGTTAAATTAAACAAATCATCCAATACGAAAACAAAAACGAATAGTTAATTAATGAACACTCATTGTTTAAAGGAATATACCCATTACTTATCTTTTTTGAAGTGGCTAGCATATCCATGACTGAGTATATTAGAATGTAGCTTTTATTTTCGTGTGCTTGAATCAAAACGCATATATCTGTCTCTGGTGGCTTTCTATGCGATTTCGAGCATGACCACTTTTTGCGCATCAATGTGATACTTGTAACAAACTTCCCGGTGAGAGGTGCTTATATATCTATTTAGGTCGGCTAGACTATTACAGACCATACCACATATTTGACAGGTGTTGTGATGAGCTGGTAGGATGCTATAATTAAAGCCACCCTTTGTCTGCGCTTGATTCTGACACACATGCACCCGTTGATGATTCACCAAACCGGCACGCGACATCGTTACAAAAGTGCAACTCTGACATGTGAGCCGGTCCTTATTTCCTCCTGTGTCTTACTTGCTACTCGTTTTATCTGCCGGTGGTTAATTCTGAGCTTGCTGCCTTCATGAATCGCTTCTCTCTACTTTGACCTATATGAAGCCATCGCTTCCAATATTTCAACATCAATTCCAAAGTTCTTCAAATCGTCTTTGAGACAATCTTTGAACCACTTACGCGGTTTGTAAAATAAGCGAGCGTTCTAAGTTAGTTCCCTATTGGCCACCGGCTGGAACAGTCTATCATAAGTACGACTAACAAGATAATAAGCACCAACGCGATCTGTGTTTACTTATACGAGACTCAATGCTTAGAACAACAGCGCGCCCCCACTTGTTCGTATCAGAATTAATGCTATCCCAACGGATACTAAGTAAGCGCCTAAGACAGTTCTGATGGAAACGCTCTCTCAAGCGAATAGGGTTTCTGTAAGTGTTCCATGTCTCCAAGCATATAACAAAATGGTTACAACACATGCCTCATACACACATATCTCAGTACTCAGCCTTATATCTCGTGGTGCCCACACTTGCTTTTCCAAACGACCAAAACCTACACCATCCTGGGCAATGCGTCTACTTATTTCAGCATCACACTACCTAGATACACAAACTGATACACTACAGAGAGTATGTGGCATTTAATAACTCTATCCGGTTCTTGGTACAAGTTGTCAGGAGCATGGGTAAGCATAACCTTTGTCATGCCTAAGCAATGTATCAGCCGCATGATTCTGCACGCCTATATGACACGATCCATATATTGCATA
Source organism: Sepiola atlantica (assembly GCA_963556195.1). NCBI lineage: Eukaryota > Metazoa > Mollusca > Cephalopoda > Sepiida > Sepiolidae > Sepiola > Sepiola atlantica. The sequence continues at coordinate 135,322,344 of OY744516.1, read as the reverse complement.
TGCCTCAACGAGTGAGCTACGAGATCCACATCGTCTGCATAGAGCAAGTCGTGAACAACAGCAGATAATGTTATTTACGAAGTCTTAATACGCTGTAGGTTATTTTGTCGAGCAACGTACGGAATTAAAGATACGTACCTCTGTCCCCATCATTGAAAGTGAGTGATAGAGTTACAGAAAAGAAGATGGAAAATAAAGTAAGTGCAGATATATCACCCTGCTTGACACCATTGCCAACTGGTTCTGAAGGGCAGTCATTTCAGTTGAAACCGGCTTTTATATTGTAGGTCAACTCACAAATGAG
>OY744516.1:135299540-135317040 GCA_963556195.1 Sepiola atlantica | reverse complement strand
CCTTAGAAATAGTTTTGAGGTAAGTCTTCCATTTCAGGTCTGAGTGAAAGTCAGTCTGAGAAGCTTAGCAAAGAAGGGTGCTTCCCTTAGGATTCATTCCACCTGGGAAGAAGTGAAGATGCATGCGTTGGTGGTGAAGGAAGAGAAGCTTGGTTTTAGACACGATAAAAGTAACATAACTCTTTACCCTCATTTTACCACGTCCTCGAGCTTGGAAGAGGGAAATATAGTCAGAAAGATCTTGACATTCAATGATCTTCGAAGTGTTGCCGTAAATAGTTGTGTTGTCTCCCTAGATGCCAACGAATTTTCTGAAAAAATATAATTGAAAGGATAGTTTTTTAAGAACAGGAAGAGGGTTGTGCCCAGAATTAATCCTTGAAGCACACCGGCATTAATGCTATGTGCTTCAAATTTTGCCCATTAACAATTACTTTTAGAGACTAATTGGAGAAAAAGGATTAGATGGTTGAGAGGGCAAATGTGCGTGTATGAAAAAATAATATTAAAGTATATAAATGTTTATATATATATATATATATATATATATATATATATATATATATATATATATATATATATATATATTATTTGTTGTCATATAGGAATTCAAAATGTCTTTAAAAGTCTTTCTAAAAGAACAAAATGTTTTTTTTAAATGTCAGAATTTTCGGTCGCTACCTGCGACTTTTATTAATGTAATTAGGTGCGTATGTGCGGTGGGTGGTGGTAGCGGCAGGCAAAAAGAGTATAAACAATAAGGTAAAGAAATGCTTATATGTGGCTAGTGTGTGCCCATCCAATATCTCTGAAATCCTCTTGAATCTTCAGAACTAAAGAAGTCAGCAACGTTGTGGCGTGGACATTTTCCAAAGCTGAAGTGGATACATAATCATAAAATGTTAAAATCTTCTCCTGTTCGAGGTGGGGTAGGAAGATCAAAGTGTAGTATCTGTTCCGATGGATACTGAACCACATGGACTGGTATCAGATTGGCCTTCGGGGCTTGATTTACGCCGGTCTATGGGTCTGTCCTGTGCAGTTCTAGGAAGTCCACCTTCCTAGGCTTCGCCTCCCCTCTTTGGGGAGGAGTAAGTTTATTTGTTACTGCCTGAGGCGCCCCTACCGTGGAATACCGACGGGGCTGTTTTTAAACCCCACTTTCCCGACTCGACCTTGGGTCACATCCTACTTGTGGGAGTAAGATACAAACTGGCCTTGTGCCTAACTCCTGGAGAGGAGTAAATCAATATTCGATGTGGGGCAGGAGAGACAGAAGAGCAGAAAAGGGGGAGATTTGATTTTTAATGCAACGCATATTTAGCCAACATTACATTATTGTCTGAAGAGAGCTAGCCGAATCAAAGCGCGTGTTTGCCACCTATCAGTGTTATTTTAGAGGATTCTGACAGAGAAAACCCTTTTACGGGTTATATGGAATATTTAGTGAAATTAGCTAGAAAAATTCAGTATAACTAAATCAATGATAAATATTTATGAAGAGAATGGTAACATATAATATATATTATACAGGAAACAACTTATATGAAGAAAGTTAATATAAAAGAAAATTAAAAAATGTCCTGCTTCCTTTGCTCCAGCTCATTTAATTCGTTAGTCTAGTTGTCTTTATAAATTCGTTGTAATACTACATATTACAGTAGATTATTTCCAAAAAGTGAAAACTTGTGGAACTCTTTTCCTGTCGACTGTTGTGCTTCTACCTATAGCCTTGATCATTTAAAGACTAAGGTCAATAGCGATCGTTTTTCTTAGCGATACTTATCTTTCGTTCTTATTAGCTCCTTAGATAAAGTGGATTCATGCCTTGTCTGAAGCGACTTACATAAAATACAGTAACTTGGAAAACAATAAAAAATGCATGACGTCATTTTCATTTTTTTCGACACGAGCAAACTGATAAATATAGATACAATTTTTATAAAACTCAAAATCATTGCAAAATAAAGCTCCCAGGCGATTGTGCAGTATATTTAACAAGAAATAAAAGGGGTGAAAAAATATACAACAAATGACTGTTACCAAACGTAAAAAAAATACTTTTATACTTACGCCTATACTTTTACGTGTGTTTTCTGATCCAAAGACTTATTATCTATGCAGTTGGTATTGTCACTTTTACTTAGCTACGCTCGTGTAGTTTTCAACATGGACGCCAATTTAATAACATTTAGAGGTGATTAGCGGCCACTTTAGAAAGTAAACCAGCTTGGCTGAGTAGAAGTGATCGTAACAAATGCATAGATAATAAATCTAACAGTAAGTTATTTTCCACTCATGTTTTCTTGTTAACTATACTGCATAATCACCAGTTTTTATTCTATTTTATAATAACATGGTATGTATCTCCAACGCAAATTTTTATATGTGCAATGCTATGAATTGAAAACTATACATATATTAGACTGAGATGACACAATACTTAGCTGTAACTCACACCACAGTTCACAAGAAACGCCGGGCTTAATAACCTCCAGGGAAAGTCGTGAGATGTTATTTCCGCGGTTGAATTATTCTTTGAATTACTTTACATGTAAAAAAAGTAACTAAATCGTAAAAATAACATCTTATGATGGTCCCTCAGGGGTATGAAACTCAACGTAATGTTTCGACCTCCCGCGTGAGTTATAATTTTTAACATCATATATATATATATATATATATATATATATATATATATATATATATATACTCGGGGGTCTAACTGGTCCGTCTAGTAAACGAAGCGTGACTTTACATATAATTAGTAAGCGTTTTCATAGTATACGTCATACTTTTGTTACGTACTTCCACTGCGTACTTCCACTGCACACTGGTCTTAATGGATGGCGTCACATATATCGACTAATGTGCACGAGGTCAATAAAACAAACAAGCAAGAAAGATCAACATTGTTTTAGTATATATATATATATATATATATATATATATATATATATATATATATATATATACTTCTCTATCCTAGCTGAATTAAACCTACATTATTACTTAATTTTCATTTTGATGCTGTACTTAGGTTTCAGTAAATGTTTATCTTCCATACACTATCGATATATATATATATATATATATATATATATATATATATATATATATATATATATATATATAGATATATATATATATGCGCGTCTTAAATAGTCAGACGTTTTGAATTTATCTCTCCTTATTACACCACTTTATACAGGTTCATTCTATAGACGATTTTAGACACCAACTTCTTGAAGTTTTACCTAAGGGTATCTCTACTTCCAACATTTTGAGGTGATACTGTTTTTTTTGTCGGATAACTTTTTAAGTGACGCCCCTCCGTAGTGATTTGACTTCTTCGAACTTTTACTTTTAATCATGTCAAATTGTGCACTGCGATTTAACCATGCCGTAAAATAATTCTATCATTTTATATCTATGTACATATCCTGGTTTTTCCTACTACTTATAGCTTGCTTATTGCAATGGTTTCTGTGTGTTAGCATTTGCGCATGTCTGTACACGATATATTCTATTCTTTTAATTGTGCACACACACGCACATACATTTAAAGTTCCTCTATATTTACTAACTAATTGGCTATGGCCGATGGATAAGATCCCCGACTACGAATCAGTGGCGATTTGTGATCGGGGTTCGCGCCTACCGACCGTTGAGAATTAGTTACTAGACTGAAGATTGCGTTAGCATGAAACATCGATGTCTCTAGGTATTTAAATAATTAATATTTATTTATAAAAATATTATTGTATATATATATATATATATATATATATATATATATACATATATATATATATATACGTGTGTATGTAATTCTGTGAGTGTGTTTCATTGTAATGTTCAATATGTATTACAACCTTTATTTTTATTAACAATATATTTTGTGAACAATTCTCGTTTGCGTATCCTTCGAAAATCTTATAATTCATTTATTCTATTTTATTGGTCCTATATTTAGTAGTTCTAACCTGCATGGTTAAACTATTTTTTAAATTGTATATTGTTGTTATAATATCCTACTACCATTATTATTTCTATTTGTATTTTATCATTATTATAATGATTACCATTATTTAGTGTAAATGTTAGACTTTATTTTGATGCTGCAGTTATTCGAATTTTATAAAGTTATGTTTATAGATAAATATTTTATAATTGTTTTTTTTAAGAAAATATTCTCAATTTAATTCATTTTCAATTTGTATAAATTTTTCTTTTTAAATTTCTGACCATTATTTTTTTTAAATGTTATTTTATTATTATACTTACTATTATTTAGTGTGAATTTTAGACTTTGTATTCATGTAGGAGTTTTTCAATTTTTTAAATTAAGATATGTTTATAATATTGTTTTTAAAATTGTTTTTTAAAGAAAATGTTTTCAATTTAATTAATTTTGAATTTTTATGATTTTTTTCTTTTTATATTTCGTTTATTTTTATAAGTTTTTATACTTGTAATTTCTTAGCAGTGCCCACATTTTCTATTCTTTGTACTCTTGATATTATTTTCTCATATTGTGTTCCTGTCTATGTCTGCTTATATTTTGATGTTAACTCTTTAAAATGGGATTGGAATTAGGATATTCCTACTCTCTAACTTCTTCTCGAATAGCTGAGTAATCGAAGGTGTACACTATTATAATTATTGCTGCTTTGTTTCACTTCGAAATTTTAGTGTATATATGCTGATTAAGATGTGGTATCAATAAATTCCCATTTCGCCTCAGAAACGATCGTACACATAACTGCCGTTGATGTATAATTGTTGGAACGGATATAAATGAATATATCATACATTTGTTTATCTCTGATCTATAATATATATATATATATATATATATATATATATATATATATATAGAGAGAGAGAGAGAGAGAGAGAGAGAGAGAGGGGGAGAGAGAGAGGGATTTAAAATAATCTACACAAATCAATTCATATTTTGGTAATACCTAGTCGGGACCGAACTAACATTCCGTGGTTCTTGTTTTGACGATGAATCTGATATAATCATTGTTATCCCAAGTACTTTCGAGCCCTTCCGGATCCGTCCTCAGGAGAATCAGTAAATAACAATGTGTTGATATGAAGATGGACCCGGAGGGCTCGTAAGTATTGATTTACTCCTCTCCAGGAGTTATGCACAAGGCTAGTTTTTATCTTACTCCCACAAGTAAGATGTGACCCAAGGTCGGGTCGGGAAAGTGGGGTTTAAAAATTGCCTGGGCAGCCTGTCGGCATTCCCCGGTAGGGGCGCCTCAGGCAGTAAGCAATAAACTTACTCCTCCCAAAAGAGGGGATGCAAAGCCTGGGAAGGTGGACCTCCCAGAACTGCACAGGACAGACCCATTGACCGGCGTAAATCAAGACCTGAAGGCCAAGACAACACCAGTATGGGGTGCAGTATCCATCGGAACAGATACTACACTTTGATCTTAGGGCTTGTAAGTAGTTGGGACACTAATGCTTATGACGTACAGTATGATATAAGCTTTAGTGCACTTCTTAACTATTTCCTTAATCTTTTATTTATTTATTTATTTATCTCCTGGGTGTTTAAAGGAATATGCCGGGGTTTGCAGAATGTGTAAACATAAAAATACCCTAAGGCGATGCCGGGTCGGGTCAACTATAAAAATATTTATATAATAATTATCTAAATTCCAATCACAAAAAGTCAGTCTTTTCTCATATCATTTATTTTTTGCAAACATTATGGTCTTACAATGGTTTCACAACGTACAATATGCTACAGGCAAAAGCATTTACACGCTGATCCTCAGAAACCACAATGAAATTCAAATATAAAGATAACAAATCGTGCATAAAGTTTAAGGAAAACACAGAAAGAAGAAAACCCTCACGTGTGGTAACCCCGGTAATAAGATGATTGAATTGCAATCAAGTCAGCATATTGAATTTTACGAATTATCAACATTTTAAATAAAATAATCAAACTCCACAAATAAACACTCAACAATATCTATCCATATTTAAGCGCGTTTCAGAAAACCAAACTTATTATGAAAATTATATGTAAGTAAAATTTGAAAGCGTATACGATTTTTATTATTATCATGTTAGATTTTATTGATCACAATTAAAATTAAATTTATATATATATATATATATATATATATATATATATATATATATATAGCCAGTGAGATCAGACCCTCGGGCTCTATCCGCCCACGTTTATATGGATTACCCAAAACTCACAACGCAAATATCCCAGTTAGGCCCATTCTATTTATGGTAGGGTCATCACAGCAGAAGGTTGCAAAATGGATCTTCAATATTTTACAGCCAGTATTGAAGTACTATAGTAAATACTGTCTAAAAGATTCATTTTATTTTGCAAAGTATATTCAAGATTCTAAGGTTGCTAATAAATGTATGTGTCCCTACGATATTAGCAACCTATTTACCTGTGTCCCTATGTTTGAAACTATCGATATATGTGCCGATTTTTTATGTCGTAGCCATTTATCGTCTCCTTCCATTCCTGAAAGCATATTCGTGCAATTGCTGACATTTGCCTCTACATCCTTTAAATTTAGTTTTAACGATGTAATGTATAGGCAAATAGACGGCGTATCTATGGGCTCAGTCCTAGGGCCGACTATGGCGAATATTTTTTGTGGGTTTTTTGAGAAGGCTTTATTATCTGGACCTACTAAACATTTAGTCTACTTACGATATGTAGACGATACATTTTGCCTCTTTAATAATAAAACGAAGGCAAATACATTCTTCGCCTTACTCAATAAAATGCACCCCGCATTAAAATATACCTATGAAAGAGAGCGTAATTCAACTTTAGCTTTCCTCGATGTATTGGTAACAAAAACCCCATCGAGTTACCTACGTTTTCAGGATTATATACTCGCTGGGATTTATTTTGTCCTAAGAAACGAAAGGTAAACTTGATGTGGACATTAATACACAGAGCCTTATGAGTTGTTAAAAATCAAAATTGGACGAAGAAATTAAAACTATAACTAATAACGGCTATCCTCTTGATGTGATTAGGGCTATCATCAAAAGGAAAATAAATACTTTTTCCGAAATAAAACCAAATACGTTGACTAAATGTCCAATTTACATTCGTTTACCTTGGTTAGGCACAGTAAGTGAGAAATTCGCCAAGCAAATCAGCTCAGCAGTTGAAAATTGCTATTTTTCTTCGAATGTGTGTGTTGTGTTTTCTACAAAACCTTTATTGGCGTCCTCTCGTAAAAACGTTTTACCCCCCACCATTAAAATAATGTAATTTATCATTTTAAATGTAGTTGCAGTGCTGACTACGTGGGAAGGACGACGTTAAGATTGGATAGTAGAGTCCAACTGCACATTCCGAGTAAGATCATGAATGGAACCTTCCGGTCAACGGACGTTCAAAATAAAACATACGGGTCTTCCATTACAGACCATTTAATTAAAAACCCGCCGCTAGGAATTTTAGCATAGACTCCTTCACCATTCTCAGTAATGCTTACTCATTATAACTTCTAAAAATCTTGGAGACGATCCACGTTTGTCTTAAACGTCCCTCCCTTTTTTTCTATTGGGACTAGATGTGATCAGTCTCTAAGATTCATCCTCCATTGTACATATAACATAACGCTATTTTATTTTCTGTACTCTCTCTTTTCACCCCGTGTTTTATATCCCTCGTTTTTTTTAATCCCTCGATACAGCCTTTGTTCAGAGAGGGCGAAACCGGTCGGCTGGCAGTTTTTTTCTTGATTAACCTTTAATCATGAACGATAGAATTCGTCTTCCATTCATGCTTGCGATAATAAAATGTTGTACTTTCCAAAAAATCATGATATATATATATATATATATATATATATATATATATATATATATATATATATATATATATATACCACTTTATTTGATGATGTGTTGAATTGTGATTTTATAACCTATTAATTATTTTGCTTATTTTTATCTAAAGTATTCAAACACATCCTGGACACTTAATGATATCTATTTTTTACAAAAAAGCATATATGAATAAATCTCACCCGGGAAAGCTCTTGTATTTTTATAGGTCTTTGACTTTATTTTAATACACTCCAAACAAAGCACCTTGTCACTGAGACGTAAATGGCTACTGTGAATTTGAGGCCATATGTATAGGTGCATCATCAGTGGGGAGTTGTGCAGCCAGATGTTAGTTCACCTTACATTTAATTTCGTGCATGTTGTTCCTGTAAGTTAGCAAGGAGAGAATTCCAAAATCTAGCCGTTCTAGGAAAGATACTATTAGAGTAGAAAGCCTTCCCGCATCTGGGGACTTTCACAATGAAGGATGGTATTCAGAATAATGTTGAGTCGTTCGGGTGTATTTCTGTTGAGGGGGCACCAGAACAGCAAGTTTGTTGGAGTACATTATATTAAAGTACTCAGGAAACAAGCACAGGGATACAAGAATGGGACGATGAGACAGGAGCTTAAGCGTGGTGGATTGAGCAAGACCTATTAGATTAGAGACCCTTTTTGGACCCTTCTAAGAACGAGAGACTGGTGGATAGTGCACTAGCAAAAATGTGACTACAATACTTCATGCATGGTCGAATGGTGGCTTTTTAGAGATATAGTAATTGGCAGGTGTGAGAAGATTTCTAGCACAGTAGAGATAACCGACTTTCCTTGCAACAGCCTTGGCAGTATCTTCTCTCTCTCTCTCTCTCTCTCTCTCTCTCTCTCTCTCTCACACACACACACACACATTTTCATTCACCACGAATCCAAACCTAACTTACTCATTCCACACATTCTTGACATAGCCAGCTGGTCAAACCCTACTACTCACCAAAAATGTTACACCTACCCACAACAAAATAAGCCCGCCCCCCCTCACCCATTTCACCCTTCCCACTACTTCTCTCACACTCTTACCCACCTACCCCTCCCACTTTCAAACCACCTTCATTTTTTCAAATCTTTTCTAAAACCATGACATACCCACACACCAAAATCACAGAGCCTCCCCCTCCTCTTTCCCCCACCACTCTACTTCTTCACTAACAGCCATCCACATTATTTCCGTTCACCCCCACCCCTCCACTTTTTCAGTCAGAACCATCCTCATTTATTTCATTCCATGCTACTGACTTCACTAAGACTAGACCTCGGGTCTGCGCACAAAGTAATGGCTACTACTTTGTCTCATCAACTCATTATGTCAACCCAATATTTTCACGTTCTTGCATGACACTTTTCTTAAAGTTATCATCCTGAGGAAGTCTCACAAATAAAGACGAAACGTTGATCAATATATAAAAAACATCCTTTTTGGTGTTTCCTTTTTCATTTACCATATATATATATGTATATATATATATATAAATATATATATATATATATATATATATATATACTATTTTTCAAATTAACACATATACACATGTGATTCGAACCCAATACGAAAGTCGTAATTGACTTAGTAGTCAGAGCGCTTACCGACTATATATATATATATATATATATATATATATATATATATATATATATATATATATATATATGCATTCAATAAATCTACATGGTTCGGCTATTAATATCAGCTCAATGTTCGATTATTAAGATCAACCAGAGCTATTATGATGTAAGTTGAAATAAACAAAATTAGAACATTATTTATATCAGTTGCAAGAATTTAAACATAACGATTATATGGTGTACGATCGTTTCCTAAACAATTTGGAATTTTTCTTTATACTTTTAATGACTCCAACATGTTTTTATCAGCGCTTTTTCCAACATCAGATACAGAAGTCATGTAAGACAGAACATCAATTTTTAGTATTATTTATATTTTTCTATGTTTATCCTCTTTTAAATCAAATAAAATAGAGTGGTAGTTAAAACTAGGAAACCTTAAAATAATTCCAAGATAAAAGTCTATAATCGAGAATATACAAATATACTATGAAATACAAATAAAGAATAACAATTATGATTATAATAATAAGAAAAATATTCAAGAAAGAAAAAAATGGTAGAATAATAATTAGAAGAAGAATGAGAAAATATAATAAGAAAAAAAACTGAAGCAAAAACAATTCTCAAAAAAGACAAAATTAAGGAAAGTTAAGAGAAATACAAAAATACTGTATTTTAAATATTTAAAACATTTAATTTGCTGTATCCTATATATTTTCATTTCTATTATTATCATTGATTAAACTAATGGAGTAATATATTATTGCAAAATAAGAGGTTATGTCTCACATATTGACTAAATATATGTTTTTTTTAATAATACTATTTATATATTAAATTGATGTTTCGTCTTACATAACTTCTGTATGTGATGTTGTCTAGGGCGCTGATGAAGACTCTACTGACTCATCTAAAGTAGAATAACAGAATTTTCGGAATTGTCTGGGAAACTATTGTACGTCATAAAATCGTCGTATTTGAATTCTTGGAACTGATATAAATAATGTTCAAATGTAGTTTATCTCAAATTACTGTATATATATATATATATATATATATATATATATATATATATATATATATATATTGACGAAATATTTGTATAACTATGAACTAAAAATGAAAGTTTATAAAAAAGAAAAAAAAGTAGGTTTCGATTTTTCTTTTCTTTTTATTATAAAATTAATATCGCATCTTTAACATGTTTCGAAGGTATTTTATTTTACCTCAATCATTATTAAATTTCATTTAGATGCTTAAAAAATAAACTTTTTAAATATTTCTCTCTCTATATATATATATATATGTATATATATATATGTATATATATATATGTGTGTGTGTGTGTGTGTGTGTGTGTGTGTATGTTCTTTTTTCGCGACTACTTTCAATTTGATTCGTCAAATCATCTTCAGGCAGTGTTAGCCTTAAAACTATTTGACGAATCAAATCGAAATTACTCGCGAAAAAGGAAAGAAAAATGGAACAAGAAACCCACGAAACTTACATACACCAATTTGACCGAAATACTAAATGGACTATTTGGAAAATTGAAAAAATAAAAAGGTATTAGTAAACAACAACACTGTGTAATTTTATGTTTGCCGTAATAAAAATATGCTGCCTAAATACACACAATTTATATATATATATATATATATATATATATATATATATGTGTGTGAGGGAATAATAAACATGGGATGAGGATTAAAACAAAAACATTAATGGAGACAAAACGAAATTAACACAGAGACACGATTTGAAATTGATATTTCATCTAGGGCAGACTTAACCAATGCATGATGGATAATAGACTGAAATAATTAGATATACACTGCTGTGAATGTATATATACACTGCTGCTGTGCATGTATATATACACTGCTGTACATGTATATATACACTGCTGTGAATGTAGGAGTGAGAATTAACAGTGGACGGAAGCTTGGTAGAAATATATACTGTGAAAATGGAATATTAAGGTTGGTTTAAACATGGTCAGAAATAGAAGTTTCAGTATGGATATTTTTAGCGATAGTAAGGGAAATCTAAAAAAAATCAAGGGTGCGGTTTGACATGACATTTGGAGTGTGAAATGAGACTAACCGATTTAAGTCGTCTTTGATTAATATTGTGTTCAGATTTAAAATTGAGGTCTTATAGAAATTAAATTTATGCTTAAAAATTAACTCTCTGACACACATACCCACCCTTACTCCGCTTTCTACATAGACTTCTACAACCACACTGTAGACTTCCACGACATCACCCTATTGCTTAGCTAAGTACATGAAATAGTACATTTCTCAGTCAGAGCGGTTCACATGTTGAAATTCAAGGAGGCAGAACAAACAAGCAAATGTATGGAGATTGGCAGAGAAATGTGTATATGATTAAATTATTATATTAAGAAAACTATTGTAACACCAATAATTGTAAGAGCACTAGGATCAGTTGCGAAAACTTGACAACACGCTAGAAAAATTCGAATCACAGTGAAGAATTACACTATAAAAAGCACACCACTGATGACAATAGCTGAACAGTTAAGAAAAATTCTTGAGCGTGGAAGCATACCCACAGAGCCATGGGATACCGCCACAGATTAATCGAAATCGAATACCGTTGCGTAACACACAACTAGAAGTATAAATATAACATTACCTGAATCCAAGGGAATTGAAACTGCCCGGGTAGGTATGTATGTAAAAATACATCCAAAGCTGACATCTCACTCCCCACTAAAAAATAAAACGCGATGGCATTAGCATTGATTGGTACCATAGATAAATGTCGTGAACGGTATGGAAAAATGGAAAGGCTGAAGAGGAAAAAGCACCATCCAGCCCTCGACTAAGATCCTAAAGAGGTTTATTTTCAGGCAAATTCCAAATAATCTATCGACCGTTATCAGCAAAAGCTACATTGTAAACGGCAGGTGCAATAATGCAAAATTATTTGCAATGGTGATCAAATGAAGCGAAGAGCTGTGAAAGTCTTGGGAGATTTGTTATCACTCAGACTTCAGGGAGCATTGCTTGTTTTTTGCCAGTGCGCGATCACTGATAATTCTTAATGAGTAAGAGATGATAATTTTGTTCATTACAATTTGCAAAACGTTTCTATGGCGACATAAACTGAGACGTGTTACTGTTTATGCACAACGTCACGTCGCCTCGGCAGCCGTCACTGTTGCTGATTTTTATTGTTAAGCGAGTGGGAGCCGCATGCAGCGTCGAACATGAAGCTGTCGATATGGTCTGCTTTTAAAAATGGGGAATAATAGAAACGGATGTGACGTTACATGGCTCAAAGAGAAAGTGTGAACGAGAAACGGTTGACAAGGTATGGAGTAAATGAGCGTCACCCTGAACAATTGCCGTAGTGAAACCGGTCAAACTCCGCCCCATTACTGACAGATGCCGCTGGAGGTAGCAATGACTGACAACGATTGGTCATAAGAGGGTATTAGTGAACGTCATGTGTAGCAAAGGCGGAAATCCGACCGATTTGTGGATGAGAATAATTATGATAAAAAAACAACAGAATAATAATAAAAATCGCTGGCTCTATTTCGTTCTTGGATCATGGGACTTTGCTTGGCCTTACGGATGGAAACGGAAACATCCAATGATATTTCCGGATATGGAGGGAAAGGGATGTTAAATATTGAACGAGTACACTCAGTAATATATAAAACGGTTAATTGAGGAAAACAGGAAATTAAATTTCAGTCGGGGCCAACTTACTGAACTCGAGGTTAGGATTACTAGACTGTGTGAATTAATAGAAACGGACATGACGTAACATGGCTCAAGTGAGAGTGAAGGAAGGGAAACTATTAGTTCCTTAGAAGCACGTGTGACTTGTTAAATTGAAATTCACTGGCAAGATATGATTAAACAGTCATTATTGTTCTCTCTTTATCCCCGCCCCCTTAGTCTTTTTGAAAATATAAATAAGGAGTTTTGACTTCAGGGCGACACGCCGTCAGTCTGGAAGGATCACTGAAGGACGCGTACAAAAACGAGCTGCTAACAAGGTATGAAGAATAATTGTGAACTTTCATGTGTTTTTGTAGTAATGACGGCAGCTTGGGGTTCTGCATGTATGACACAAGGTTGAAGCACAACACATGCTCCTGAAGGATTTCAGGTTACCACCGACATTGAAGTCAACAAGAATCAGCTGTTGTTCCAAATCGATAACGAAGGTCGTCGTCTGTAGGCATTCAGTGGCGGTTTCACATGCGCTTACGCAACATTTTTATCCTTACATGGCATTACAGTAGATCACTGAACGTCCGGAGATTGTCCTCAGACGCATTGGCTAGAAAAAGGGGGCCACTGAATTCCGGTGCAGACGCATTTATATCTCATAGACGCCTTTGGGCGGTTTGCGGCACTAATGTAGCGATACCAGTTCGCCGTGGGCGACCCTTTTAGAAACCGAAGTTTCGGACGGCATAGATCTCACATTACCTGTTTCCATAACAATGTCGCATAGGGAAGTGTTTTGACTTCATGGCTGGGCAACTGACGACTTTTTAGAATCAGGCACGCGTGTCAAGTTTAACGGGAAAAAAGAAGTAATTCCTATTTACTTGCCTCCTCACGAGGGCAAAGTTAGACACAAGCTTAGTTTTTAATATGGGGAGAATTCAGCTCCCCGAAAACAGGCACTCTGGATCGGAACAAAAATTAAAATTGACTCAGTCTAGAAGAACTTCACCCTCACTGACCGAGGACAGAATAGACCAAGTGAAGCATCAGGACATATACTACACTTTGTTCTTAGCCAAGGTCTGAAAAATAATTAGTATACAATTCGGGGTGCTGAGTCGACGAGTATACACAGTCTGATTTTCTCAGCCAATCTCGACACGTCGACTTAAAAAACAATGGTGTTTTTCACAGACAACGCTATGACTGCTATGCAAACTTCAACAAATTTATCCGAAAGCTGTTTTTTTTTTTTATTTCTCGCTAAAATGTGTAACTAGAAAAATATACGACACTATTTGCTAATATCTCAAACCATGTGCAATGTTAGCTTTTTGTCTTCAGTCTTCAGAAAATGAAAGCTAGACAACATTCTAAAGTGTCTACTATGTTTTGTTTTGTTTTATGACATATCAGCTCTTTGGGGTTATTTAATGCAGACTCTATTTATTTTGGTAAAAGAGTTTTATGCTTGAGGTTCATACTATTATTTAAACATTTAACAGATTCTATCTTGTATATAGATCATTTGCAAAACAATTGTTTTATATGTGTATATTTTATGGATAAACAGCCTACAACTGATTTTTTTTATTTATCATTAGGGCAGTTTGGTTTATTGGACGTATAGATATTAGATTTTCAAAAGGACATAATGACTACCACTCTGATGTCATTAAATGATTCCTTCATAGTACCGACGTTGTAGTATTTTTAGTATAAAGTGTTTAACTGTGTATGGGACTTAGCAAGTCGAATACCATGGTGGCTCTTTCAAATCAAGCAGGAATGACTATGTATGCCAATTTATTTTTATTCAATCAAAGGGAATATTTGCCAAATAATGTGACATATCAAATTCATATTTATGTATTTCTGAGGAGTCAAATTAATTACATTAAAGTCGTAATATAAATTAAAGTATGCGTGCCCCATTTAAACTAAAATACATTATTTATTACTATGGCAAGAGAGAGTAATTAGGAACTAAAATAAGTAAATTGGCCCATATCTTTTAGTGTGGCTGTACTGACGCATTCTTGAAATTCTCCATTTTGTTCAAGTCAAATAATGTGTTGCTCTTTCTAGGGGGCGGATCAAATGCTTCCCCTTCATTGGCTACTACACCGAAATGTGGGGTACCACTCCTTTCCATGGATTGCTCTACTTAACCTTGATCCTTTTATTTCATAATGCTGAGTGTTTAACAAGTGGCCATCGCGTACCATTTATTGAGTCTTAGATATGACTCAACCAGAGATCGAACCCCAATCTCCCGGACGATTACGCCAATGGGCCGGCTTAGGTTTTCTTCATTTTTCTTCATTTGATTCCCAGTTTTATTCAATTATCTTAGACTCGCGGCACCCAGTGAGAATTCAACGATGATTCTACACCAAATATGTATACTTTAGTGTTAATAATAATATTTATTTTTAAATAATAAATGTCTGTCAGAGTCAAGAAAAAATGACCCTTTCTTCTTCCGTAAAAATAATTGTCATTGCCAGCTAAATATTCTTTAAAGTAATAAATAAGTATTTATTATTTGTTTTAAATTGTAGAAATTGAATTCTTTTTAAAATAATAAATATTCTCTTTGTTTTTATCGCAAAAAATAATTTTTCAGTTTACCATTCTTCAAATCAATTTTTTTAAATATAACATTCTGAAATGCATTTATTTAAAATGTAACTGTTTTAGTTGACGGAACGACATAATCTGATTTGGGAACAATTCATTTTAAAATGAGTGAAGTCGAAATGTTTTTTTATCTTAGCGTGTGTGAAAGATTATAACGTAAGTACAAACATGAAATGACTTAGCGTATTATTATATATATATTTTTTGCGGTAGTAATTTTATTTTCAATACACTTGTGATACCGGTGTGTTGCTGAGATAAATTCCCTATCATATAAACGGATAATATGGGACTGCAATATTGAAATTATACCAGTATTCTTAGGCAGAAGTACCGATATTGTGTGAGTCTCATTTTACCTTTGTGTGTTTTATGAGTAATAATAACAATTATTATATATTTATATAATACGCAATGTGTCTACACACAATATGATTAACTGTTAAACAAAGCAACGTTTACTGTAAACTCCTTCTCTCTTTTTCACGGTGTGATACAGTGACACAGTATGTCTGTTGATGACTACATAAGTGCATCGAAAGTGCTGTAATCTTTCTATCATCATCATATGACGTTAACTCTAGACTCTGATTTTATTCTTTAACCAAACATCTGGCAAAAATAGCATTCCAACAATGCAATATACCTCGCCACTGCATACAACCTCCGATCCCGGTTTAAGTATTACTTATTTTTTACTGCATTTCATCCATGTCTCTATTTCTTTTTTTCCTTTTCTTCTCTTTCTTTCTCCTTTTTTTCCATTTTAACGTTGTTGTCGCACGCGCTGCATAATTTTTCAAATGCTTACACATGTACCCAAAACATCCTGTTGTTCGTCTTCTTTTTTCTATGTTTTGCTGTTATTCAATAAATTTAAAATCTTCACATTTTCTGAACAACTTCGTTGATCCGAACGAAACTGGCAAATCTCTTGTTTCTGATGAGTTTATATATATATATATATATATATATATATATATATATATATATATATATATATATATATATATATATATATTAATGATGGCTCTCTTCACATTTTTTTTCATTTGAAAAAAAATAAAGAGAATATCTGAAAGGATCCACGATGCTGGAAACGCGTTATAAAACTATAAAATGATAAATTAATGAATTAATAAACAATTAAAACAGTTTTATTCAAAGTTCGCACTTCATTTTTATGTTTGCAAGAATCATTTTTATTATTAGTCTTTTATTTTATTGCCTTCTATCTCCACCCCATACACCTTTTATATATTTCGAAATTTATTTTACAACCAGTTAACAGACACGAGAACTCAAAATCAAAAAAGAACAGACGCCAAAGTGTGGTATCGCATATAGCCATGAAAATCGTTAAATTTACTGATTCATTCATACTTAATTAAGATTAAAAAAACATTGGAAAATGTACTTCTCACACTTTTGTATGTATGCCAGTGCTGAGGGTTTGAACAAAAGTCCACCGTACAAAAGAACACATTTTTTTGTTTTCTTGTTTTTTTAATATACAAATTAAATGAATTTACATGATATTGTTGATGTTATTATGTACAGATTTTAATTATACTGGTAGTTTTAAAATAATAAGTATTTATTATTTTATCATTAAGACCAGCAATAGAAAATAAGTTAAGTTTTGCTTTTTA
>OY744516.1:135232040-135297040 GCA_963556195.1 Sepiola atlantica | reverse complement strand
TAAATTTTATTCTGTGCGGGCATCTGTTTTCTATCTCACTTCTACAGTTTTATAGATTCCATCGGGGATGAAACGCGACAGCCTCTGTGTAGCTTAATTGCCATACATATATTTTCATAGATTACTAATATATATATATATATATATATATATATATATATATATATATATATATATTAAAATTGACAATAGAAAGCCTTTATAAAAATCTTTAAATATTAATCTTATTAATTTGGAAATTAAATTTCATCTTCACACAATACTAGTCAACTATTATTGTGTGTTTTTTTTTCAAAAAACAAACAAACTTTGTTTTGTCTTTTGATATAACGGCCTTGAAATGAGTGTTATCCGCACTGGTGTTGTAGCGGGTATGAATTCAAATTCTGGTTGGCGAACGAAGAAGCAAGACACGCTGGTATTTTCGAAGTCTGTCGTTCATTTTCAAGCATTCATAGATCAGAATTCTTTAAATTAAAAATAGAAATACTTTAGATTAATTAATTTTTTAGCATTAATCTTATTAACTACGGAATAAAATTCCATCATCAGATATGTGTTTTTACAAAAGGATATGCCCATACAATCGTACCGGTATTTCTCAAAAACCCGCTCTACCTATGATAATGGTACCTTTTAAAATTAAAGAGGAATACAGAGCCCTATTAAATCCAATTCCCCCAGTTACCTTTATATAGACATTTCAATTTGGGTTATATGAATTGTAATTGATAAATTCGTTATGCTGCTGATTAAAATCATTAGAGTATTTAAAGTTTTACTCTAATACTTTACTCGTGATAATAAACTGATTTTATGAACGCGCGTGCATATGGATAAACATTGTGAAATACTGATTTGGGGAGTGTCATTATAATATTTAAAATTTAATGACATACTTAAGTATGTCATAAATTTTATAACTACAGAATTATATATATATATATATATAAATTTGGGAAAGTTTATTTTTTGAGCATCAACGAAATTAAAAACGTAAAGAAATAGGCAAAATGCCTTCAGAAAAAAACATTTGTTAGATGCTTATATTATTTATTAAAATCAGAACAAATATTTACATTTTGACTTTATTTTATTAATATTTCACTCGATATAACGAGCATCATCAGAGCTTTGAACAAATATAAGGTATTTACCTAATTATTTTTTATGTATACGTAACAATCGTTCTTGGTGGTGATGAAAGATTGGCGTCCGGATGTTGTGTGGACAAACGGTGAAGATGTCTCTTTTTTTAATTCTGAACTTAAAAACGCGAATGGCTCGCAAGTAGACATAAATATGAGAAAGTTCATTTTTTTTCAAGATTAAAAACGAAAGACATATTCTTACATATACATAAAAAGCTTGTTTGAAGCTCTGATGATGATCGTTATATCGAGTAAAATATTAGTAAAAAAAAGTAAAAATTAAAATATTTGTTTTGATTTTAATAAATAATATACGCATCTAAGAAATGCTTTTTGAAGACATTTGCCTCTCTCTTTACGTTTATATATATATATATATATATGTATATATATATATATATATATATGTATATATATATATATATATATGTATATATATATATATATATATATATAAATATATATATATATATGATGGTGATTAATGTTGCTACGCATCGTTCAGAATATAATTGTAGCAATTAATAAAATTTTGATGGAAAGATTCAGTGGATGGCTGTTAGTGAAGAAGTGGAGGGGTGGGGAAAGAGAAGGGGAGGGGAAGGCTATGTGATTTTGGTGTGTGGGTACTTTCCCCACTCCTCCATGTTTCTTATCAACCCATCATGTCAACCCAAAATGTTCACGTACTTGCATGACATTTTTCTTAAAATTATCATCCTGATGAAGTCTCACAAATAAAGACAAAACGTTGATGAATATATAAAAAACATCCTTTTTGTTTTTTCTTTTTCATTTCCCATTACGTCGGATTATCTTCCTTTCTCATATATATATATATATATATATATAATTACGCGGATCAACCAGCATTTCGACGGTAACAGTGAATACTCCATATATATATATGATAAAAAATAAAACTAATATTCCAATGTAATGGAATATGAAAAAAAGAAAACAAAAAAATTATGAATGTATTCATCAACATTTCGTTTTTATTTCAAGACTTCCTCAGAATGATTGGTTTGAAGAAATAACACACCAGTACACATATTTGAAACAATTTTAGTGTTTCAAATATTTGTACTATGTCGTGTTGTTTATTCAGCCCAATAATCTTGAGGAAACCTTGAAATAAAGACGAAACGTTCATGAATACATAAATAATATTTTTCTTTTTTTCATCTTCCATATATATATATATATATATATATATATATATATATATATATGTATAGGATTATTTTTATTTACTCAGACATGTAAAAATCTGCGACACTAGCATGTCGATATTATCGATCAACAGCTATTATAAACTTAGATCTCATCATGCAGAGTTAGAATCCGATCTTAAGCTTAGATCATATTTTCTTTCCAAATATGATCTAAGGTTAAGATCGGATTCTCCCTCTGCCTGATGAGATCTCAGTTTATAATAGCTGTTGATCGATAATATCGACATGCCAGTGTCGCAGATTTTGTACATATCTGTGTAAATAAAAATAATCATAAATAAAAGCTATATTTGATATTGAGCTCTTTTTATAAACCCGGTTGAAATTCTTTGGATTACTACCCTGTGGATGTTTTACCTGGATTATCATTATATATATATATATATATATATATATATATATATATATATATATATATATATATATATGTATAGTCAAGCATATTGGTTACACACATGTAGTTAGATACATTTTTAGCGGCACCTTTTATATCAACCTATATTCTTACTAAACTCTACAGTAGGAATAATTTGTTGTGTGTAATCAAATGTATTTTAGGTTTACCAAAATTGTTGGCAACTGACAAGAAAGGTCATATGTTCGGTGGCAGCTACCAGGGTCCTACGGCAGCAGGCAAAAGCCCGCTTAAATCACCGTGGGGTACTTATTCGCCTCAAACAAGGGCAATTATATGACAAGGTACAACTTAGTGTCGGTTGTCTCGCGCACTACACTAATTGCTAATGGCAATAATAAAGTAATCTCGTTACCCTAGGCTGTGTTTTTGAAGTACACCAGTCATATTAAGTTAATACTTACATTTTTTGCAATGATAGGAAGCGTAATAAAATGGAAACGTCCGGTTTCAAAGGGAGCGGTGTGTCAAAGATATATGTGCGCTTATATTGATTATATGTATCTCTGTAACCGAAAAATAGTTTTAATTTCCCTTTTATTTATGTATTTTTAGATCAAAATTTTACCCATCATACAATAATGAAGTATATTAATTACATGTTTATAAATAAGTTAGAAGCTTTTATTTCTAATTGTCTGGTTATATTTATATACATATTTCTAAATAATTTCGTGGATATATCTTGAAGGAAATAAATGTAACAAAACTACAATTGTATTATTAATTTTTTAATGAAATTAACTAAAGTTTACAATAAAAAAGGAGTCAGCCTCTTGATTCTATCGTTTGCATAAATTGAATATGGTTACCATCTGCTTTTGATTTACCGGTAATTACCGAGATTTCACGAATAAACTTCGTAGTTTTACCGCTAATGTCAATTAAGAAAAAATAAATACTCTGCTGTTGCTATTGTCGTCATCGTTGTTTTTGTTGTTGAATTATGGGAAGAAGAAGAAGAAGAAGAAGAAGAAGAAGAAGAAAGAGAAGAAGAAGTAGAAGAAGAAGAAGAAGAAGAAGAAGAAGAAGAAGAAGAAAAATCGGACTTCTGTATATAGCTAACAAAGTTCATGCCTCAGAAGTGTCTGATCTTCCCCGTTGGTGACATATATTTATTAATCTGCAAGTTTTTTCACCGCTGACACCGAGAGTAGCGAGGCTCAGTGGTTGCATGCGAAGTCGGAGATTGTTTGGCCCCAAACACACAAAGGAATGACACAGAAGCAACGCTGTCACACTCACTCCATTGATTTACGATTCCGCGCCTGACGTCTTTGCTCACCAAATGTAGTAACAGAGACAACCAGAAGACGACGGATCCTGGTGCCGGCTCCTCCTGCTTTTTCACATGAGTTTTGTTAGTCGGCTTGCGGCTTTATACTGGATAAAACCTGTATGTCATGGGTTGTTCTGTCAGGAACTGTAGTTCCAGCCGACATAGCTCTGACACTACAACGTTGCGAAGAAAGGGTGTGGGTTTTATAGTAAATTGCTGCTTCCACTACAATTATTGAGAATTATACTGTTTTTTTCTATTTTTGTTTTACGTATCATATTTATTTAATATAATTTTTTTAATATTAAAAATAATCTTTTAGGTTTATTTTCTTAATTTGATTAATTTAAATCTATTTTTAATTCAATGAACTCATCTACTAAGATCTGTAAAGTAAGCGTAACATTTAGTACCAAAATATGCAACCGGATGTCGGCATATACTTACTAGTTTGTACAAGGAATACTGTTAAAAACATATGCTAAACACAAGTGCTATTCGCAAATAAGAATATATTAGTTAAAAATTAAACAAAAAACAGAATGCTAATGAAACATTTTCACATGTGCTGTGCGTTCTCTTGTCTAGTTAACTGCTGCGGGTCGAAATATATTTTAGTGTCTGAATCTATCGTGGACCGGAAACTTAAATAGTTAAGCGAACGGACACCGCATTTGACATTTTACTATAATGCATGGAGTTTTATCTCAGAGGCGGAATTCATATTTATCTTCAAAGAAAAACAGTGGTCTTACTTTCTCTTTGAGAAAGCGTTAGTTTATTTCTGATTGCCTGATGTACCTCTAATGTCGACGAGGCTACTCAGTCATTTTTTGTAGGCGAAAATTCACTGAATTTAGTGCGGGCTTTTCAAAACATCACCTGATCGTGTGTCTAACTACCTGGAGAAGAGGTAAATGATACACACTGAGAAGTTATTTTTATTCCGTGATCATTTTAGATCTTAGCAACATAAGGACAGAGGATCCTCTTCATTTTCTCGCTTACTTAGTAATGTTTACACATCGATACGACTCTTACGTTTCTATCCTCAATATCAGAATCTTATTTATTTTGCGATACTGTTTTAGATATCATCCTAACTCATTAAACAAAACTCGGCGTTGTCCAATTACATAGCATCATTACAATTCATATTCGAATATATAAACAAAATAGATCCCAATCAGTTTGTACTAACGAGTCATCGCTTGTCAAGACTTAAGAGCCACTCGAGGATAATGGTTAATAAATGTGTCAAGCGGACGGTAACACACCTTGACAATTGGAAACGATGGTAGAAACTGGGAAGAATTTGATTATTAAAGAGGACGGCTCGATAAGAACTTGTTAACTTTGTACTTCGAAACGACAATGATGTAGGCAGCTGCAAAGACTCCCTGTGGTATTGTGTTCAAAAGACGGGTAGTTCTTGGTAAGAAACTTTGGTCATGGAAGTTCCGTTTAGTTTTAGATACACAGAGGCAGGAAGGAGAATTATTTACAGTGGTTATAGAGAGGCTAGTTTTTGCTGTGAATGTTTTACAGGAGATAACTAGATATTGAGGCTCAGTCTCGCACCTACAATGAAAATAACCATAGAGTAGAGAAAGACTAGTAACGTCTCTTCTGTGGGAAAGTCGCTGTAAGGAAAAAAATCCACCGCCAGATTTCGAAGACAATTTTGTACTCATTCAAATCAAGAAAGGGTGCTCTTAGCGCCCCGAGATGTGAAACCAGTACTCTATTCTATGACGTATCTGACTCTTATAAAGTTAGAAGATCGCGCCAGCAGTAAAGTACATTCCAGAGCGGTAGAATGATTCAACCATTTTTTCCCGCGACCTTAAGGACAGATCATATGTAAGTTTTCCATTTCAGATCTGGAGTAAAAGCTTATCAAAGCAGGGTATTTCCTCATACAGAGAGCCATCCATTTTGACTGGGACAAAGTGAAGATCAGAATTTTGGTGGTGAACGGAAAGAAGCTTGGTTTTAGATGTATTAAAAGTTAACCTGACACTTTTCCCCTATTGGATCACGTGCTCCAGCCAGAAAAAGAGAGAATATTGAGCATGAATGCCCTTCGAAGTGCCGGCATAGACGGTTGTGTCATCTGCATAAATGTCAACGAATGATCTTAGAATGTGATTTGGGAAATCATTAATGAAGGCTAAGAAGATGGTTGGGCCTAGAATAGATCCTTGAGACACGCTAGCCTTGATACTATGTGCTCCAGACTTCTGCCCATAGCTAGCAAGCGTGTGCAGCAAACCTTTATGCAAAACCCTATCAAAAGCCTTTGGAATGTCAAGAGCTATTTCTCTAGAAACGAAGCTCCGGTTAATAGCTTTACTGGTCAGCACATCAGCTGTTGATCGCCCAGGATGAATATCATATAGCTTGTCACTGAGTAGATTGCTTCTCCTTGATTTAATACAGATTCAAACAACTTACTGATGACTCACGGGAGCCTGTTTGGTCTGTACGGAGATGCAGAAGACCGATTTTCAATATTTGTAAATACTGGTCAGACTGATGAAGTTGTTAGAGGTCATGAGAAACATTTTCCTTTAAGAAAGGATCGTAAGTTTTTAAGAATAATAGCTAGCACCGGTTGTTGCTTCTCAAGCACTATAATTTGAAATATTGGCAGGGCCAGTTTCCTTGCTGACATCAAGGTTCTTGATAAATTTGGCAAGATCCAGGACAAATATATGGACGCTGCTCAGAGTATTTACAGTCATAGAGAGAAATTCAGGCGGTAAGTGGCCTTGCAAAGGGTGAAATTTGATGTAAAGTTTATTTAATGAGAAGGGTGGCTTAATCGGATGCGTAGAAGATCACTTCTGGTCCATTGATGAGGGTTGGAATAAAGGTCTTACATCTGTTCAGAAAACTTTTTTTTTATTCGTAGGAACTAATCCTCTGCTCAGCCACTCAAGATTTAACGTTTTCTATAATACTTTTGAAAGGGTTTCGGGCAGTTTTTTTAAGTCGGTTTTTGTTTCATAGCATATATTTAGTTGAAAGCAATATGTAAATACAGTGTGTTTGTAAAATCAAGGATTCATTTCTGGATGAAGTTCTATATATGTATATAGGTTCGGAAACGCTGCTCTTCCAAGTAATAGGCCATTTAAACAAATATTGATCAAAATTTTGTATCGTAAACATTTAACACATACAATGTGTGTGATTGTGCACTGTTAATTCTATAAGTGGGGTAGATAAATACTATCTTTGTGACAGGGTCACAGGTAAAATAAGCATAGGCCTGGTGTTGCCACACACACCAACAAAACAAATATAACATCCGTGTTGATTATAAGAAAGCTCTAAGCGCCATAATCGACAGAGCCTCTTTTTATAGCCAGTGTGGGCCACCCGGTTGGCATCCCGTAAATATTGTCCTTTGTTATTTCAGGTAACAGAATACAATAAGGCAAATACATGTAAATAAATATGATCCGCGCAAGCCTAAGATAACACAGACGAAGAAATGGACCACAAAGGAAATTAGACTAGTAATCGAGTGGTATAAAAAAATTAACCCTCGCACATATAGAGCATACTCTCGAAGTTATTCTATCGATTATTTCCAAACACGTAGTATATTACTATGTTTGGCCCCAAAACGAAATTCGTGCCTATTTATACCCGTATGTATTTACATATAACTATATACGTTGTTGTTATTCTACCTTTAATCGGTGGTGTTATTTTTATTACTGAGCGTAAACCTGAGTTCAGTTACCGATATAGTATAGTAGAGGATATTGCCCTCGTTGATAAATGTGTGTATATTCACTTAATATTAAGAACGAAGACAACGTTTTTAATATGTTTACATTTGAATAAATAAAATTCATAAATTATACAGATTGTTTAAGAAAAGTTTAATATCGTTTTTTATATAAATATCACAGACACGCGAAAGTTTAGGTTACTCAAACTGAACAAGCTTAGTGTTGATCAAAATAAGATTTACTGTCCCTCCCCTTGTTTGATGTTGGTGCAGTACCTGGGTTTTTCAATGTCCATCTTTAACTAGCTTCTACCGATTTATAGCTAGTGCGAAGACAAGTATTTGGAAATTTCGTGTATATAAATACGCTACTTGGTATTTGCATGAGAGAGTAAATAACCACGATCAATGTATTTACGTATTGTTTTTATGGGCAAAAACATAAGACATTACGTTTGGAAGCAAAAGTAATTCGCTTTGAACGAATGCTGAATAACTTTTATGCTTGCATTTTTTTGCGGATTATCAAAGAAAAAAGTGACTTATCCTCAAAATATATTCATGCAATGATTTTTTTATGTTATTATGTTATGTAAATTGCTTTAGATGTATAAAAGATGTATTCAATTAAACATCCTTTAGACTTACGTGAGATTTTAACTCCGTTATTGACATCGTAAAAAATACTGCCTTAGTAATGTGTATACTGCGTATTCCTCTCCGTCAACCAATAACACACTTTTTATTTGTGTACGAACTGACAAACTCTAAAAACAAAGTAACTTTTTAATAGTTTATAGATTCTAGAACACTTAATCTGCATTGCAGTTGGTGCTTTTTTGCAGTCTATTTAAAAAAATGCACAGTATGCAGTTTTTCTCCAACACACACAATATGTATTATTTGTACAATTCGGACTACTATTCTAAATTTGGATATTATTTCATTGATGTAACCTCCGAACTTCTTCAGGTTCAACTTATTAGAAACGAGAATCTTTATGTCAAACTCGGAAATCCATACGGAATTTGTAACCGAACACTTTACGGGGGATTGATTGTCTTCGATCAATCAGCCATGAACGGATATAAGTGTTCACTAGATAATTGTTATTTTAATTTTGTGTTAGTAATCCAATTAGTACAAAAGAGCAATAAGTCTGAAATACACAATATTTTTTTTTCTTTTAAATAGAATTCCATTTATCTATTTACTTGTCATGTCAGATCCTGTTAAAATATTAGCTAATTTTAACAAGAATTGGAAAGGTTATTAGATTATGAACTAGTATTAAAGTTGCTGAAACTTGTAAGTGCATACATACACGTTAAATAAACTTTGTCTTGTCTTATCAATTGATGGTGAAACGTTCACGAAGTCCGCGCACCACGATGCACGCTTACTTATTACGGTCATAAGCTCAAATCCCGAGTTGCAAGTGTCCTTCTTTAGAAAAATATTGGTTGTAATGTGAACCATATCATAATAAAAGGAAACCATACATCACGATTCTTGTTATGTAAAACACACTCGTCTTAAGTAAGCGTGACACTTCACCGGGTTAGTAATACATATGAGAGCAATCATAATGGTATCATATGCTTTCATATCGGAAATGCTGCACAACGAATCTCTCTGGGCGATTATGATTATAATTTGTTGCAAAACTGTCGCAGGACGACTGGCGTCCAGTTTCCGTCCAAATGTCTAATGCTTAACATAAAAGAACTGAACCGAATGAGCTCTTGACACACGACCAGGAAATAGTGGCAATTGACTTGTCTGAGAGGGACTCCATCAACCATACTGATGCGTTAAGAATTCAGAAAGCCTTGGTTTCCTTCCGGTTTCAAGGACACACATATGTATATGTATACACATACATACGTATATATATATATATATATATATATATATATATATATATATATATATATATATATATATATATATATACGAAAATATATATGAATGTATATATAAATATATATATATATATGTATATATATATAATTATATATATATAATGTTAAATGGTATATTTTTTATATATCTTATCTATAACAACGTTGTTTCGAGCTTACAGCTCTCATCAGCGCAGGAAAATAACAAACTTAGACGGTTACAGGGAAACGAATCCGGTTCAAAGAGACACTTTTAATCTGTAAGCGTTCACTTACTCCTATGAGTCCATATATATATATATATATATATATATATATATATATATATATATATATATATATATATATATATATATATATATATATATATATATAAGATAGATGAAACAAGAGGGATAAACATGTACAAATGACAAATTTATTTCAACTTCGATTGTTCAATGCAAGGTATACTCGGTAATACAATTATGTTTATTATTCTTTCCTTAAGCCAATGCTTTTCTAAGATCAAAATCTTATCATCAGAGGAATTACATAGATAGATAAGTTGGCAGTGGAAAAGCAAAAATTCAAAATTTGAAAAAAATATTAAGTAAGTGAAAAAACAGTTCGTGTAAAAACGATATGGGGTCTGTCAAGTTGGTAATTGTCCGTTGATGAGGTGTTCAATGAAAGGAGATTTACAGATGGAAAAGAAGGGGTTTCGTGAAGGCAGCATGGAAAAGAGTTCAAGAATGAAGTAAATCCAATAGTGAGATGTTGAGTTCAAGTCGTAGGTGGAGCGCACCTATTCGGAATTAATTTTGAGCATTCAGGCCATTTTAAAAATACTTCCGTGGGCCGAGAGAGGAATTGAAGTTGAACTGTGTGCATTAAACGTTGGCATTGAAATATTTAAGCAACGAGGCCAAATAGGGAAAAGGGTTGGGAAGGGATGAAAAAACATAAAGGAAAAAGAGTAATAGGGTTAGTTGAATGAGCTATGGCTTATGCTGGGAAAGGAGGATAGAAGGGGTTGTTTGGATAAAGTTTATTGCTGGTAAGCACTAAAGCCGATGTGGGTAGGGGTAATGTAGAAGTGGAATTTAGGTCATTAAGTGGATATAGTATTTGAAAAAGGAAGGGGTCCGTAATTAAAACTGATTTTGAACGAAAGATAAATATAATTTCGAAAGTTTAAAAGAGTTTCAGTTGTGAAGATTAGGTTCAAGTAAATGAGAATCTTTTATTTAAATGTTAAATATGTTATAACTCAGACAAAAACTAGTGTTTCAGAGTTAGATGTATAAAGATTTTAAAGAATTAAAAGAATTCCCAGTTGGTTAATTATCAGGTGTATGACTAAATAAGAAAAGCTTAATGTATAACTGAAATTAGGATTGGGAACAATGTTAGTCTGCTTGCAACAATTGATTTCTATTACAAGTATTTTGGGGTACGGTTGAGTTGAGTTATGTAAACTTAAGTGCATTGCTAGTGCGTTGAAATTATACATAGATTTTAAGGGGGAGCAGATGGACCATTTAAGGAGTAACCAGGGAGCGTAGTTTAAAGGTGAATGTCATGGAATCTATAAGAAAGATATTGTCGGTAGAGCGAAGCATATACAGAGTCGATACAAGGAATACAAGAAAGATAAAAAGCAATGGAAGAGTGTATGCGAAGTTTGGCAATAAATCAAATAATATAGAAAGTTCAATAAACTCACTTAAAATTTTAAGTGAGTTTATTGAACTTTCTATATTATTTGATTTATTTATCATTAACATTGAATACTTTTGACTTCATCGATTATTGACACATTTCGCGACTGGATAACTTTGTCAGCTCCTTCGATTTCACGTATATGGACTGCTGTTTATAACTTGGAGTAATCCTCGGTTAACCCTCTGAATGTCTTTCCTGATTATGTTTTTCAATTTGTATGACCTGGATGGATTGTATAGATTCAACAAAAAGTATGTTTTGGGGTTGATATATTTGATGTTATGTATTTTTATGTATTTGTGTATATAATTTTATATATTTTCAAAGCTTAATTTTATTACCTGTAGTAGTATAACTGCGGTAATGGTCCTCTGAAGATAAGAATTATCTTTGAAAACTCATGAGCTAAGGACTTAAGGATACTTTGCTTGAACTTTGAATTCTAATAAAATTTGATTGACAGCTTATTCTATTACTTCATTTCATATTATAATATTAATGCTCTATCCAGTATATTGAGCTTCAGTTTTTATCCGGATGTTTCACTAATTATAAGATATTAGTTTACGCTTATATCTTTTGTTGGATTGCTTCATACATACATACATATATATATATATATATATATATATATATATATATATATATATATATATATATATATATGTGTGTGTGTGTGTATAGTATATATATATATTATATATATGCATATATACATATACATATATATATATATATTTATATATATAACAAATTGTGCCTTAAGAAAGCTGGCAACAGACAATAGACATATATATATATATATATATATATATATATATATATATATATATATATATATATATTAATGTGTGGCTTAAGAAAGCTAGCAACATACAATATAAATATATATATATATATATATTATGTATATAAATGTGTGCCTAAAGATAGTTAGCAACATACAATAGACAAATATATATATATATATATATATATATATATATATGTATATATATATATATATATATATATATATATATATTAATGCTATTCAAACCAAATAAAATATAGAAACAAATTGTTACCAATTTCATCAACATCATTTTACTAATTGTCACAGTTTACAAGACCTGTACTATGATCGACGCCAGGAAAGGAGAATTTTCTGCAGTGTCTAACAATATATTCGTTGACTTGCCGAAGCCTTAGTTAAAAAGTATAACAATTAAATTATTTGTATTAAGTTTGCATATTCTTTGGAATTATAACGTCAATTTTATCAGACATTCATTATATTTTTCCTATCAAAAAGATTTTGCTTTTCCAAAAATTACTCCAATAATTTATATAATTTTAAAAAAATAATTGAAGCTAATTTTTATCATTCCAAAATTTGCTTGGCGTACTGATGAGAAGAAGAATCTACTTAGAAAATCTAGATTTAAAAGAACATATATAGATTTATCCTGTGATAGTAATAAAATATAATAAATGTGTCAAGTATATAACAACATATGTGTATACTTTCGCATTTATTTAAATTACATAATGCTCTATTTCCAATATTGAGCATAATGTATTGCATTATGAACTTTTTATCATACTATTATGATATACTTATAAAACATTGTTTTATAGTATCCTTTATATATGTATATATATATATATATATAGGTAAAGTAAACATCCGCATGATAAAAATCGAAATAATTTCAACCGGGCGTATAAAAAGTGCTCATTATAAAATAGATGTTTTATATATATATATGATTATTTTATTTGTACATAAATGTACATATATGCGACACTGGCAGGTCAATGTTAACGATCAGCAACTGTTAAAAGCGAAGATTTGATCAGGAAGAATAAAACTCTGATCCTTCCCTTAGGTCATATTTGGGAAGGGTAGAATCAGATTTTTAAGTACATGTATGTATAAATAAAAAATAATCATATATATATATATATATATATATATATATATATATATATATATATATATATATATATATATATATACAGCAATTATTTCCTTTAAATAAAAAATCTAATTATAACAAAAGGTTTTGTACTTAGCGAAATTACACACCATTTTCAATATCGAATTTAAAAAAACAGAGTGATTTCATTAGATACACATATTTGCTGTTTATCTAATAAAAAATAAACAGTAAATCTCACACAGTGTATGCTACTGGAAACATTACTGTGCTGTATAGAAAATGTAATCGATTAAATCGCCTAGTATTTTTTTAATGTAAAGAACACAGATTGCGATTCACGTACATTACTGTTTATTTAAAACCAAATATGGTTTTTTAAGCTACAATGCTATTAAAGTCTAAGTTTTAGAATCCGACTGGCTTTTATTTATATATTAGATAAGTTAATTTTATAGTTACTTATTGAAATTTTTTTAATAGTAAAATCAATTTTAAGAACTTTTGAACAAAGAAAACAATATATATTTAGAATTATTACTACTTTCCTGACGTAGAAGATTACTTTATCTAATGAATAACAACATATATATATATATATATATATATATATATATATATATATATATTCATAAATGTCTCTAAAGAATCTGCCTCTGAGGCGTAGGAAGCAGCAGTAAAATTATGAAATGCCGATATTTTATACTTATTTACATTTTTGTATTTCAGATACAAACATCTGCATCATATATCACCATTTAAGTATGACACAGACCTTTGTAACATCAGTCATCTCAGAGTTTTAGATGAGTTATATCATGTGTTATTATGAAGATCGACTTAATCAGTGTCAAATCGCCGCAAACCTTCGGATTCCACTTTTCACTATAAACCGTGTGATTGTCAATTTCATCAGTGAAGAGATCATAATCAATGCAATCATGCATTAATACTTGTTCAGAACCCTCTGACAGCAGTCGTAATTATTAATGATTATGATGCTGTATTTAAAAAAATTATTTTCCTGTCTGTGTATAAATGAATGAATAAATAAATATGTCATCTTTTTTTTTATTAGTTGGATTACGTTTTGATACGAGTGATATATGCCAGTTTGTTGATTATGCAATGGTCAGTAGACAGACTCGCTGGAACCGACCACGCCCTGTACGTCACCGGAAAAAAGGCCAATTATTTAGTTTAGTCCGACGCCGAAAGAAAAAAAATATTTGTAAACATATCTGCGGATATCGTCGAGGAAGAGCGAAGATTTTTTTTCATTGTGGATATTTTATTTATAAAAAAAAATAATCGTAAGAGATGAAGGGTGTTACACTGTTTAACGTCACTTTATCTAAGTCAGATTTAAATATTCATATAAGTCAGATTTAAATATACATATAAGTCAGATTTAAATATTCCTGCATCGGCTTAAGTAAACCTGTCTAGTGTATATTACCTTTTACGTAAATGCTAGGAGTAAAACACATTATGTAGGGACCCGTTTGCTTAGAATTAGTTGACGGTCATAACCCGAAAACATGGTTGGGAGAAATATAGTGTGGCATGCGGTTACTGCTTTATCGTAGTCAATTTACAATCGTTATTATACATACATATATATATATATATATATATATATATATATATATATATATATATATATATATATATACATATATATATACATATATATTTATATATATATACATATATATACATATATATATATACATATATTTATATATATATACATATATATATACATATATTTATATATATATACATATATTTATATATATATACATATATATATATACATATATTTATATATATATGCATATATATATATACATATGTTTATATATACATATATATACATATATTTATATATATATACTTATATTTATATATATATATCTATATATAAATATATATATATTTATATATATATATATATATATTTTTATATATATATATATTTATATATATATATATTTATATATATATATTTATATATATATATTTATATATATATATATATATATTACTTTGAACAGAAATTATAATATTACGCTCTTAATTTTGATTTTCTCAATTAATCGAGCACTTTGCTGGGATTTTTCCTACCATCTGACAAAAGAAGTAACATATATATATATATAAAATAATTGAATACATAGATTTGTGACATTTAGGGGAGATGGAATAGAAATTGAAAAGTATTTAAAACGAAAGGAAAGGTATAATTACATAAATTTACACAGCCATCTTTATTCGAGTAAATACGTAGAAGTCAAAATGCATGTACTATGTTAAACACTTAAAATATCGAGATAAATGAAGACCAGTAACAGTTTGGTGCGAAGAAAACATTAGAGGGTCACAAGTGAATAACATTAAGTCCTAGAATACACTCCCGTTTTTTAGATAGGGCGGGTTTTCACTCTCTATATAATTGTTTCCAGGACTTAAAGATGGAATATCGAATGTGATCTACTAGTGTAAGCTGACGCACATGCGGCGCTATTTATAAGGTGTTGAGCGATAGCGGACCCGCATGGGTAGACTAAAATATTTAAATTATTTAGTTGGCTCTGGCGTATTGCAGGGGCATGTGCTGTTTTATTATGAAGGCAAGCATTTGCACCGCCCTTTCCATGTATACGGTATCTTATTCCGTGCCGTAATAACATTTTGCACCACTATAATATATATATATATATATATATAATGTAGATGAGGTGAGGTACTTGCCCTAAGACGGGTTCGTAATAATAAGAAACACTTCGAACATGTAATAATTGCGAAACCACTGTCTACCAAGGGAAGAGTCTATCAACCAAGTGTATGCAGTGGGAGCATTTATGGAAGTGAAACCTGGCTATTGCGGGTTCAAGACATGCGTTGCATGGAAAGAAATGATATGAAAACAAGAACATAAGTCAGTTGTGATATTTCATACCTCCACTCGACAATGTAAAGATGCCTCAAACTGTTATCTTGGCCTTATTTTCTTATATTGTATAAATTATTCTCGAAGTTATGCAATAGAAACATTGATAATTCAAAAACAATTTATTTAATCAGGCTGAAATTTTGCATAGTGATTACTGTTATCAAAGAGCATTATATCCACAATCCATGTAATTTGAAAAAAGAAACTGAAGTTGAAATTCAGTCATCATTTTTACAATGGCCGAACATTTTAATGTCAAAGTACAATATGAATTAAGTAGCGAGTCTCTACGATTAATATAACTAAAGTTATCGCCAAAAGTGGGACTTTCATTTTTCTCGTAACCTTGACATTGAACTTTGATCTAGATATTCCCAAATTAACTCAGTTCTAAGTTTGAGCATGCCCGCTATTTTGACTAAGGGTAGTGACGATTGGTCAAGCGATGTGGACGCTAGGTTTATACAAACAAACGAATAGTGAAAAACAACCTAGACCAAAACATAACCTCCTTGGCAAAGGTAATGATACGATTGATGTTTAATGTTTGTCTGTGACAGGCTTAGATCTGATGATCTCAGAGGAAGATTGAACGTATACAGTATAGGGAGATGTGTGCCAAAAAGGAAGATTTTGTTAGTTTGATCACATTGAAATAAATTAAGATATTGCCCGGATTAGTATATGTGGAACAATTGGCGTAGTGTCAGTTGGCAGGGAAGGGCCAAAGAAAAACATGGTAAAGAATTATGAAGATGGTTTTGAAGGAAAGAATGATAACGACCTGTTTGTTTTAATAGTTTAATTTAAAAGTCAATTTCTAAAAGCTGTATAACACATGCTAGCATGTAGAAGGATACTAGCCGAATATTACATTAAAAGAATGGCGAAGAATAATTCAGGTAGCAGGGTAAGTTGGCAGGGAAAGGTCAATGAAAACATGGGTGGAAATTATAAGAATGGATTTGAGGGAGCAAAAAGTAGACACCTGGCCAAGGATAGGTTAATTTGGAAGTCAATCTCTAAAACCTGAATATGATGATGAAGAGACTAGAATAAACTTCAAGGCAATCAATTACAGATTGCTAAGGTTAAAGGGTATGTGAAAATAGAGATTACACATCTGAAGTTATGAGCCCATAAAATTTTAAATGTTGTGAAATGTTGGTGCAATGGTGAGAGTGTTCGTTAATGGGTCTGGAAACCGTGGTTCAATCCTCGGTTGAATCATAGCAACAGACTAAAAGAAATTGTACTTGATGTCTCCTTGCTAAACATTCAGAGCAAGTATGAATCGATCAATCCAGGGAATGGAAGAGCGTCTCTTTCTACGTATTAGTGTAGTTGCCAACGACAGGAGAACCTTTCGGTCGGTCTCGACTACGGTCGATCAATTTATTTATTATTTTTTTCGAAAGTGTGATAGGAATTTTTTGACATTTTTCGAATCGAAATATTTTTTTTGTTACTTTACAGTTTAATCTATTTAAACCTTATTAACATGTAAATATATATCAAGTAGGAATTTAAAAAGTTAAATAAGTAAGGCCACGAAATGCAATTGATGTCTAATATCTATTGCTAACATTTCACAGAAATCGGAAGTATCTGAATTTTCATGAAGAACTTCAATCGTCTTTACCCCTTTTGCATGAACTAAATTAAACTAAATATAGCCCACATTACGAGCAATTACGCCTACCATATGTGATCCAAAATTCATGATGATGATTTAATTAGTTTAAGAATCAATCCTATACATACAAATGTAGAAACATATACACATACTTAGATTAATATAAATTAATTGAGATATGTGTATATACATGAAATAGTGATAAATTATGTATATATGTATATACATGTTAAATTATGATTGTACATTTTTTTATGACAAATAGGCTTCATGTCGTATACTGTTCCGGTAACATATTGATCTTTTTCATAGAGACAACAGTCTAGAAAGGCTGCGAGGAAGACATTGTACATTATCAAAAAAGGTAGAACGAGAAAGGTAATGAAAAAAGAAAGGAGAAATGCATATCGGATGGCCAATGGGAGAAACTATGGAACATTGTTTTGCTAGTTTTTTCAGCTATCTAAAGTAGGTAAAATATGTTTTTGAATTTTTAAGATGAGGATTGATGATATGTATCACATGGACTTCTCGGACTACTGCTCTCATCCCGGGTGTCACTTTTTACAATGGCTGTTATTGGTGAATGGTGGAAATAATGTGTGTGTTCTCTTTTCGCACGTACAACCGTCGTTAGAATTCAAAATGTGTGATGCGTTTACGAAACGAACAGAGCGTCGAGTTGTTTCCATTTCTGTATTAATTCAGGTCCGAAATGATTTGGTATAATGTTTTTGTATTTTTGAGATAAGGATTGATGATATGTATTATTTGGATTGTTCGGACAATTGTTAACACTCAAGATGAGAACAATGGTCCATACAATCCAAATAATACATCGATAAAATATGTTTTACCGAAACTTTATTTGACTTCAATACAGCCGAGTTCACATTTCACTTTTTGTCTTATCCACTCATTATTTATATAGTACTATTAAACATTTTACCCCTTTTTGTATACTAAGGACATGTTAATTGACTCATCATTTTTGCAGTCCTTTCTAATTCGGGGTGACACTGACGTCTGAAATGGAGATTTAGAACTTATTTACGCCCCGCCGTCCATGAAGCCTATTTGTCGATTAACAATGGTGACATATTGCAAACATTACATCCCACTCCACCTTGATTAATGACTTTTCAGCAGCGTTAGCGCTACATTCATGGTTTGAGTCATTTATCGAAGCAACCAAGCAATATCTACCATTTCTTTTTTTTAATATCAGGTGTCTGGATTAGTGTTGAATAAACGCAGAATCACTGAATATCAAATGGGGATTGAATTCTCTTTACTTGATAAACATTAATGCGACGTGTTTTTAAATATTCCTTTACGCTAAGCACCCAACAACTATGAACTAAAATTCACAAATCTTATTTACTAATCAAGCATAATAATACGTACTGTCCACCAGTACTGCTTTAAACATCTGTGGCTATTCTGTGGTCAATTATATATATATATATATATATATATATATATATATATATATATATATATATATATATATATATATATATAGAGAGAGAGAGAGAGAGAGAGAGATATATATATATATGAGAAAGGAAGGATGAAGGTAATCCGACGTAATAGGAATTGAAAAAGGAAAAACCAAAAGATGTTATTTTTTTATGTATTCATCAACGTTTCGTCTTTATTTGTAAGACTTCCTCTGGAGGATAATTTTAAGAAAAATGTCATGCAACTACATGAAAATATTGGGTGGACATGATGGGCTGATGAGAAGAAGTAGTAGCCACTACTGGGAGCGCAAGACCAAGGTCCGTGCAGAAAGAAGTCGGTGGCAGGGAATGAGATTAATGTGGATGGCAGTGAGTGAAAAAGTGGAGGGGTGGGAGTGAGTGAAATTAATGTGGATGGCTATGAGTGAGAAAGTGAAGGGGTGGGGAAAGAGGATGGGAGGGGAGGCTCTGTGTTTTTGTGTGGGTAGTGTCATAGTATTAGAAAAGGTTTGAAGAAACGAATGTGATTTGAAAGTGGGAGGGTGGGTAAGAGTGTGAAAGAAGTAGTCGAAAGGGTGAAATGGATGAGGGGGGAGATGGGAGATGTTTTGTGGTTAGGTGTGAAATTTTTTGAGAGTAGGTTTGTTTGAGCAAATGGTAATTGCTTGAACTTTGAATTGTAATAGAATTTGATTCGCACCTTATTTTATTCTTTCACTTCATCTAATGCTATATATATGATATATATATATATATATATATATATATATATATACATATATATATATATATATATATATCCTCAGAATAATACATGATTTAAGACATCATCAATATTATGCAGGCATGATCAAAAATACAACAATTTATATGTACATATGTTTCAGAAATATTGTATAAAAATTCACTTCTTCAGCATAAAATAACAGAAGTACAATGTTCTATCATTTCGTTACATGTCCAGGTAAATAATGGAATTGTTACATAATTACAAAGACACAAACCAAATTTACCCATCAACATTCAGAAACTATATTTTCTCATTTTATATTTTTTCATTATTTTATAGCTGGTTATAAAAATTGTATTGCGGCATACACAGAATGAGTTAAAAAACAGTATTGATGATACTATTAGGGGGCCAGAAGAAGCCGTTAGTTATGAAAATAACAGGGGCGTCTTAGACGGTGTGATGATGATTGTTATTGTTGCAAACAAACAACTATTACTACTACTGTGATGACTGACTGTAGATGGAGAGAGCTGTTGCTAATTCTATGCGTATATGTGTCTCTGTCTGAGTCGACTTAATTATAACTGCTATAAAGAGCCAGCATTTTGTAGTATCAAATATTTTTATGTTTCTTCTATTTATATATGTTTGTAAAATGTTGATGTTAGATAATCTTCCTTTATGAACATCAAGCTTGCGAATGCCGTAATGTAATGTTTAGTAATAGATTATACATAATTAATATCTGTTTTTTTTCATGTCTAAACACGTCAAGAAATTATTCAAG
Source organism: Sepiola atlantica (assembly GCA_963556195.1). Classification (NCBI taxonomy): domain Eukaryota; kingdom Metazoa; phylum Mollusca; class Cephalopoda; order Sepiida; family Sepiolidae; genus Sepiola; species Sepiola atlantica. Next base: position 135,276,095 of record OY744516.1, on the reverse strand, counting down.
GAATTTAACCGAATCATTAATTATATCGCTCTTACCTGATAATCTTAATTAAGAAAATAGGACATGACAAATGTAAATACTTCATAAAAACTCAGCAATATGATTTATATGTATTAAACATCTTTTTAAGAAAAAACTGGCTCAATACCTTGAAGCATTACAGTAAAACAACAGTTTAAATATTTGTTATAAATGTTACTTTGTAGTATGGCATTCAAATAATTGAAAGAAAGAAATAAGCTACTGTTTATTTCAAGAAAATATAATTGTTTATCTGATAGCTAAAAGAGAAAGAGCAATGATAAAAATCAATTTTAATGACGTAAGGTAATTTTCTTTCTTGGCATTATTTAAAATGTATCAATTTTACCAATCTTCTAAAATGGAATAAATATTATTTAAAGAAACTTAAGCGAATTACGTTTTTATTGCAAAGGACATGGTGCAACAATAATGAACACAAATTTACGAGTCAGCATTAAATATCGAATAGTCAGATGCATTACTATATGGATGTTACTTCGAGAATCCAACCGACTTAATTTTATATTGTAGATATATAAAAGAGAGAAAGAGGTTAATATATGTGTGTATGTGTCTATATCTCTGTCTGTTCGTGTTTGTGTGTAACTACTTATATATATATATATATATATATATATATATATATATATATATATATATATATATCGCAGTCGTATGTTTTTATTTTGTAAAAGAAAATCGTGGATTGTTATAATAAGGTCTAAATCAAAACCCTTCGTAGAAAAATAGAGCATTCTCGACTGTTGATAATCCTGGTATAGACAGGGTTTAACTTCCTCCCTAACCTTTATTGATGACGCAATGGGTAATAAATCCAACGGTTTACAAAACAGTCGGGTTTCGATCTAAGTTTGAAGCACTTAATAGACTAGTCCAGATAAAGAATTTTGAGACAGCGAAAAAGTCTCTCTTTGAGTGATTATATACACATATATATATATATATATATATATATATATATATATATATATATATATATATATATATATATATATTGATTACTGTACAGATACAGATTATGCGGAAAGTCAGAAACTAACTTCGTCACACCTGTGTTAATAGGAGTTTCGTTTCCTAGAACTGAACCGTTTATAACTCAAGATGAGAACAACTTTGGACTCAAAATTTAAAAAAAGTTACTAAGATATATAAAAGTACATTAACATAACTAGCCAAAATATGCGACTAGGAGGAGCATATTTTAGCTAATATATATGACGAACGAACATATATTACACAGCCTCCTAAAGTAAGGGTAAGTCCTTGGAGGGTTTCCTCATCACAAGAGAATATATACTATACAACTTTCCCTAAAAAGAGTAGGTAATTCCTCTGAGGATTGTCTTATTTGGACAAAAAAAAGATATTACACTACCCGCATTAATTGAGTGTTGAAATATAGTAATAGTATAGTCTCGGCTTCAGACAGACATATTTACATTAGTAATAGATAATATTTCGTAAATATTAATTATTGACAGTTCGGGTTCATTCATGTTGTATCATAGAATTATCATACAAACAAGTCCGACAGTGGATTTGTTGCTCTCAGGCTGAGGTATCGTTCTGTTCAGTCCTAGGAGGTCCACCATCCTAGAATTTACAGTGTCCTTGAGAAGGAGTTAGTTTATTGCTAATCGCCTGAGGCGCTCTTACCGAAGAATACCGACGGGGCTGCTGATGCATCTTAACATTCCCCCGGCCTTGTGTCTAACCTCCCCTGGCAAAGGGTTAAATAATAAATTCATTCTTAAGTATTTTTTCTAAATAGCGTGTGAATATATTTATTAAAACGTTTTGTTTTTTTTTATAAATAACGAAACCGTATAATATTGATGGGTCTGACTAGTAATTTCTTATAAGATGTGTAGTGTTGCTCTGCTTCGGCATCGCCTCATTCCACTGACTTTCATTCCGAAGCTGAGAAGCACGAAAAAATCATCCCTCCAACCGCACCTGTCACGCTGTGTTTAATCGCTCTCAAATTGAAGATAAATAAAAACGATTAAAATATTAATAAGTACATTCCAATACAATTGAAACCTACTTTATGTAATCAACCACGGAATGCCCATGGTTCCGACGAGTTGTTATAATAATCATACAAAAGCTCCGGCTGGTATTCTCTTATTTGTACTTCACCCAATGGTGTCACTTGTTAAAGAAATAGAAATTGTGCGTGCGTATACGCGTGGCCAAATCAGGAGAGTTTCTATCTTTATTTGGTTGTTTGTAATAAGAGAAAGTTTAATCGCGTACAAAGGTCATAATAATGACATAAATCTCTCTCTCTCTCTCTCTCTCTCTCTCTCTCTATATATATATATATATATATATATATATATATATATGCAGAGAATAAACAAATAAACAAAATAGAAGGTCAAATTGCATCAAGTAATTAACAGCGGGATTTTACTTAATGAAGAGAAAAGGCCACTAAGATTCATCATGTTTATGAAAACTCCTACGGAAATTAATTACTACAGTCATTAGCCCAAAGGTCAAACGGTATAGTTTTAGGGTAGAACCATTAAATAATTGTGAAGGTGTGTGTGTATATGTGTGTGTTAGGAGATAGAGAGGGAGAAGGGAGTGTAGACTAGGGATACGGAAAATGTAATAATACCGACGCGAACAATGGAATCCAAGTTAAAATTCAACCGGATTTATGTATTCACTTACACTGTAATTTAATTGAGATAGGTATGAACCCCTCCTGTTCGACAATGGACAAAAGCATTAATGAAGAACAAACGTAGAAGTCTTCAATATTCCTGTGTCATCTTACATTACAAGGATAATCCAAGACGTCATACTTTTACACAGTATTAGTATGTGATTCTGAGCAGTCGGGGATATGTCTTCGACATTAGTTCGACAGTGACTTTGTTGTTGTCGGGCTGAAATATAAATGTATAAAAAGGCAGCCAAAATTATATACATGTTGAAGAAACACAAAAGCTTGTATACGGATGGGTAAAAATGCGTTTAAGAGAACGGTGATTATATTGAAAAAATGAAGCCATATTTTACGACTGAAATTTGAGTAACTTACTTTCAAAATTCAACTGAATGACCCTCGACTGCATTTCTTTTAACGAGGTCCTAGGGGGACAAAACTGTAATAAGATATACTTTTACATTTTAACGAAAGTTAAACAACAGGCAAGCTACCGTAAAATTGTAAGACTTCTACAACTTCAGAGTAAATTTAAAACTAAAAAAATCCCCCAGTATGGAATTTAACTCTACAAGGTTATAATTTTTTAAAACTGATATATTTTGTAGCTCGCAATATTGGTACTTATTCAGATTAGGACCCAAGCTAAAATCGACATAGCGTCCGTAGTTTCCGGATGTTTATGTAAACGGCCCGAAAAAGCCAAATGCAAAGTCTGCGTCCAAAAAATCCGAAACGAGGCTGGATGTAAAACGAGGCTGGATTTAAAAAAAAAAAAATTACTTAACAAGTGTTAAAATGGTGTTAGGGTTAGGGTTAGGGTTAGGGGATACTTATCTAGATTATGGTCCTAGCTAAAATCGACTTAGTGTCGTTTAGGGTTAATAGGCTTGGGTCCTAATCTGGATAAGTCCCGGGTTAGGGGTAGAGTTATAAAATGTTTTTTTCTGCATGAGAAAGTTTGTGTAATCACTAATTCTAAACTAAAATCTTTAGTATCATAATAAATGAATTAAAAAACATATTTAGTATGATAAGAGAATAATGACAAAATCTTTTGCATAAGAAATGAATTTAACAAATCTTAAGTATAATAAAAGATGAATGAAAAAAATCTTAAGTATAATAAAAGATTAATGAGATTTTTTAAAGTATAATAAAAGATGAATGAAAAATATTTACTATAATAAGAAATGAATGAAAACAGCTTTACTATAATAAGAGTGAATGAACAAATCTTTAGTATAATGAACGATGAATGAAAAATCTTACGCACAATAAAAGATGAATGAATTATTTTACTATAATAAAAATGAATTAATTTTTTTAGTATAATAAGAGATGACTGAAACAAATCTTAAGTATAATAAAAGATGGATGAAAAAATATTTACTATAATAAGAAATGAATGAAAACATATTTAGTATAATAAGAGTTGCATAAAAATATCTTAAGTATAATAAAAGCTGAATGAATAAAGTCGCATGATAAATGAAGATTCAATTATTCATTAAGAAAATATCATGAGAACAAACAAATTCCTCATCAGTCCGAAAACTGTGCCCCAATAAAAAATCACTCATTTTCTAGTTCGCATTTTTAATTTTCCAAGGAAAATGCTTTCTAATTAGTATAGATTAAAAGCTCATCGCTTATCTATGTCGAGAATTAATCGAACAATTCTTAATTGAAGCGTTCAGACGAATTTTAAGTATAGATATGAACTCAAATTTCAATACTGGTTGAAAGAAAATAAGAAACTACATTTGATCAAAAAATAAATGGTTTAAAGACTGTTTGCAGAAATGCGGCTACTAGTAAAATTACACACACAGACACACACAGGTATATTATATATATATATATATATATATATATATATATATATATATATATATATTAATATTCGTTATTTAAAAACTATTCCTTACATATTCCAAAGACGTAACATGGTTTCACTGATATGGTAGATCTTTATTGTTTAGAAAAGGCCCTTATACTCAATCCCAAAACTTCGGCGACTCGTGAAATGAAGACTGTCTTCATTTCGTGAGTCGCCGAAGATTTAGGATCGATTCGAAGTGCCTTTCTTAAACAGTAAAGGATTACTATGTTAATGAAATCATGGTATGTCTCTGGAATATATAATATATAATTTCTAAATAAATACTTTTTATTATAGCTCTCGCATTCTTACGATTAAGCGTTTTATTGAGTTCTTTTTAAGATACGCCTACGTACTATATATATATATATATATATATATATATATATATATATGTATATATATATATATATATATGCATATATATATGCAGAGAGAGAGAGAGAGGGAGAGAGAGAGGGAGAGAGAGATTACTGTGTCTGCTGCAGATACATGGGGTTGTCTATCTTGTAATCCTGGAATCAGAAGAAAGTGCAGCTTGTTCTATTTCCGGATAGATTCACCAGTACTGCTTAAATGGAACTTTCTAAAACCGGAAGTGAAATGGCTAACGGTGATGTTTGTTGATATTTCTTTTAAAAAATATATTCGGATAGTTTTACAACCCGCCTGCTGTTTCGTAGAATGTATAGTTCTATTTAATTTTTAAAATTATTTTTTATTCATCTTTTAGCTTTAAATATGATTCAGTACTTGAGTAGTCAAAGGTAAATAAGCGTACATGTAAACAGATAAATAATAAAAATTTACTAGCATAAACTAATGACAGACACATAATTTACGGAATAAATAATATGAGTGCAACTCATAGATAAGAATAGATAAAATGTGTGACTAACTAATCTTATTGAACTAGAAAATGTTAATCAATTTAGATTGTCTAAAAGTGCCTCAAAAGAGTTATTTCCATTTTACAAGAAGAATAGTTGTAAAAGTAATCTTATATCTAACTAATGAATATAGTTTAGCGTTAATTACGAGGGTGGATCAAATAGTTCGCGCATTATTTAAAAACTAGTTAAAACATTTAAAAAACAATTCACTTGGTGTTTACATGGCTTTTATTTACCTGCAATCAGTTTCATATAAGTTTCTGTATTGTTTAGACCCTCTAAAAAGAAGCTATATTTTTTATGAGGTTACTATCAAATCTTTGGTACAACACGAATTAAAAGGAACACAGATCATTGAAGCTTTTGGAAAAAGATTATAGAACTCTTGCTCTAAGGAGACTACAGTCTACACGTGGATTCATCGAAAAGGAAAATACGATTTTGAAGACGACAAGAGATCTATAAAATGATCAAAACATCGAGGCTGCTCAAAATGTAATTGAAGAAGCTCGACGAATAACTGTCAATCAGATAGCTACGTCCCTAGACATTGCCTATGAGTCAGCAAATTCGATTCTTCATAATAATTTGGGACTTAGCATGTGTTCATTACGATGAGTCTCAAAAGCGTTGTAGCCTGATCAACAGAATCTACGAAGTGATCTCTCCTTAACATTTTTTAACAAAATTGAAAACGGCGAATAGCAATTTCTGGCGAAAATTATCACCAAAGATGAGAGTCGGATTTACCAGTATGATCTTGAGTCCCCAAAACAGTCAAAACAATGGCTCATACGGAATCTTCAAGACCCATCATGTTCAAATCTCAAACGTCAACTCAAAAAGTGATGACCACGGTTATTGGAATCCAGATAGTGTGATCCTGATAAATCAGCTTGTAAATCAAAGGACATTAGCACGGGTTTACTAAGCGGAGGTTTTAAAGAAGCTAAAATACGCTTTGATTAAAAAACGGGAAGAGAAACTTCATGGTGGAGTCTTGTTTCATCGTGACAATTCACCAGAGCATTATTTGATGGTTGCGCATGATGTCCTTCGAGAATTGCGATTGAAAGTGCTTCCTCGCCCACCATATAGTCCCAAATGAGCTTCATTAACCTTCTTGTTCTTTCAAAACTAAAGGAAATCCTCAAAGGAACTTATTTTCATGAAACAGAAGAAGCAAAATACTGTGCCACTGTTTGGCTCCGAAAACGTTCAGAATCCTTCAAAGACGATCATCAAACCTGGACACATAGACTTGAGAAGAGCATTTACCTGAACTGCAACAATGTTGAGAAATAAGTTCATATATATATATATGTTGTTTTTTGTAGAATTAAATTAATTTCTTGAAATTTCATATTTCCCCTAATAATTACTTCCCCTAGCCGAAGTATGATTTCGAAATAAAAGCTCAAGTGTTAAAATCCATACATCCAAATCATCGAATGCAAGAATCTCTCCCTGCTGAACAACACACTCTAAAATGTGTTGTCTTATTTAACAAGATCCTGAATCCTATGATCTTTCCCGCACTAAAAATTCATCGGAAAATCGGTAATCAGTTAATCAGTAAGTAGAATTATAACCCAATAAATTATATGGCTCTTCTACTCTTTTATTAAAAGAGTAACTCATTGATCCAACAACGCACCATTATTTTCTGCTAGGCAAATAGTTATTAGATATTGTATCATTTGAGAAAAGGTAAATTTCGAAATAATTGTTCTTTAAGGGAGTTTTATGGAATATTCTTGGAATAATTCTTTCTGAATAGAAATTTGTAAATGTTTGGATATGTCTCGATTTTCGAATTTTTTAGTGACAATTGTTTTCTGTATTTTAACTCCGCATTATGAAAAATTAGTCAAAAATAGTTGGAAAGTGCGTTTTGTTGATCGAATTGTGAAATTAAAATATTTAAACATGAAAAACTTGCTAAATATCGTAATTGCGACTGGTCGTCGAATGTTGGTGTTTGTTGTTGCTGAATAGACTACCTTAATATTTGTTTAGACGTACACAAAATCGTGGTCAGCGACTCAAATGTCACCTCAACCTGGTAGCCAGAGGCCTCACATTGCTCAATAAGGGGATCGAGATAAGTAGACAGGCGGTTTGAAGTCTCGGAGCGAACCGCACGTGTAGAGAATTACTTAAGATCGATGATGACCTAACGGGCCGCGGGGCGCCACATATCCGTAACTCAGAATGCTCTCCTACGTCGTTGGCAGAAGAGAAGGCAACATCCACATTGAAATAAAAGGTACTTTCTCCAAATTGAGCATTGCTTTGTTTCTTCGTGCTGTTGTGAACCATTAATTTTAAGTTCCTCGATCATAGGAGGAGTGGACAACACGCGGTAAGAAATCATTTTGTGTCATGATTTATGATTCTATTTATAACAACCGATGTATTTTATTTTGTTGTGATTTGTGAGACATTTAAACCTCACCTCATATGGGTATCTATTGTAACATAATGTGTGATCAACTAATTTGAAAGTGTTTTAAGCCTATTACCAAACATACTTTTCATCAAAGCGGTTATGCTTTGGAGTAGTTGTATATATTAAAAAAGAAAAAGTGTCGGATAAAGGAAATACATTTACCGAAATTTATTTCGATTAATGTAACTTTACTTACACTTCCTGCCACCTCTAACCGTAACCCTAACCCCAACCCCTAACACCCCATAAATGTTCGCTATATTAAAAAAATAAATGGAGGTTCATCATCAATTCCCAGGCAAAGTCGGCTACACTTGTAAGTATGTTTTAAAAGTTGTAATTACTGTCCGTTTGATTGTTTTTGTAGATAAGCCCCCTAAAGTTTTCGAGATAGACACCTATATATATATATATATATATATATATATATATAAAATGAAAATACATCTTTTTAAAAATATATTCATCAACGTTTCGTCTTTATTTCAAGACATTCTCAAGAAGATTAACTTTTAAAAATACATAAAAGTCAATATATGTAAATACATGATAGAAAATAATGTTTTTGTTATTTCCTATAAAACGAAACACTAGACGATAGATTTCAAAATATGTGGTGCGTCTATGACGGAAAAATAATGTTTTTATTCTCTTTTTCGAACGAAACATACACAGTAAGATTCAAAATGTGCGAAGCGTTTATCAAGTAGAATAAGTGTTGTTTTTAAAAAATTAATATGAAGAATATATATATATATATATATATATATATATATATATATATATATATATATATATATATATACACACACTGAAACACTGTAATATGATATGCAATAACAGTTCCCTAATAAAAGGTATCGCTGACAAACTAATCTTCGTAATGTGTTCTATCTCGCTATAAAGGCACCGGCTTCAGATGTTTGAAACAACTTTGTTTATATTTGATGAAGATCATATTGAGTAGCCGTCTGCATGGTCGACCAATTGGAATGCGGTTTGCCTTTCCGCCCCTGTAATCTCTCGACGAAAGCTCGTAAAAACACTAACCATACAATAGCAAGGGTTTGAAACTGGTTGGTTTGGGTGAATTCTTTTAACTGAAGGCAACAGGGCATGAATCAGATGCGAACATTGGTCCCCTATTTTACAAGGTCTTGTCAGTGTGCCTTGATATTTGTATAATCTTGTAAGTTTTCCTCTTCGCCCACCTCTATCTCCCCCTTCTCTCTCTTTCTCCCCCCCTCTCTCTCTCTCTCTCTCTCTCTCTCTTTCTCTGCGTATATAGGATGAAACATCCGACACATATAATTATTAAAAGACATACAAAGAGGCCATCATCAGGGCACAGTATGTTGAGTGGTATTTTATTACGATTTACCCACTAGGAGTTCTCAAACGAATTATTGTCAGTGATCGCTCACTGACAAAAACGAGAGGTGTTTATAGTACTCTCTGCTCTTTTCGATCATTGTGTTCACACAACAGCCGTCTATCCTTGAATTTTGATTGGTAAGGACCATAAGTCATTTTTATGTGGAATTTTAGTAATCAAACAAAAAAACTACAATTAATCGCTCACCGTAACAATAAATTATGTTCCCTGGAATCTGAATGACAACAAGACTCCTCGAATTTCCAACACTTTTCGCTTGTTTCCTTAATCAGCACAGCAGCCATTTTCCATTGATATCTTGCTGATACCGGCTGTTGTTTCTTTTCTGTTACCGGAGTAGCAAATAGCTTATTCATGGTTGAGTACTCCCCGTGCCTTTCTAGGTCTAAATAGCTCTCTATAATTATTTTTTATTCACTAGGATTTCTCAGAAAGGTCATAATCAGAGATTACTCAATGATAATAACTGTGGTGTTACCTAGATTTTGGCTGACAACAAGTCTCCCAAGATTTCCAGTATTCTCCACCTCTTTCGATAACCTTTGTAAATGACTGTGCATTATCGCAACACTCGCTGACAAATGATTTCTCGCTGGCAGCAACGATTGGTCGTCACTGAGATTTGGGTGGAAATAAGCCTGCCCAAGGTACTCTCCGCATTCTTCCACTAGAGGTTTAGTAAATATCCTCTCTCCTCAGCCTGTCTACCCTCCTTGGCCCTTTGATTATTTTTTGTGGTATCAGTTGAAGCTTATGCTTTTTTGAGGTGTGTGTGCACAGTTTATAACATTTTTTGGCAGTCTCAGTTCCCTTGGGTTTATGTGGTGTTTCTACCATCTTTTTGTTTTACGTCTGTTATAGTCTCGATGTGGCTGGTTAGTGTTTGTAGTTTATATGGGTTGGTTTCCGCATTCGACGATTTTCCTTATGATTGCAGCTGTGTTCATCATTGCCGTCCGTTGTCTAGTCTCGGTCTTCCCCGTGATTCAATTTCTTCTAGCCTTTTTCCAGGTTTTGCAGGGCTGTTCAGAAAGAAAATGGTAGACCTATTTTTTCTAGTTGTGCCGTTACGATTTTCTACATGGTTGTTAAACAGGTTATTGGTATGTAGCTGCATGGGCTCCTACAATTATTGGTATTATATTAGCTTTCTTCATATTCCTTTCAGTTCTATGCCCCAGCTCCGTGTATTTACTTCGTTTTTTCCGTCCTTTTGATTTTTAACCCTGTGGTCTGCTTGGGCAGAAACATTTACAATTCGACAGTTATTTTTCTTCTTGATAATTATTATGACATCCGGTGTACAGCCTTGAATGAGTTTATCTGTTTGTACCTCCATGCCCCAAAGTATTTTGTGGTTTTCGGTCTCCAGTCATGTACCCAGTTTGTGTTTGTACAATTAATCGGCATATTTAAAATGGATTTGTTTGCATAGTTCCCAGTGTATTTCTTTCCCCCAAGCAGTAGTCTCTGTTATTCTATTCTCTTTAAGTTTGCTGCATTCACGTATTATGTGATTTACCGTTTCGTCTATTTCTCCGATAATTCTGTTTTCCTGGATTTTATCTATTTTAGCGTTGATGTAGTTTTTTTCTAATCGCATTATTCTGTGCTACTGTCAGTAGTGATTACGTTTTTCTGTTCAAGTGTCATCTTCTTAGCTATGTCCAGGTATTTTTGAGATTCTCTTCTCTTGTCATTCTTATAGATCGTCCATGAATCTGTTTCTCTTCCATCTTTTCTATTCTTGTCTTTTTGTTTCCCTGTCTCCAGCATTGTTCATTTTTACGGTGTCTCTTGCTGCGGTGATCAGTTATTCTGCGTTCTGAGTTATGTATTTTACCAGATCTTTTTTGTCTTCCACACAGTCTTCTATACTTAATAATCCTCTTCCCCTTCCCTCCTTTCTACATAGGGTCGGTCCGTATCATCTTTCTGGTGAAGTGCATTGCGCATGGTCATAAGGTTCCTCGTCTTCTGGTCAGGATGCCTAAGTCCTTTTTTGTCCAGCCACTGAATGGTTCAGAGTAACTTATTAATGGCACTGCACAGGTATTGATTCCTTTGACTAGGTTTCTACTACATCGTTTGGTGTCTAAGATTGTCCTTGTTCTCATAAGTATGATTTTCAAATATTCTCTTTTATTTCTGTAGAACTCCTCAATATTTATAGCTGTCCTATTCGCCTAACGCCCTCATTTCCTCTTGGTCGGGAAGTTCCATGCCCTCTGTTGTCTCCAGTTTTCTTCTTTTCATCTCTAGCAGTGCACACTTTTTCATTCCAAATTCAATTTAAATGTCCTGGCTGAATATTCTGAAGCAAAAAGTAACTTGAAAAGCATCAGCTTTTCAAGTTACTTTTTGCTTTTTGGAAATAATTTCAGATCGTCCCTGTACATGAGGTTTATTCTTTGTTATGTGTCTGTAAACTGCTATCCGGCATCAATTTTCCTAAGGATATAGTTGAGTGGAATCATGACTATGATAAACAGTCGTGGTGACGAGAGTCTATTTGAATCCTTATATCAATGTTGATCAAAATTTATTACATTATTTTGATTCTCAAAAATGTCTGAAATTGAGTGAAAATTTAAGAAGACCTGGAAATTCAATGAATTAGTATAAATCAAATTCAATGCGAACCTGAAATAATTGAATGTTTAAATGGTGTGTTGTGCCCGTATAATGCCCCTAAAGACCCTTTGACATACTCAAAAGAAACTGAAATTTGGGAAATATTTATTAATTTTTGTCTTATATCTATTCTTAAAATTTCACAAAAATCGAAGCTATTTAAATTTTCACTAAGAGCTTCAACCTCATGTTATCATTATTTGCATAAGACATAATTAAACTAAATATAGCCGACATTTAGAACCCATACGCTTTACAGCGGGGTTCCAAAATTCATAATAATCGGTTAACTATTTTCCGAGTGAACTATGTACATACAAATATATAAGCATTTATACATAACTAACTTTATATAATCCCCACAAGTACACTCGCCCCAGGACAGGTGTATTGGTAGATGCTTACATAAACAGGCTCCATACCTTGGAGCGATTAGTTTTACATTTTTATGTGTTTTCTTTCTTTGCGAGTTATGGAACCGATTAGGTGGCACCCCCTTAAATGGTATAGTTTACAAAACAAAAATAATAATGTTCCCACGTTACTCACCCTGTTGCCTAGAATACATATTTTATAATTCATAATGACAAGTCCAATAGTTTAGGATTTTACCAAGCACGTACATATTATTAACGATCATGCGTGCGCACAGATACTTTCAAAATGTATTACAAAATATAACTCAGAATTTCATGTATACAAATACTTTTCTCCGAATATTTCTGTATCTAACTTATTTTAAACGTTTTTGGGGGGCGATAATGATCAGTTCTTAATAAACACATTTCATATTAATGCACCCTATATCATGTTACTTACAGTTTTTTCATAGAATATATATTCCAAAATTCATAATGATCTCTTCATTCATTTAGGAGATTTTCCTGTACACGCACACACACACATATATATATATATATATATATATATATATATATATATATATATATATATATATATATATATATATATATATATATATATATATATATACATATATATACATATATATATATATGTGATATTTATATATATATATATGGATATATATATAAACATATATGTAATATTTATATATATACATATATGTAATATTTTAATATATATGTAATATATGCAATATATATATATATATATATATATATATATATATATATATATATATATATAAGATTATATATTTTCTCTGAACTTTGCTGTGAAACGAACGTAAGATATACAAAAAATAGTACATTTGGAAAGAATAGATAAAAAAATTATTGTGAGACAAAAAAGACATATAGGTATTCACCGAAATATTAGAAAAGAGAAATTGTAAGAATAAATAAAAATCATGGTTTTGTATTGATCTTTCTTATAATCATTGGAATACTGCAAGAATATATATATATATATATATATATATATGTATATATATATGTATATATATATGTATATATATATATATGTATATATGTATATATATATATATAGATATATGTATATATATATATATATATATATATATATATATATATATATATATATATATTACACCCATGTTTCAAGCACTTTGAGTCGGCTAATAGTTTAATGGTTACGTCTTTTTTACCCCAGGTACCGTAAGCAAAAAACCCACCAGGTATATAAATTGATAACTCTATCAAAAACAAAACGCGCGGCAGACGAGGGTCCTGTGATTGAGTTTATATAGGTTTGCTCGATGCTATGACAACGGGGAATAAGCAGTGGTCGTGTGAATATTCAGGTTTGAAAAAGTACTTTTAATTGAAGGCACAACATGTATTCAAGTGTAGGATTACACAGACTTAAATGTTTATAAAAAGCATGGTACGTTCAGATCTCGTGTTCACGCCTATGTGTAATCTGACTTTAATTACCTCACATAACTCTGTCTACGCGTGTATATTACGGATTGAACGCTATTTATTTCCGTGCTTTTGAAGTCTTCGTCTAAATCTAATTTAAAATGACGAATCTTTATCAGAAAATAAAATAACACATGGGTAGCTTAATGAACCTTTAGAAAAATGAACCACATTTGTTAGTTGATATAGTGATTATGTTAACGGTTGGATTCTTGTATTAATGTTTGTTTTATTGAGCATGGCTAGCATTAATGTCTCTATTTAGAAATTTACAAATCAAGATGGATAACTTGTATTTTTTGTATGATTCAAACTACTGTTCTCATTTGGGATTTTGCTCTCACAACACGTTGACCAATGAAACCTCAAATTCTCTTCACCTTATTCTTGTTAAACTTCCAATCATATATGTCGTATAAATATAAACATGAAACACGAGTCCTTGTAGGTAATAGTGATAAACATTTATTTAAAAAAAATTTTTATCGCCCTTTTTAATACAAAGACTGGGCTTCTAGATGAATTTTATAATAATCAGTCATATTAAGGGGAATGCGATGTTCCAGCCTCTCTTGTTGTTGAACACTATCCGACTGAGCTTACTGTATATGTTTGCTGATTCGACCCGTATTGACTTCAAATTTTCTTCATTTCCATATTAATTAATGTTGGCCGATGGGGTAAAAAATCAGGCTGCGAGTCAGAGTTGATTTTGCAACTGGGTTCGAATCCTTCGAACGGTATGAATTAACATATCCTACACTTAAGATTCTATAAGTATGAAACACCTGTGTCTGTAAGTAAAAATAGTAAATGTGTATTTAAATATATATATATATAAATTTAATATATATATATATATATATATATATATATATATATATATATATATATGTGTTTAGGTCGCATTTTTTTCATTTAAGCAAACATTTTTAAACATATAAACAATATATGCTCGATTATACCTTTTTTATCTTTTCGCTGTCTACAATTTTTATAATAATCTTGTTTGTATAAAAATGTAAAATAATAACTGTTCCATATGTTTAACTAGTACTTTCGATTCTTCGTCGTTTCATCTTAAGGAGACAAAAACGTATATATATATATATATATATATATATATATATATATGTATATATGCATATATATATGTATATATATATACTCATATATATGCATATATAAGTATATATATATATACACAGATATATATATATATACACAGATATATATATATATATACACAGATATATATATATATATACACAGATATATATATATATATACACAGATATATATATATATACACAGATATATATATATATATATACACAGATATATATATATATATACACAGATATATATATATATATATATATATACACAGATATATATATATATATATATATATATATATATATATATATATATATATATATATATATGTATATTAATCTAATTACCCCACGCTTTTTGTTCAGGTAGAGGTAACATGGTGTGTTTAGGGATATGCAAGTCCTAGTTTTTTTTAATGATATTCCATTCAATTATTGGTCTCTTATTATTTGTGGTTAGAGACCAGAAGTGTTTGGCAAGTGGAGTTTTCACTGCATAATTGCTATCATTAAAAGAACATTTATTGTTTTTAAATCTTTATTTGAAGATAATTCCGGTGGTGCTTATATAGAATTTATTTTCGGTTAGATTTTCTCTTGTGGCTTGATAAACTATATATATTGATAAACAATTATTTATGTAGCGACCAGTTTATTTTATTATTACAGTTGCAGGTGTTTTTATCCTTCGCTTTATTGTTTGAATTTGGGTTAGTATTTATCGTATAACTATTTAATATTTCATTATTGCGTTAAATTATCACCACAACTGTAAGAAAAATATAGAGGATATTGTTAGGAGAGATATGAAAGTTGATGAAGTTTTAGAAATGTTACCTAGTTTGGTCTTAATCATTTCATTCAATAGAGGTATCAACCAAATAATTTTCCTATTTTTACTTTTTCATGTCTATTATTAAGTAAGGTTGTTTATACTGTTTAGCCACTATCTTTTAATCCTTTGTTATGAAAAAAAAGTTATGCGCATTAAACATTTCGTTCTTAGAAGAGTTATTATTAAATATTTTTTCAATTGATTTGTGTATATGTGTGACTATTGTTTTTGGATGGTTTGAGAGTGTATAGACGTATATTGCGTTAGTATTGTCTTTAGTATATGGTTCATGCATTCCTTTATATAAGTCATGTATATAAATTGGCTTGTTTTGTGTTAGATTTTACTTCACCATTAAGTCCTAATGTTTTAATTTTTACAATATATATATATATATATATATATATATATATATATATATATTTATATATATATATATATATATATATATATATATATATATATATATATATATATATATATATATATATATTTAATTTCCCGAAACAGTTTTTTTATGGTAAATAACTGATGCTCCCATAAATAATGTTAGGACTAGCGTAAATTCTTGGAAGCAAACTGACATAGTGACTGTAAAAAGTAAATTTACTTACAAGCAAATTAATTTTCCACCGAAGGATTTGGTAGTAAAAGTGTTTTTTCCCATATAGGTCTAAGGTTGAAAAACTCTTAAGACTATATATATATATATATATATATATATATATATATATATATATATATGTACTAATTAGTAATAAGGCTACACATCTAAAGCAAGAATAGATTTAAGGCTTAAAAGCCCTATTCTAGAATTGTCCACATATATTGAAGCGCAACGGATAAAGTGATAAATAGCAATCAGTTCAAACTGACAGTATTTTAGTGGTTGAGAGTTCAATCCTCAGTACGTGCAATACTAAGAATATACTTAAGACTTCAACCCGGTCATGGCTGACGGAACATGAATAATCTACCCCCATGGATTAAATATAGGGTTCAGTTTAAAATTTCGCACCATTTGACATAAAGATTACCGAGTTTTACAAGACGTAATTGAAATAAGTTGGTTGGTTACATCATCGGAAATGTTGTGAGATAATGAGATGAGAAACGAATCCAAATCTATCATTAGGAATCTAAATCAATGCATACTAGAAAAACCCGTTCTTCGCTTGATCTTTAAAAAATTAGAAATATATCAAAGAAAGCTTCACAACCCAAGTCTCATTTGAAGTTTTTTTTTTTGGGGGGGGGGGGGGGGGCGGGTTGAAGAATCAACATATATTAGTGTTTTCTTTTCAATATAGTTTATTAAAGACTTCCTTTACCTATATAGCATAGCCGGCGATCATTAATGTCTATAGTTTAAATTTTTGTATCGTAAAAAGAAATTATGTGTAAATCACGAAGAGATAAAATGGCCAAAATTAAAGAGAGATAACTCATGTTTTACCTTAAAGTGAGAAAACATGCCCTTTATCATTTGAGCTTTTTATGGCATTATTAACAATTGTCTCCATTGTAGTAATTTATGCTTAAAGAAACTAAATTTGTTTTAATTGTTCTAATTAGCCGTTATTCATAATTTACTGAACAAATCAACTGCCCCTCTCTCTCTCTCTCTCTCTCTCTCTCTCTCTCTCTCTTAGCTGTCTATGTATTTTTGTCGGTCCTCTATGTTGATCCAAACACTCTTTCATATCTATTAATGTCTCTGTGCGTCTTTAGAAAAAGTTATTCTCTTTTTCTTTTAGCGTAATCATCTAATTGCATAGCTATATATGTACACAGCACAAACATGTATATAAATTAGATGGCAAAATAAAGAAAAAATCCCTTTACTTGTATATAAGTGTAATAAAGAATAATAATATTTATAGATGATCATGATGATGATGATGACGATGAAAACGATGATGATGATGTAGTAATAAAGAGACATTTTAGTTATGTAAGAATAACGCCCTAAAAGATGTTACTGTTTATGAGTTTTCGAATAAAATCAAAGTAAAATAAATACTACTAGTCCTGGCCGTGATCCGACGAGTCACGGGTAAATTTAGTTTATTAATAAAAGAACCAATTCGGGTATGTTTTATGATAAACATTAAATAGATATAGTAATAAAAAAATGGCCAGTTCTATTACTTACGGACAAACAATATAACTGTGTTAATTGAAAAGAAAAAATAACCAGAAAAAATAAGTGACGTTTATAAATCAGTGTTAACTTGGGCTCAAAACCATTATATGAAAATTGGTAAAAACCAGTGTTCATATAATGGTCACGAAAACCGAAACCGATTTGCGGAAACCGATGTTAATGATTGTAGTTTCCGCCGTGTCTTCTGCAGCTGTGTTGCAACGAGGACAATCGGGCATTTCGTCCATGCTTGAATTGAATTTTATTTTATTTACCCCCATCTCCAGGAGGTTAGACAAAAGGTGAGCTGTGATTTTGAAAATCCAGTGCACTAGGATTAGCGCACTTTGGCCCAAAAAAGATTCAGGAGCAGCCGGTCAGTATCTCCCAATATAGGCGCCTGAGACGATTAGCAAACGAATCCCCTTCTCAAACAGAGAAGGTAAAACTCGGTCGGGTGGATCTCTGGAGACATAAAAAAAATACCTCAGCCCGATAGAGCAGAGTCAGAAGATGTCACAAGAGCCCCCTCTCTGTCGAACTGATTATTGAGGACGTATATTCTACTGATATAAATAAAACTTACTCAGGTCGTGTCTGGCAATTAGCTTGAACTGAATGATACACCATTGAGGGGTAACCGTTTTCTGGGCAAAAGTTAGATCAGAAAGAACATAGAGTTATTGAGATATCCCGCATCTTATGCGCAACTCCATTCGGGGCGGATCTCTTCCACATTTTGATGACCTTGTGTTTAATTCGTAATGTTTTTTTTTTAGTTTATTTGCGAATAAATAAGTCAAAGTGCATTAAATGGTCTGTCTTCATTCACAGGAAGAGACATTTTGTCTTCGGCAATTTTGTCCCATCTATAATGTTCCTTTTGGGAAAGCTATCTATCCCCTACATATAAAACGACATTGTCTCTAACTTTGCTCTCGTGGGGAGGCAATTAAATAGGAAATGTGCGAGGATGTGACTATTTACAATCCGGATCACATTTTAAAGTTTCACATCTTTGCACAGTATACAGATTAAATACATTTTTTAAACTCCTAACTTCTCAAGGGGTCGTTTTACAATAATCTTGAATGACGTATATTTAGAAAATAATGATAGATTTTCTGAATTTAAGCTAGAAAATGAACTCAATACTTATGTTCAAGAGTGTCAGTCGTGTACCGTCTCTTTTCAAGATCGGATCATTCTATAAAACGAAAATCCCACGGACCCAGTTTTGAACCCTTACATTTTATATGTGACAGATTTTAATATAATAATAGTATATTATTTACCTGCTTCACCCCAATTTCTAAATAGGAAATTATTAGAAGAAAATGATAAAGATGGTCCAGCTTGGTTAAACTTAACAACAGAGTCTAATTCAACTTCCGGTGAGAGAATCATCAGTTTGAGGTCAACTCTGACAAGCACTTCCGTTAAAGTGGTCAATATAGAACTTGTCGTTGAGTACTAAGACGCGGATTCTTAAACCAATTAACGTCAAATGTGACGAGGTATGTATTGTGACTAGTAGAAATAGCCGTCTAATAACAGTTTTTTTATAACGAGACACACACGGAACCTTTAATACACGCCAATAATCAGACCACAAAATATACCAAAGCAATCAGAAACATATTGATATCGCAAAAAGATACTGTAATAGACCTGGCGCCAGTCATGGCTTAGAAATGGTTTAATTTTATTTATACTAGTTTCCACCCTGGGCCCTTAATAAGCGAAATGTCAAGTCAATATAATGTTCTGTTTGTTACCGAAGGTTATGCAAATCAGCAGCAACAGTTGTGAATGTTGTTTTTAAGTATCGACTGTCGATTGGACAACACCTCTAGTCAGCAGTTTTTTTTATTCAACAAAACACAAGCGCGAGAATATTCACTTCCAAATTTCGCGCCTAATATAAAAACCGAAACGCTCAACTTTTTTCTCTATTTCAGTTTTATTTGAATATAGACGCAAGCCGTCCCCCCTAAATAATCAAATTCTGCAAAACTTTCTACCATCACTACCAATCATCACGGTGTTGTCTCACCCTCTACCTGACACTCATTAACCATTATCCTCGATTATATTCTTTGGGCCTTGATAAGTGGTGACTCTTTATTAAAAAAGAAGATGAGAATTGCCCTAGAAAGCCCTCCACCATCTGCCGATAGAATTGTTACAGACGCAACAAGGGAAATTCCCGAACTACTATACGCAAAAAGCTCGCCTGTCAAACTCCTGTACATACAAGTGTTTCTCTTAAAATAAATACGAAACCCTAAACAACGCAGAATAGTTTTTATCCGGCTGCTTACAATTCAATGTGCGTGTGCGAGTAATCGGAATTAAGATCAACCTGTGACAACCCGAATCTGTCAATTGTGTCCTATCCCTGATTTGGGGTTACCTGAAATCTAATTGATCTTATGTATCATGCATTACAAGTAAGGAAAACACATAGAAGTGCTCGATCTTTGATTTTACTAGAGCTCATGTTAAATAGTTTAGTTGAATATCATACATAACTGTGTCACTTAGGTATACTCGGGGTACATCTACCGTGTGATACTTGATATAGGATGACATTCGGCTTGTTTTTATGCCAGAAACATTCACCAATCTCGTTAGGAGCGAAGAGTCTAAAATCCGGAGTTTACTGGTCAGTTAACTTATGATTTGGGACTTTATATTTAAATACTATTTGTCATAGGCACTCACCAACATATTCACGAGATACTATGCAAGATGGAGATTTACAAAGGAGGCATAGGAACAAATTAAACCATTTAATTTAGGTGGATCATCTGAAACTACTGATAAAATAAACAGAAATAGGAAGCATAAACACTTGTAAACACAACTAGAATAACCAGAATATACAAACACGGTTAGGAATCGAAATAATGCTTGAAATGAAGAAAGGAAAACTTAAAGCAACTGAGGGCATAGCATTATCAAATCTAGATGTGATGAGAACACTTGGTGAACGCGTATTTATAAATATCCGGACATTAGTAAGCTATTTTACATTTACTTTAGTAAACAGAAGTGAAACATATTGTTATAAAGAATAATTGCGATGAATACAAACTTATATAATAAAATCCATATTAAAGGAGCACATACTTCAGCAATATCTCTGCTATACTTAATAAACTGGACAAAAGAAGAGCTCATGTACGTGGATCAAAGAACTAAGGAGATCATGCCCATGTACCAAAGTATGAGGTTGAGTAAACTCTCAGTTTATATATAATACAACTCATTAGTGTGGCTATAGATAATACATATTGTTACAGTATGAGTTGCTCTTATGCCAGACTTAACTTAAAGCAAAAGGTGGGTGATATCGGAGTCCGTTAAGAGCAAGTTAAAGTTTATTTTAATGAGAAAGACATTAATAAGCACTTTCATTTATCATTCGTTGAAGTAGCAAATATATATTCACTATTAAGATAAATATTATCGGTACTATAGAGGTATTATGTATGGTTTAATAGTCTGGTCGAAGATTTATCGTCGTATTTTTGGAAATAATAGAAGCAATGCGAATACATCCGTGTTCTAATTGTATTTCTTTATCGCCGTTAAATTTATATGCAAAAGTGTTGCCGAAATCTCGAATCTAAAATATTTTTTACGTTCTTTTTAAATTTCTTTTTCCGGTTATTTACATGGAATCGCCTCGAAACAGAAGAATCGCATTTTCATTTTAAGAGAATTAGCAGGGGGTGCGGTGTTCAAATAATAACGAACACCAAATCATCTAATTAAAAAAATGTGACCCAAAGTATTAGAATGAAAAAATAAACTTATTCAGTAAATACATAATTCAGCATTTACAAAAATATGATTTGAAATTAAAAAAGTTCATGAACATTTTTTTGTTGTTGCAACATCTGGGCTGGTGCATAAAACACTCTTGGACAGTGTGCAAACAAAAAATGTCTAAACAAATAAGCCCCGCACTGTTTGAAAAATTCTAGCCCTGTCGCATCGCTATACTCCTATGGCTGTTTTATAAGTATTTTAACCGAATTTACTGCACTTGAAACCCTCAACGTTAATATTCCTAACCCAGCAAAATTCTGCCCCTTCACTGTATAGTTCTCTAGATATTGGAAGATTGTCTACTCTGATAGCTTCTTTCCTCGGACCGCTTACCCTAGGAATTCTTTTCCTGGTCCCTGTTTCCCCAAATATACAACCATGCAGACATTTTAATGTAATATGAACAAACATCTTGCTGCACAACTCTTCCCCATCCCCAACCCCTACATTTCTGAATCTTATCACAGTAGTCCCTTACGCTTCAGTGGCAATATACATTGTTTGAGATGAATAAAAGTTTTTTAAAAGAATATATTTGGAAAATAAGGTTTATTCAAAGGCAGCGCATAACTAGCGTGCGTGTGAGAGAGAGAGAGAGAGAGGGTGTGTGTGTGAGAGAAAGAGTTAGATTAGATGCCTATAATTAGTTTACACTACACCCGTCGCTCCACGCACGCTGTCCACGTTTTGGCAGCGCGCGTAAAACACGTCGTCTCTCGTTCGAGTCTCGCCAGCTAAGGCCTAGAAAACGGAAGAGGAAAAGTTGGTAAGGAGCCCCGTCGGAAATCACATTCGGTGCACATCCCCTGATCCGTAACTTTTCCACTAACCCGTCTGCTACTATTCAACACAAGAACTCGTCTTGTAACCACTACTGGAAATAACTTTTTTTCTTTCTCCGTTTGTCTAAATTCAAACGGAATTTACATGAACACCGTTTATTTTCAAGAAACTCTCATATGTGGAACACGTTGCCACTAATTACTACCCTGAGGGCTAAGAAATCTTAAAATCGAATATAAATAAGCACTTAATAAACCGTTTTCATGAGTGATCAAATGTTTTTCATTTCATTCATTATTTTCGATCGTCTTATAACAACCATCACCATTAAACTTTGTTGAATGGTGACATACTAATAATCATTAATAAAAAATAAATTAAATTACAAATCGTATACCAGGAATAGCTCGTGGCATTCCCGAAAGCTTTACGATAACAGTATGCTTCTATACTTAAAATAGAATGTATTCATTAACTATGGAGCTCTATATTTCATTATCTAAGAGTTGTTTTTGGTTGAACCATTCGCGCATGGTGTTTAAGTGCCCCTATCTCTCCGAAATGTACATGTCGATCTTCAGGTTGAATCAAAGGTTCCGTACGTTTTTTAAACAATAAATAACACAACATCAGATTTATCTAATCATTAATTCTTCTGCATGACCTCGTTCCTTTCTATCAATAAGCATTTAAATGCAACATTCATATTAGGTGTTTAACTTGAGAAAGAAACTAGCTGCTTACTGTGTGTTGTACATAGCTGATAGCTTAGTTGTATAATGTGGCATAGGTAAGGTTTGAAATGAAACAACTGCTGCAGAAACCTTAGATTAGACGTAAGGTAAGGCCCGTGCTAAGACGAACGCCAAGACGTCTCGTTTTCCAAATAGGGATTATCCAGACTTTATGAACTCCGTGTTCATGGAATAAAGGCCCATCAGTTAAAAACACGAACCGGTAATACCTGATGTGGTATTTAGCCTTAATCGGACTATGCCAGATTCCTCCGAAGAAGGAATTTTATGGGGAACATCAAATTAACAAGCAGTTTCCAGCCGCATGTATACCAGGCACGTAGCCAGACTTCTAACTTAGGGGGGGGGGGGCATGGCATTTTTAGGGGGGGGCAAGGCATTTTTAGGGGGGGGGGCAAATTCTAATATGAGTGACGTTTTGGTT
The DNA here is from genome assembly GCA_963556195.1 of Sepiola atlantica. NCBI lineage: Eukaryota > Metazoa > Mollusca > Cephalopoda > Sepiida > Sepiolidae > Sepiola > Sepiola atlantica. The sequence continues at coordinate 135,252,338 of OY744516.1, read as the reverse complement.
CAGTGTGTGTGTGTACTGATATATAAATATAAATAAGTAGATACAAAATTTCAATTTATTTTATATAATCTAAATATATTGTTGTGTATTTCGGTAGGTACATGTAAATAACAACATCAGCATAGTAAAGCACATAAAGCATAGTAAACACAGTAATAATAACATAAAGTTCGTAAAATAAGGTAGCTACTTGCTAGCTCTACAGAATTCTATTATAATCTTCTATTTGTACGTGGGGTGTATACCCTACCAATGCTGTTTTTTCTTTCAACTTCATCTCGGATGAAATCTGAGATTTTTTTCTATGTTAATTTCAAAAATGTTGAATGTAACATTCACAATTTTTTAAATTAATAGTTGCAACTGACAACAAAAAGAAAAAACGTATTAGAGATTCGTGATAAAATACAAAAATAATTTTTTAAACTAATTCCCACTTTCATTTGAAAATAATTTAGGTTGCTAGTATTCATTTCTATCTTTTGAATGAAGACAACACTTTCTTTTATAAATTAAAAAAATATCTTTAAAAGAAGCTGGCAGAACAACAACGTGAATTCATTTTGTTTATATTACATCATTTGGATTATAATTATTTAATTTATAATATTAAATAGTGTGAATTAATAATATTTAAAAATATATATTTGGTAAGTTGACAAAAAAAGACAGATACACTGACAATCTCTTTCACCAAGCAGGAAACAGGTGAAAAGCATCGAGGCTTTGTTTCCCTCACCACTTGATCTGAAACTAGCGAAGTTATGTTTGAGTTTGAGAACGCGTACATTTAAAGTTACTTTCTTTTTACAAGGTAACATAAATTTAAATCATATTTAGATGTTATTATGGTCAATAGTTTCATTTAAACTGGTAATTTAAAATCCGTAAATATTTATTATGGTATCATTAGTACCAGGAATCGAAAATTAAGTTTTAAACAAAATAAAATAAAAAGAAGCGTTTTTGAAATCGGAAATTGTGTTAAACATTGGTGGGTGGTACCCTCTTGGTGGGTGGCCTAGGGCCCCAGCCCCTTGGCCCCTTAATACGGCCCTGCTGTAAAATATATTACACAAAAGTAAATACTGGTTCATAATGAAAAAGTATAGTTGACCACGAAATATAAGAATATTCCATGAAAAATGCCAGTATACTGAAATCATATGCCCTTAATAGGGTTAAGATGAAAATTCATATACACTAAGTATACAAAAGCAAGGAAATTCCCAAATTTTTACACTTGGTAAACTTAAATTAAAATGCCATCAACTAGACCCTAGACCCTCTATCTCTGCCAAAAATCAGCTGAATCCATTAAATAGTTGATGAGATACATGGTGGCACATACGTACGTATGTACACACAGATAACATGATTGAACTTTCTGGATCTCTGGGTAGCCTTGACTAATGATGCTGAAATTCTACACACTTATAGAACTTATCAATTAAAAATTTTGTGCAAAGTTTTAACTAATTTGGTTTATTGGTTTTTGAGTTATGATTGATCAAAGAAATGAGATTTCCAGCATAGACCATTCGTGAGTCTATTAAGGGATAGAGTGCTCTCGCGCCTCCCTTGATTTATATTTATAATATTTTTTTGATCACAAATTTCAGGGGGTGCAAATGTAATTGCAGGGGGGGGGGGCTTGCACCCCCTGGCACCCCCCTGGCTACGTGGGGGATGTATACCCCGATCATGAGAAGATGACATAGAGCATCCAGCATTCCCAAATAGGCCCCACGTCTCTTAACTTCGGTGATCTAACGAGAACCGGTGTGTGAATAACTAAAAAGAACAAATAGAACTTATTCGGCATGGCCCTAGAAAGACATATACAGCCACACTTAAGGGTACTCAACATTTGACGTTTCTTCTCCCAGACGAACAGAAGTCAAAGAAAGAGTCAATATTTGGCGCATGAGATATCTTCACAAGTGAAGCAGTTATGAATGAACTGTCGTTATTTTTTTATATCTGTCTAAAGGTGTACGCCCACTTTAAACCGGCTTTGTGCCATATCTTGCTCTCACAAGAAGGCGAAAAAAATAGGGTGGGAAAGATGAGACAAACATAAACTCAAAACCGTTTTATCAATTCCATTTCACGGAATGATTGATAAATGTTTCGGTACAGCACTCTTCCAAGATGAAAACACGTCATTCTTACCAGCATTGCAATCACTAACTTTGTTCTTAACGCTTTTCGCACACCGAGAAGTGATCACTCTTCTTGGCGACCTTTTGATGACAGACACCATCGCCCAAACACGCTGTCCTGAAAACTCGACCTTACTGGCTGAAGAACGTTTGTCTTAAACGCTTTCCGACACATATTTCTATCTTTTGCTTCTCCTTTTCTTTTGTTGTAATTTCCAACTCTAATATGATAAGCCCGGTTAGCAAAACGCATTTTCCGCTAGAGTTAAACGGAGAAAAGTAATGAAGATCTGCTCCGTGGAGTTTACTTTAACAGTAAAATCAACGTAAGGGGCGGCAAACTAAATTTGGACTAATTGTTTTTTCGTTTTTTTATTTACTTACGTTCGAAGATATTCGGCATTGCATGTGATCTATAACTTCAAACTTGAAATTTTGAGCAATTTTTTTAATGACGTGTATGTATTTATTATAAGCACATTTGCTTTACATTAATTCATGAAATTTGTTTTTAACCAAAAAATGAATACAAATGATTAAAAAAACAAATTAAACAAATGCTACAAGTTCGTCAGAGCCCAATCCATTAAAGTACTTGTAAATCAATCACAGGGATACAAAATCGCGGCGATGGGACAGGGGCCGGAGCTTGGTTTACAGTACAGGACCTATTAGATTAGATACTTTTGTGGGGAGACCCTGTCTAAGAGGGAGAGACTATTAGTAGATCCTCAAGCCAAGATGTGGCAACAATACTCCATGCATGGGTAAATGATGGCTTTGTAGAGATACAGGATACTGGCAGGTGTGAGTAGTTTTCTGGCGGGGTAGAGTGAGTCCACATTCTTTGCAGCCAGCAGCCTTGGCAATGTCTTCTATTTAAAAAAAATCCACAAAAATCGGATAATTGACCTATCCAAATGAAATTGTCTAGTATTTATTGATAAATAGATGCTAATATAAATTACTTATTTTATTAAAAAGATGTCTGGCCTATTTGGTTTGTATTAAGGTGTGGTATCTGTTTTAATAGTACACCTCATATGTTCTATCCTCGGTGGGTTAAACAGAGGTCATTATAGACTGTGGCAATTTTTATTTTTTTACAAATCAAAATTGCCCCTTTTCGGGGAGTTGGATTTTACCCACATTAAAAATAAACCTTGTGTCTAACTTAGCCATCGTCGAAACTTATAGTCTTTTACGTCACTTAAAATATGTTACCTCCACCGTTCTCATCAATGGCGAAATATGTGTTATACTGATAGTCCAAACTCATTGACCACGTCTACAAAGAGAACGTGCCTACTTATTAAGAAAGGTTGGAGATTTGTTGATCTAAACGGGTTTAAAACGCAGAAGACGAAATGATCCAATTAAATATTTTAAACATTTAACTATAAAACATATTCTAATATTTTAACGAGAAAAACAGCTTGATTGCTCACTCCTAATAAACATCGGGATTTCTTTTCCGATAGAATAATTAATTAGTGGAAGAAGTCATCGGAATTTATCAGGAATGTAAGCAGTGTAAATATTTTTTTAAAAACTAATATTTACCGATTTGGAGATTATCATAAAATAAATGGATCATATAGACAGTATTGGGTGCTTTCAAATGCGATTTGAAAAAAAGCCAGAGCTTATAGGAAGTTATATAGATGTGGTACATAAAAGAAAAGTAGAAAGAAAACAAATTCAAAAATGAGTTTACCTAAATGCACGTCTCTGTGCGTTCACTGCACCAGTCATGACCGCCCGCTCGTTGTGCTGGTTCAAGTGGTCGCTCGATTCTAACATCGGTCGCAATGTCAATTGCGTTGTCTCAGTCAGTGCTGTAACAAAAAAATTCTCCATTCAAGTAAATTGCAACTCCGGTTTAAAACAAGAAAGAAAGGTTTATTTTGAGGGATGTTACAATGATAGTTTACGGAACAACAGATTTGCAAATGAGACTTCTTAACCTAACCAAATACAAGCACAAGTCAAACCGAGCACAAACAGACCATCTGTTTCTGAGAGCCCTAAAAAATAACTGGCCGTCAGACCCCAGAAAACTAGACTGACCGCCCCTTCTCATGTGCTGGAATATATATATAGAAAGAGATACATACCACTGGGACCACACCAGCAAAACATTTGAAATGGTGTGTAACACCCGAATGGGTCATAACCACAACAGGGTACCCCTTATCTGTGGAACCATTACTTTTTTTCAAGTGGACAAATCGAATTATGGGTGGCGAGAACTCCAGAGCACATATATTTCCCATTTCTTATGCGGTTTCTCTGCCATTGAGCAAATATCTCTCGCTCGCAGCACTTGCTCCTTTTATGTTGTCCTTTAGTTCTCACATTCCATGAGCGATGTTTCTAACAAAGGGGGAATAATTGCTGATTTATGTGTCAGAATCTATCAATCACACTAATCGTTGGTTAGCTTTTGACCTTTAAATAGTAGTTTTAGCTCCTTAAATCAAGTTGCTTCATGCCTTGTCTGGAGCGAGTTCCATGAAATAAAAGCCTGTTATTAGCATACATTGTAAACACGTAACTCACTAAAATCCCGCCTAGTTCATGTTTATACATTAAATTGATTACTTTCGATTTCAATGTCCGATTATGAAGTCAGTTTAAAAGGTTTAATCTCAAGCGCAAAGGAATAAACAAATATTGTCATATGCGTATACAGGGTCCCTATTTACTTTCCTCTGCACGAGGGAAGAATTACACTCAAGGTCGCTTTTGAATGTGGGAAAAATCCAGCTACCAAAAAATAGACATTCTGGATTTGGTCCAACATGAAAAATGTCTCAGTCTAGAAAGATTTTCAATCGATGGTATAATTTCGGAATGATGTTCTATATGTATAAACGAGTCGCTTTGAGTGAGGGTTTCTTGTGTAATAGCATTCCATTACTAATTTACTTTGTGGTCGATTTTTTCCTCTGCGTGGTCTTTCCTTTTTGCTGATCATATTTATTTACCTTTATTTGGTCTGTTGTATTCTGTAACCTGAAATTCGCAGGATGCTGACCGGATCCCCCATGATGGTAAGCAAAGGAGCCACTGCCAATCATAACGCTCAGATCTTTCATTTGAGCCTCATAGCTTTTATATTTGTTTGGTGTAATTTTTTTCATCTTTGTTTTGGTATATGTGGCAACACAAGCCCCAGACTTAGTTTACTAGTGGTCTTGTTACAAGAATAGTGTTTATCTATCCTATATGCAAAAATAATAGTGCACTAGCACACACATAGTACGTGTTAATCTTCATAAAATAAAAGTGTAAATACGCCCAGGCAACGCCTGATCGGGTCAGCTATTTATGTATTTGCAGTTAGAGAATATTATTTGTAAATGCTTGGCACCCTGCTAAAAAGTGAGATGAAGTCTAAAAAACATTCCATTTTCCTAAAGAACAAATAGGGATAGAGTCGTTAATTACTCACTCACTTTCTCCCCTTATTTAGCTGCGAGCGGTTTTCCCCTTTTTGTAGGTACCTTTGCTTTCTAGCTCGAAGTTTATATATAACGAAATGGTAATACCTGGTTTTGTATTAGCCATAGGCGGACTAGGCTGGCTTCCTCCGAAAGAGGGAGTTTACATGAAATATTTTATTCACAAGCGGTTCCTAGTCATATATATATTCCGGGCATGGGAAGAATACATACAGCGCCTAGCATTCCCAAATAGTCACCCATCTTATACTGGTCAGTCTCCACATCGCTTAACTTCGGTGATCTAATGAGTGTGTCAACGCGATTATGCCGTACACGAAGTTTGTGTACATAATAAGAAACACAGATATGTGTATCTATTTGCCTCTGTATATTTCTTAATTCCTAGTCCATGTTGAATGAACTAATCACTAATGAGATTGAAATATTGTATTTACACCGTGAACTGGAAATTGTATTCGTTATTTTATCTAACAGGAAAATATATTACGTTCAGTAAAAAGTATTTTATTTACTCCGTGAACTGTTAATTTTTAATAAACAATATTGAAATAATAACTTCAAATGTATATTATTCTTAATTGTTTTATAGTATCTTATTCTCTATTTGAATTATTTTACTCGCTAATAAGAAGGAGATATTTATTTCGTTCCAGTATTAAGATGTCAAACCCGCCTGGCGTTGAATTAAGAGTGTTAATATATCAGCAGAATTAGGATTGACAAGTATTTATGTATTTGCTAATAATATTCTTTTTTTAATTGTAATTTTGTTCATCGCAAACATGGCATGTTGAAGTGTAAGAGGCTACTATAATAGCGACTAGGTTTATGGCGAGCAACATGGGTGGGGGCTAGGCAGCAAGATGTTCACATTACATTTAAATTTATGCATGTTGGTACGGTCGAGGAAACAGGGAGCATGATTGGTATTCAAAAGGCAACCAGCTCATTCATTATTAGTTTCTCTGTCTATTTTAGATAATTAGTTTTTCCACTCATCTCCCGTTTTCTCTCATTACGTGGTATGAGTTCATCCGATGCTGCTACCTCAATTTGGGGACTTTGATGATGAGGAGTTACCCCTTACATACCATTACTTCAAGATCCACTCTCACCCGGGATTGTAGTATCTCTCAAGGTTCAATCTATTGGTTAAAAAGAAATTTCCCCCTGGAGCACGCCACTAAACCGCCTTAGACACTCTTAGGTAAGGTTATCTTGTCTACTCCACCCAACTACCCTTAAATCTCTGTTAGCCTCTCTACGTTTTTTCTGCCTACCCTATATCCCAACTCTAACATCGTCTCAAATGTGTTCCTCAAACCGTCATTATTATGACACAAACACTTCTTCTGGTGATGAGGTTCTAATTAGGGAGCTTCGTGGAGTTTGGAATCACCCATTAATTACCACTACTTCCGGAGTGGTAGTATCTGTCACGGACGCATCTGTACATCAAATAGAAACTATCGTTAATAGACTTTATGTTTACAAAATATACTAATCTACAAAACAAACTAATCTAAAAACTAATTGTACCTCTACAATTTCTAAATATGTCATCTCGAACCTTTTTCATTCTTTTAACTTCTATGTTTCACTTTCTTTTATTTATATTTCCTCCTTTATAACTCTCTCCACCTTCAATCTCCATTTAAACCCCTCTTTTCTAACGCGCACTCTCGTTTCAGACACACGTTTCCCCTCCTCATATCCTCCTCTGCCCTTCTTATCATCTGCCTATCTCGCTTGATTATCACTAAATAATTTTCCACCATTTTTAGAAAGTCCTCGCGTGCCCCCCTTCCAACTCTTTCCTTTAAGCACGGATGTTATCGTCTGATAAGATATGACAGCCTGTCCGTCATTATTCGCCCTGTTCAACGCTCTCCGGTCGACTCATATGCTTGGGAAGACTTCAATGCGATTATAAGGTTTCTCCAAAGAATAAACGTCTGTATACGATATGAAAAAAAAAACGAAAGCACACCATAAGTAGTAACGCGAGTCTAAGCGCATGTTCACACACAGACACGTGTTAAAAAGGTTCTCGCTCATAATTGATAAACGCCATATTTGATAATGGATGAGGTTTTATTGACTCAAAGCGAAATCTTTTGTTTCATTCATTTCTTATAAAACGTTATGAAGTGCTCATGATTTAATGAATGATGACAGTACTTCATCTTCTGCAAGATGACATTTTGATGACAAGAAGAAAGAGGAGGACAGAGAGACACGAAGAAATTGACATATATATATATATATATATATATATATATATATATATGAATCTAGATAAGATGTATATAAGTTGAAAGAGGAAATGATATAGACAGACATATATATATATATATATATATATATATATATATATAAATTTGTTTGTTATTCGACGCATGCGTCTAGAGAAGTATTTTAAAGATGATTGGTGATGTATGAAGCATGAAAACGACGTTGTTATATTCGTAATTATTATTTTTTAAATTTTTATATTTCAAGCAGTTGTCGGTTTTTTGTCAAAATGTTCGTATCATTTTTCGACAAAGTGCGGACGACTGCTCGAAATATCAAAATAATAATAATTATAATTACAAAAACAGCATTGTTTTTATGCTTCGTAATTCACGAATCATCCTTAATATAAATATAATATAATATAAAACTACCAATACTATATATATATATATATATATATATATATATATATATATATGTATATATATATATATGTATATATATATATATATGAGCATGTAACAAAACGATATGTCAGAAAATGAAATGCCGTGAAGGAAAGACAGATGAAAATGACAAAAAGAAAACAAATTAAATACAGGCTAAAATTATCAAAAACGAGAGATTTACTGATTTCGTTTGGATCACTTTTTCTGAAGACGTTCGTTGATCAGTGTATGTCTCTCGTTTTTGAATATTTCGTCCTGTTTTTAATTTTGTTTTCCTTATCTTTCTCATATATATATATATATATATATATATATATATATATATATATATATATATATATATATATATATATAAAAATATATATGAGAACAAGAAGAATAACATGTCGTCTTCACTATGCTCATAACATCATATTTTTTCTGCCTCCTTCCTACCCTCTAATATAGTCAGAAAAAATTGAAATTTTGGAAAACAATCTGAATTAGTGTCTTATGCATACGGTTTAAATTTCATTAAAATCGGATATACGTATTTGAAATTTTAGGGGGGTTTTATCCCCCTAGCTCTCTTAGAAGAAGCACATTTACATTGAGAACGTAGAGATTCGGGACCACTTCCATTGTCTTCTTAGAATTATTTCATATATATGATTTAAATTTACTCAAAATAGGATATATTTGAAGTTTTAAGAGAGGGTTTACCCGATAGCTTAGTCTAGGGGGGGGCACTTCTATTGCCTTCTTCGGAAAATGTCTCATATAAATACACATTTAGTTTTTTATGTAGACTCTCTAACCTTTGGTTCTATAAGGAGCACATACATACATAGACACACACACACACACACATATATATATATATATATATATATATATATATGTGTGTGTGTGTGTGTGTGTGTGTGTGTGTGCGTGTGTGTGTGTGTGTGTGTGTGTGAACGAAGTACATAAGACATTGAACGGTTTCATTGTATCTATCAGAATAAAAACTACAGGGATCTACATTTATCATATGGAAAGGTAGAGTATTTGCTGGAGAAAAAACAAAGTACATTGATGTGTCAAAATCTTAAAATTGGAGCCCGATTCTTTGCCTCTAACATGCTTATTACACAGCTGTAAGTAAGGGTGTATCTAAAGGTTTCAAATGAATATATCGTTATTGTCATGGTAGATACAAACTATAAGAATTACAATGTGTTTGGATCCTGTAATCGTTTGGGCAAATATTTATCTACTCAGACATAAATATATGTTTATGCCATAACATATAAATTATGATATATCTTGAGTCCACAGGTATAATATTTGCAGACGGTTTATTTACAACTTGCTTCGTGTAAATGATGAAGAGGAGTTTGGAGATTCAGAACATTTGATATACACAAATAATTTGAAATTGAAATGTAGCTACATGTCTTGATTAGATATCAAAATTGAGAATGGAATATTTGTTTAAAAATTGTTTACAAAATAAATACTTTAGCCCTTCATATCATTCGTATAAAGAGAGTATTTTTCTTATGTATATTTTTTACGGACGTATTATATCCGAATTTACATAAATAGATCGCGTAAACTTTAGAGTAACAGATTGTTTACCACAGTTGCTGCTTTACAAATAAGAATGATAAAACACGATAGGGATCGGCATAACATATTTAGATAGTTTAATAAGGCAATAACGCGTCATCTTGAAGCTTTTAATCTATATGAAATTAATTAAACCACATTAGGAAAACAAATTAGTTCATTGAAAGATGTATAGATAACCTAAATAGTATACATATTGAATATAATATCTAAAATGTGGGAAAAGCCTAGGGAGATTGCTTAATACTATAAAAGTAATATAAATGGCTTCGTCTAAACGTTATAAAATATTTTTGTGTAATCTTATAGCATACAGCACAAACTAATATGTTAAATTTAATATCAAATCACTTTGTTGAATATGTTGTTTAACAAGATATTAGACCTGGTAAGGATCATCAAACAACTGATTATTCCTACAAGAACATTAAATTACAGTACTAATAAGATCTAAATTCTGCGGAAAAGTTTCAGCTTAACATTTTGTAAATGAAACATAAAATTCAAATTTTCTAAACTACATCTTTAAAATAAGACATATTAAATTATTCTATATTAATAGACTGTTCTATATATTGTAACAATATATTCCATAGCGTGACACTGAAAAACCTTTAAGACTATATATATATATATATATATATATATATATATATATATATATATATATATATATATATATATATATATATACTGGACGTTACCTTTGCCGTCAGACTACCAATCTCTTACAAAAATATTTGGATTCCTAAACAATTTGAGTATTGTTCTTTTTCAAATATTTATTTTCAAAATAACAGCTCTTTTTATTTTTTGTTTTGACGTGTTTTGGGACACTATCCATCCTGACTTTACGCTCTCATCTCAAAATAAGACTCTTTACCTTTTGGCCTTTATTTTGTTTAATTTCATGTAAAATTTTCAAAGTTAAATGTTGCCGATAATATTTACAATTACATTATCGGCTTTTCCCTATCCTCTGATGAGAAGAGTTTACCTTTGAAAATCCATGGATTAAGGATATGAAGCTTCTTGCTCTTAACTTTTCATGTTCTAATAACTATTGTATCTTTACAAATGTTATTCTCATCCTTCATTTATATATATATATATATATATATATATATATATATATATATATATATATATATATGTACGTATGTGTGTGACTGGCAGAGGAGGTATTCAAAGCGATTGGTTTGGCGGAAACACGTCTATGATTGCAGGGGATATTTATGGTAAGATGGTTAAAGTACTCCATCTTGAAACGTGCTATCACAAAGCGGTACGTGTCAGACGACAGACACATTTCAGATCGACCATGCTGTGGTTGATTCGGTGGCAGAGCCTGTGTGTCGAAGGCTCATTCACTAAGCGACACAAGATTTCAAAGCAACATCAATTGAAAGTAAGGAAAGAGAATATACAAACAGAAGCCAATGGTCTTGTGTGTCATATCTACAGCAATACTTGCAAAAATAAGTCTGAGCTGCTAAGCCATTTGCGTGCTCACATTCAAGCATGGCAATCTTGTAGGGGTGGCATTCTATAATAAAGAATTGACAATTACGTATATACATGTGCAGCTAAATGGAAAAGGCGGACAGATTAAATAATTAACTTAAACCAACTCGCATGATCAGATTTCATATATCGTCTTTATTATCAAGAGATTTCATCAGTAATGAATCAAAAATGTGATCCTCAGTAATGATCGCTCCCCTGACCATAGGTATTTTACCTATATTTTACCTATATCACTCAACATCGTCGCTAAGCTAAGTAATAACAACTACTTTAAACCAAAACGCTATTGCATCGAGATGGAGAGCAAAGCAAGGCGGGTTCTCTACCTGCTCCCCAGATCCCTTGTAAGTGTAATGGCAGATGCTTTCCTTCCCCTATACATAAACTTGGTACGACTCATTTTTTAGTATGCCATACAAGCAAAACAATCCCAATCTGTAAAAAATATATCGTACACCTGGAGCATGATCAACGGTTAGCAAACAAGATGATGTCGGGATTCTCCACGCTTACCAACAAATAACGGTTTTAAAGACTAAATGTTCTAACTTAAGTAGCGAAAGATGCGAGGGGACCTGATTCTGACATGCAGCATCATCAATGGGAATGTAAATCTACCTCTCGATGAGTTTTTCACTCCAACTCCAAGTCACGGTCTCCGCTTCACACGCAGAAGATGTCTCGTCGTCGCTTTCGTATCAACAGAAGAAAGGTAGCATTCCCTCTTCGTGCTTCTGGTCCCTGAAACTACCTGCCAGAAGAGGTCGTAATACCATATCCAGGTTTAAAGTCGCCTTGGACAAACATCAAGACGGTATATAGATGCAATATCTTTTAACAGTCTTTTTACATAGCTTGCTCCACTTAACTCATTTTTGCCATTAAATGTTATTGATTGGTTGACTGATATTTTTCTTTACTTCTGAATTAAGCATATTTCATAGTTAGCTCCAAAATGAATTCATTGTTATTTTTAAAATAATTGATTCCCCCCCCCCTAGAATTCTTCAACCATTTTGATTTCTATGCCCGGGATGGAGACCACCAGCCGGTTTTCTTGTGTTTTGCTTCATTTTTGGACTATCAATTCCAATTTCCATTGAACTAAAATTAATTTACATGACTGAAATTGAAATTACAAAAATGTATTTATTTTCAACCAGAAAACAGTATAAAACAAGTAGACAACAGTTATGGAGAAAATATGATATGTCATGTGACGTATGTAACGTAAAGAAAAACAAAAGAAAAAAACGCAGTTTCTTAGTACAAAAATAAATATGTCATATGTAAAATATTTTGTAGTTATGCAGATGGATATACTTAAACAACGTAAACACGACTGTAAATCTACTGATATCATGAGGAAGGCATTCTCTGTCACGATGTCACGATGCCAGGATGTCACCATTTCTGTCTGTCCGTGGAAGATGATTTTTGTAAACGTAAGAAATACATTAGGGCACATCTTAATCACTAAATAATACATAAATAAACAATAAATAAATTTGACGCCAAGAGCACGGTTCGAACTCAAAATCTTGATGTCGTCAGTCATAACTGATGTGTTTCGTATACAGCTCTACTTACTAAGATAACTCCAAAGCTAATTAACATGCTCTGATTAACGCAGTTACCGACAACCAATGATCTTAAAACGAGGCTATATACTGAATAAATGTTTTTTTTATTATTTATAATTTTTAAAAAAACGAAAATTATTTTTTTTACTTTTCGGTTTTTAACGTTTCTATTAATTAAGAAATTTGAAAATGAATTCAAATTAGAAGTAAATAATATTTTAAAATTAAATTATACTTTTCTTTTCAAATTCTGTTATTATGCGCTCTTTTTGTGTCGTGACGAGATTTAGAAAATGCACACATTTTTTTTTATATTTTTTATTTGTAAGTAACGGGCTGTTTGAGTTTGTTTCTCTTTTAAATGTTATATATTTTTGTTCCAATGCACAACAGAGAGAAATCTAACCATTTGTATTAGTTGATAGCTTAGAAAAGAATGGCCATTTAATTTAAAGGAAGCTCGAATCTTATTAGAAAACATTCGTCGTTTTGAATATTTACTACAAAACAAAAATAAATTCTCATAGGAACACGTGTTTTAATGTTTTCGTCTCTTAATTTGTTCTTTTAAAAGTAAAACCTAGACGCACGCTTAATAAATAGAATTGTATTTAATTAGTATTCTATTGTTTTTTTATTATTATTTAAAATATTCATATATATGTTATGTATTGTATTACTCATCTTTCGCGGAAAAGAAAAACAACATTTTTTTAGAATGCAAATTGAGGGATCAGTTTTGCATACAATTTGAAATTTAAAAACTCGTGACTGCTAGACTATTTTCACTGAATTTAGTCAAAATGGCACCGGTAAAAATTGCACAAGTTCATAAATAAGAAAAAAATTGTAGTAAATAAAAATATAGATAAAAATTATAACCGGGAGGTAGTTCTTGAACAAACGGTTAAACCCATGTGGAGTCCCCCGACCAAAGGTTGTGGGAGAGATGTATTTATAGCAGCATGTCATTCCCACTGTTCGAAGTGACCCGACCACGTGTGCATGTATTTAACAGAATAAAACAAACAGAGGGAAGAAAGAAAACATTATTATTATATCTGAAATTATATTAGAAAGAAAGCGAAGGAATAATAAAGCTATACACAAGAATGGTATTTTGTAAAATCAATAATTAGAGTAAAACATTTATATTAAAACAAAACAATTTATTTGACTAAGACATTTTGTATTAGTTACAGAGTTCATATTTTTAAGGAGTGAAAAGTTCCGTTTGTACGAATGTGTACTAGTGAAATGTTCGGTTTTGTAAAGCTCAGTTTGTACGAATGTGTATATGCGAGCGTGTTTGATGTATTTTTGTGGCAATTGTAATGGGCGTGTGTTTGAAAGAATAATTCGTTATTCGTGGTAGGAATTAAAAGAGATTACCTACTTTTTGACTTGTCTCCCCTACCTTCTCGGTAGAGCCGGTGGGGGTATGTCGACGATTTCCTGTGTGCGTTCGGCCAAAAAGCGGAAGAAAAAGAGAGAACAGAGGGTGCGTGACTTGTTTTATATGGAGTCAAATCACGCGTGGTCAAGCTGACCTGTTGGTTCCTGATTGGTCTAAAATCTTCGGCCAACGTGCTTTCACGAGATCACTCCTTCTTCTCTATCTCAGAAACAAAGCTGGGTTGAGAAAAGAAAGAAAGAAAAGAAGTCGCAATAAATATCCCCAGGTGGATACAATACGAAAAGGGAAACATAAAAGTACCCCCCCCCCAAAAAAAAAAGAGTCTACATTTTTACACGATTACGTGTGAACGCACTGAAAACAAACAAACAAACAATTATTCTTTTAATTTAAAGTAATAGATTTGTTGTGCACATACATTTAACGGAAAACGACCTCCCCTTTCCGGGCCATTCTAACATTTTAGGACAGAAACTAATTTTTTACGACTAACACGAAGTCCGACTGACAAAGTGGTAAAACCACACGTAATCGCTTTAAAAAGTAGAAAAAACAATGCAGAGAATTTATCTCCATTTATAAAAGAAAATTAGTAAACGTAAAACATTTTATTAAAACAACGATCGCTTAGATGCTTAGAAATAAAACAATGTAATTATGTTATGTATTCTCCGGAAAATGACGTCATTGTGAGAAAAGTCTTTTTGATTTTGTAAGCAGCTAAATATATTTTATTAAAATACGTGTAAAAAAACATTTTGCTACAACCTAGTGTTTTTAATCCTTTTTTTATTTACTAAACAGGGTTATAAAAATAAGTTGAACATATTTCACTCGAAATAAGCTATTTCGTTAGGATTGTTTATAAAGATGGCGATTACATTTTCCTACCTTATTTTGATTTTGGCGTTTCATGTGTACGATGAAACTTAATGTTTTTAATGTTTCTTGATTTAATAAAACAGGGTTAAAATAAGAATAAGTTGAACATATTTCACTCAAAATAATTTACGTGACTGAAATAGGAATTAAGCGAATATCAGAACACATGTGCACTGGTATTGTCAAATGTCCATATATATTTATAATATTTAGATATTTAGCAACTAAGGGGCAACTCCACATTCCCCACAGCTCTCAAGTGGGGGCCTCAACACTGGATGTATTTTAAGGTCATATCCAGGACCTCCATTTAAAATTATGAAAACACACTATATTTAATTATTTAATTTATTGAACATAAACTTTATTACAATGTTTTTCTTTCAGAAAGTATATTTTTAAATAAATAAATTTATTCAAATGTTTTAATATATTTATCGTTTTCTGTCTGTTCTGTCTGTCTTGAATGAGGATTATGACCGTTGTCTTAAATGTAATTCGTCAATATTACAAACAAATAAATTATGCTGTTTACTCGGTGTGCGGACAAAAGCCCATCGGACAAAAGCTCAGCAAAATAATTGAAATCCGGACAAAAGCCCACCGACGTAAAAATGAATTAATTCTTGAAAATTAAAAAAAATCTTTTTATATTCATTTGTTTTACAATAATCAATTAATTAATTAAAAAAAAAATATTTTTTTAATTTCATTTTTAAACATTTTTTCGGTAGTTTTTACAAACTGGGTATCCAGCTAAGTTCTGTTACTTGAGGTAACAGTAGGAGAAAGTGCCACATTTATTGTATGAGAGAGTGAAAAGCGTGTCGAGGGGATCTTATTTGAGCTTCAAATACTATATTCATTTTGAATAGTTCGTCAGGGTTTACTTGTAGGGTGAAGTATTCTCATGTCAGGCTGTCCTGACAAACCTTTACACAGAGAGACCGAAGACTCTCGGAGATGGTCTCTAGTAGGCAATTCCAACTCCCTCTCTCTATATATATGTATTTATATAGATGTATATGTATATGTGTGTGTTATATAAGATATACTTATAGCAAGTGAGCTGCACAAAAATGTTTGTGTTCCCCGAATGAAATCACTATGCTGATTGCAAGGATTTACATTCTACCATAAAAGTAATAAACATGACAAACTCCATCATTATCACTTTCAACTTAGACAAAAATACATATAGATCGCTCTTAAAACAACATACGTACACCCCAAACCATGACTTATGAAGCATAAATAATCAAATGCTGAAAACCAAAATAAGTAAGCAATTTCTAAATTTTACCATTAAACATTCTCTCGTGACTATTCTTCTACGTAAAATATTTTATAAACTATATGAAACTGAGTTCGAGCTGTTGTATGAAATCAGTAATCATCAAGTCTCATTATAAATTATAAAATAATAGTAACAAGGAGAAAGATCAAAAATAAAATGGGAAGCAACAGCGACAAATATAATAAGAACAATAACAATAATAAAAACAAGAACATAAATCAGTACTAAGACTACATACCTCCGACTGACAACGTAAGGGTTGGCTAAAGTCTTATCTGGACCTTATTTCCCCACATTGTATGGAGTATTCCCGAAGTTATTCCTTGGAAATGTTGATATATCAAAAACCCTTTATGGGAGCATGTTAAAATTTTGCATAGTGGTTACAGTTATCAAAAAAGGCATGAGTTCATGCATCAAATTTGGAAAAATAGGAAGTTGACCGATATTTTCATAGTCAAGATCATATAAGACGCGGGTCTTCATTTACTACAATACGGTGAAGTGGAAAATCTACGATGAACAGAAGCGTGACATTAGCCATGACCTTTGACATATATATCCTAAAATTTCAACAATGACTGATATTTTGACCAAGTCTGGTGACGATTGCGAAAGCTATGTGGATGCTAGGCTGTACACAAACAAGAAAACAAACAAACTCGACCGAAAACAAAGCTTCAATGTAATTTAACCGTCACGACAGCCGAACAGATAAAGATGTTCGATTGGAGAAATGGTGATTTTGGTCCTGGGTTCAAATCGTGCAATGGCGGTACATTTATATATCGCCCAACTGATAAGTGTTAGTAAGCATGATACATATCTCTGTCTATTGACACTTGTAAACACATCTGAGTTTCACTTTCTACGGGGACGTTAACAAAAATCAGACGCTGAATATTCTTTCGATACCACGATAGGAGTTTTAACACCGGCAAGATGAATAGAAAAAAAGGAAAGAAAGAAAGGAAATAACTTTTTGAAAAGGCTGTTTCACAGCGAAAGTATCAGATATATATTTATGAAACATTGGTTTTATTCATTTAATAAATATATTTTTTTTTTAAAAGTTAAAGTTTCTTTTAATTATTCTAAATTCTATAATACACTTCATAAACCTTTTTTAAGGATGTGTGACCCGTCTTATATTCAAATCGACGCAAACCACGCTTGTAAGAACATCTGATTATCAATTTCTACGAGGACGTTAACAACATCAGACGCTGAATATTTTTTCGGTGCCACAAGTAGAGTTTCTTGCGACTTTGCGACTTTTAACACCAGCAAGATATAGAGAAAAAAGAAAGAAAGAAAGGAAATTACTCTTTGAAAATGCTGTTTCACAGCGAAAGTCTCAGACATATATTGATGAAAAAATGATTTTATTCATTTAATAAATATAATAAAAAAGTAAATACGTTTTTTTTGTTTTTTCTAAATTCTATAATACACTTCAAAAACGTTTTTAAGGATGTGTGACACATTTGATATATATATATATATATATATATATATATATATATATATATATATATATATATATATATTAACCTTAATAATGTTGATTAAGTTAGCCATGCTGATTAAGACTGATAGCAAGAAACACGTACCCATGGATTACTTTTATGTACGTATAAAATTAATATATATATATATATATACATATATATATATATATATATATATATATATATATATATATATATATATATGTGTGTGTGTATGTATGTATATATATATATATTAACGGAAAATACGCCCTATAAAGTTATGGGAGACTAATAATGCATCTTAATCACTTAGTGAAACAATCGAAATAGTAGTTGCCCGGGATTATATAGTTGCAATTTGTGTAAGCTTGCCTGGCAGTATTTGACAAATTTATAGGAGTAAAATTAGAAAGAAAACAATCGGGGATTTGAAACAGCGTAATTAATTGAGAAAATGGATGAACGTACATAGAATTGAAGTTAGATATTTGAATCGCAAATAAGTTTTTTTTAGAGTGGATGTGTTTTAATGGTTCACCGCTTCTAAAACTGACTTCATTAAATAGATCTGTTAATTTAATGTAAAAATATAAAACTAATAAAGAAAAGTACCCGATCTTATTAGTACTGATGATCAATTGTAGACTAGTGTCTACACCCAAGGAAATACTGTTTATCAGAATCAGTTTTCTATTCATATATTTCGGAAAACGTTTACAATAATTATGTATCTACTATATGGTTACATGTAATTCAGTTAAATGACAAAACTGCATCTTAACATTGCACCATGTCTATAGAATTCCTATTCATGTAAAAACCGGAAAAACTTTATGTGTATTTGTCGAAGTTACATGAAAACGTGTAAGCAAATTGAACTTTTAAAACTGTAATTCATCCATTCGTGGCTCATATTGTAAACACGCGCAAAGCGATGTATAGAAAGATTTATAGATGCATGCTACGGACGGCAAGCCGGCAGGCCGGCGAGTGGATAATACTTAGCTAAGAGAAAAGACCACACAAGAAACGGGCTGACCGTTGAAATAATGTCTTCATCGATACGAAATTCCATGCTGTGTTTATGAGCCACTTGAGATTTTGCAAAATGAATGTTAAAAAAGATGATGGACTTCATGGTCAGTCAGTTTTTTTTATGTTCATAGATTAACAGCTTATGTATAAAGTTATTTTAAAATAGTAAGCAAACAAAAAAATGTTTAATTCCGCAGACGCGGCTCATTCAGCAAACACGAAAGTAATATGAACTGTTTTGGGTTTATTGAAAATGAACAATAATATAGTTATTTCTCTGTAAAACATGTTTGTCAAGACTTGTATGGTATTATATTTACCTCCCGTCCAGAAGCTTAGATACAAGCTCAGGTGTGCTTTTTAAAAGCCAGTGCACTAGGATACGTGTGCTTTGGCCTACAAAAGACGCCTGTGCAGCATTGTCAGCATTCTTCGGTAGGGGCGCCTCAAGCGATTAGCAATGAACTAATTATTTTCTAAAAGACATAAAGATTTTCGTGTACGATAAGACGCACTTAAAGAAGGTTGGAGGTTACATCGGCCGAAACGTTGTCAGAATACTATCCAAGATGAGAACAGTAGTTCGACTAATCCAAATGATCCAAATTATCTATCCTCATCTAAATATTCCGAAACATTGTGTTATTATCAGTTATTATTCATATAGCGATATAGATAAGATATATAACCCTTTTGTTTTATCCGCGATTTGTATTTGGTTCTGTTTCGAATTTGAGAGGTTAGTTTTCTAGGCACACACACACACACACACATACACACACACACACACACACACACACACATATATATATATATATATATATATATATATATATGTGTGTGTGTATATATATATATACGGAAATTATAAGATAGATAAAAGAGACCTTGACAGAGATTGATTATTGACTACATGCCAACCCAAAAAGATAGAAAAAGGGAAATACATAATGGCGAATATAATGCCATTTAGCAGAAATGGTTTATGATTCTCCGAGTCGAATGTTTCCCTAATGCCAGTCGACTATGCATGAATGTGTTGACGGTCGACTTTACGGATCATAAGTGAAATTTTATGACACTTAGAATATTTAGTAATGAGATTTAAGGGTTATTTTGATTTTTAACTTGACGCATGCGAACACGTGC
>OY744516.1:135199540-135229540 GCA_963556195.1 Sepiola atlantica | reverse complement strand
TATGCATACACACATAAACATATATTAAAAAAAATATTTAAAAAATTACACACGCATTAACATAGACATACAAAAAAAGACTTATCCTTGTAACTATAAACACACGTACGCATACGTCTAGACACATTGCTATTCTATTTACATACTTTTACACACACATATAAACATATAAACATATATACTTATATTTCTATCATCAAACCTAATTAATATATGCATACACACATAAAGAATATATATACAAAATATAAAAACTTTACACACGCATAAATATACACATACAAAAAGGACTTGTCCTTGTAACCATATATACACGTACGCATACGCTTAGACACATTATATCTATCTTTACATACCTCTACACACACATACAAACATATACACGTATATATACCTATATTTCAATCATCAAACCTAAGTGTTTACATCATTCATTCCTATTAATACTTACAAACATTTGTATCTTTACGTCACTAAATAATATATAAACCTTTCAATAATTGCTTATTACTGTCGAATAACTCATTTTCACCTAATACATCATATTATCTCTCGTCTTAAAGGCGAAACAATTAATTAATTTTTCCTCTCTATACTTACAGTTATTACCAAATATTGGTCTAAGCATTTAGATGTAATTCTTTCTATATTTATCTTGCAAAATTGTTAAATAACTGTTAATAATTACCTTTCTTCTTTCACACATTTCGATATACTTTCATTCTATTATATTTTGATTGTATTGTACATTTTTATGAAGACAGTGCAAACATCCTCACCTGAGCATCGTGCAGTATTCTTATTTTCCAGCCTTCTCATTTCTATCTGTTTACATTTATACCTAGTATAGGACTAATACAGGTAACTTACACTATAAACACCGCTAAGGCAAACAAGCTGGTCAAGTACATTGAAAGTAATTGTAACGGTTAATCCTAACTATAAATAAACAAGAGATTATTAAAAAGTATTAAAATCAAGTCTACTATAGGATGAAGTGTAGTCCTTTGGAATAATGAAGATCACTTAAGTACAAAAACATAAAAACATAAAAGACATAAACACAAAAATAAAAAATTAAAAAATAGAGTGAAACTATATAAACCGCACAAACACACAATGAACGTAAAGTAAAACTAAGAGTCAAATCAAATCTACCATAATAGTCGTTATTGAGCATCATTATTTTTTATTCAAAGTCTGCTTAGTGTGTGTTCCTTGAAATGTTAGCAGTTTAAAGTGGTTTCCTGTCTGACATTGAGTAATCTTCACCTGTCTTTAAATCTTACAATTTCTAGTTTCTCCTCAAGGCACAAGACACAAGTTGAGTTGAGTGGTCAACATGTCTTTGCTTTTCTGATTAAGCTCCAGCAAATTGTTGGGGCATTTCTATCATCTATCAATTCACATAAATATTGAGGGAATGGATAATATGATGTATGAAGTGAAAATGAGTTATTCGACAGTAATAGGCTTTATTGAAAAGCTTTTATATAATTGTTGTGGGGTACAAATCACCCCTATTGAAGAACTAGTCGAAGCAACCATCTATAATAAATACCATGGTTGCAAAGACTCAAATAGAGGACATTCCTATTCATGTTTTACCGCATGGTAGGAATCCGGTCATCTCCTACCACATTTAGTGGCGTTACTGTATTGCTATGAATAAATACATTGTATATTTTAACCTGTCACAATTTGTGGTTGTTATCTTTGTGACCCCTAGCACGGGTCTACAACAATAATTTAGTGGCGTACAGATACCAATGTTTGTAAGTATTAATAGGAATGAATGATGTAAACACTATGGTTTAATAATATAAATATAGGTATATATATTTATATGTGTCTAAAGGTATGTAAATAGGATATAAATGCGTCTACGCGTATGCGTACGTGTGTATATAGTTACAAGGATAAGTCCTCTTTGTATGTTCATATTTACGCGTGTGCAAAGTGTTTATGTTTTTATATATATTATTTAGTGCTTGTATAATAAAAAGCCGAAAAAAGTGTTTTTTGTCTCTTAGTGTTGGAGAGGTAAATAAGGGGAAGGTAAATCTTCACAACAGCTCTAGCTTTCGAACAATATGTTTCTACCCCTAAACCCTAACCCTAACCCTAACCCTAAACCCTAACCCTAAACTCTAAACCCTAACCCTTACCCTTACCCTTTTATGTCTAATCGACGTTCTCCTTGCACAGTAGCCACATGTACAACGCCAATTAAAGTCATCAGTTTTGATTACTGGAAAATGTTGTTTAATTTTCGTGGTAAGAGTTACCTGCCCCTTATTCACCTCTCCAACACTAAAAGACAAAAAAAAACTTTTTTTCGGCTTTTTATTATACAAGCACCTATTCTTTATGTATCTATGCATATATTGATAAGCGTGTTTGCATGTAGTAATGTATGTATATATGTATATATATATATATATGTGACTGTATATGGTTGGATGTTAATATATACCTGTGTGTGTCTTGTATGTGTATGTAAGTAATAAATATGGCTGTGTGTATATATACATAGTAATTCTATGTATAAATGTCTGGGTATGAAAATATATGTATTTTTGTAGTTATGCATATGCACAGATATGTGTTTTCACACGAGTAGAGTATGTATGTATAAAAAGTGTTTATAGTGAATTAACTAATTAATCGTTAGGATACATTACAAAAATAGGTAAATATATATATATATATATATATATATATACATATATATATATATATATATATATATATATATATATATATATATAACATAATATTAGGCCAACCAGTGGAAAAGGGATGTATCCGTTAGTAATATGTATGTATATATATATATATATATATATATATTTTTTTTTTTTTTTTTTTTCTTGGAAGCGATCGGACGCCATATAATTCGTTGGTTTAGAATTCTTAGAACAATGTTTACATTTTGTTGATCTCAACTTCTCTAATATATATATATATATACATATATATATATATATATATATATATATATGTGTATGTATATATATATATATATATATTATTATTATTATTATTTATATATATATATATATATACATATTTAGATATTTAGAAGGAGAGATACATAAAGAAATAGAGGAATATTAGTTTGGTATTCCACGTATGCATCTAGATGTTTATTTCAAAATTAAATGGTAGTCTTTGAAGCATAAAACGATGTTGTTGTTTTAATATTTTTTAAATTATTATTCAATATTAGAAACGCTCTACGTTTTTCATCTCAAATTAATCTGCGAAAAGTATAATAAAACGGAAATGAGGTCACCCGTCTACGGGGTATTATTATTATCCTCAGTAATTTCATATCCAATTATTGCCCCTACACAACGTATAGGTTACTTGGTTAGCTTAAAATATACGAATAAAACGCAGAAAGAGAACAGTCTACCGTTATTAATAAAATACAGTAACCGGAACGTTACGAATATAACAACCGGGATTAAGATATATTAGTCTGACATATGTAAATCAAGTTAAATAAAACTGGTGTTTGTATGAAAATGTTTTAAATCTAACTAATTTCAGAGTATTACTTTCTTAATTTGATTGCCTTCACCCTTTCGTCTTCCCTGCACCGTCTCTCTCACACAGACGTGATAGTGCTAGTCTCAGTCTTTTCTATAAATACTATCATGGTATGTGTTCTTCAGAAATATCTGATCTATTCCCTGCTTCCTTTGTTCCAGCTCGTTTGACTCGTTGGTCTAATGGTCTCCATAATTTTATTGTTTTGATACCTACTTGTAATACAGCTTCCTATTCCAGTAGATAATTTCCAAGAACTGCAGGCTTGTGGAACTCTCTTCTTGCTGACTGTTTTCCTCCTCTATATAGCCTTGATGTTTTCAAGACTAAAGTCAATAGGCATCTCCTGTCTTCGCGATAATCATCTTTCGTTCTTGTTAGCTTCGTACATCAAGTGGCTCCATGCCTTGTCTGGAGCAATTTCTATACACACATTTTTTAAAAGTTTTTATTTCTAAACAAATAGGTCGATTCAACTGAGATCTATTCATTCTAGTAAAGTAGAACGGAAACACTTCAGTCTTTTTCACAGTAAAATTTATACATTTGCCATGTAGTTTTGTACTGAAACCGGATCTTCCGCGCTACCCATTGCGAGGATCTTGTGTCAGGACACGAGATTGTTCCCTGTTGCATATTACGGCTAGCAAGTGAAATATGCCCCTATTCGTCTGGGTCACATTTCTCTTGACTGTGAGAGTATCAGCCACCGTTGGATGTTGTTGCTATTTACAATCCAGTGTATTCT
Source organism: Sepiola atlantica (assembly GCA_963556195.1). Taxonomy (NCBI): domain Eukaryota; kingdom Metazoa; phylum Mollusca; class Cephalopoda; order Sepiida; family Sepiolidae; genus Sepiola; species Sepiola atlantica. The sequence continues at coordinate 135,225,234 of OY744516.1, read as the reverse complement.
TTGTGACAGACGATTCCAGCTGTACCCTTTTCTTTAACCGCAAATACTAAAAGCTATACACACAAAGGAGGGAGAGAGGGAAAGCGTGTGAGAGAGGGCAAGAGAGAGAGAGAGAATGAGAAAGAGAAGGAGACTCACACAATATATTTGAATTATTTGGATTATTCGGACTACTATTCTCATATTGGTTATTCTCTTCCCAATTATTTTTTACCGAAATAACCCCGGACCTGCTTCACAATTGTCTACATAATTAATAATTAATATCTTATGTATGAAATAAAATGAATTTTCCATTATTTCACCGCCGTTAACAAAAGTTGCATATGCAAATCTGTTTCGGAAGCTATTTAAACATTTCTTTCTAAGTTTGTTCGGAAAATATTAATTTCTTTCGTTCTCTATCAATAAATTTTACATTTTTTCTGTCAGGCAGTGTATCCTAACATAATTATCTATGAGGTGGAGATATTTTCACTCTCACACTCAGATCTATTACCACTGCCACTACTTTACACCGTGAGGTCTTATTCAAATGGTAACTATTCCGCCGAAGAATCTTCATCATTTTATTCTTTTTGCACTTACTTTAGTCGGTTAGCTACAGTACATTTTCAAACTATATTTTACTTACTATACACTTTACAACGAGATCGTTAGGGGTCTTTTGATTGAATAATTCAAAGACTTTATTTTACATTAACTTTCTTTCTGTCGCTATCCATAATTGTACTATTTTCGAACAACATATTTCTTAAGGTCCTTAGCCCATGGTCAGCATAAATTGCTGTTAACTCAATAATAGATATATTCACAAATGAAGAAGAGATAGATAGAGAAATGGAGACTCAAACAATATATTTGAATGTTTTTGATTATTCGAAGAACTATTATCATCTTGGTTGTTGTAGTCACAATATTTTGACCAATGTAACTACCGACCTTCCAAATAGGCTTGAAAATTCTGATAGTCTAGGTAAATGGTCAAATGGCCGTAAAGATTATTCTCTTTGCTGGCAAATAAAGATATAGTTGCTGAAATCTGCTTTTCTATTATCTTTTCTCTCTCTCTCTCTCTCTCTCTCTCTCTCTCTCTCTCTCTCTCTCATATATATATATATATATATATATATATATATATATATATATATATATATTGACCTGAATATATGGTAAATGTTGAACATCAGAAGAGTCCGGACCTTGTTGGAGTATTTTAACATAACTGCGTGGTTTTGGACGATATCTTTTATATTTTCAATGCTGAATTTCTTTTTTACTCGCAGTAATTTCATTGCGGTAATCGTCCTCTGAGGAGAAGATTTTCTTTCAAAATCCATTGTTTAGGACTCAGTATTGCTCCTTGCTTTTTAACTTTGATATGTAATAAAGTCTGATGCATTTTTTATTTTATTCTGTCATTCCATCCATTATTATTAATGCTTTAACCAGGAGGTGACGGTGGTTAAGTGGATATCTGAAGACCTGGGTGTTCCAGGAAAGAATCGGTTCCACAGTATCACTTTCACTTAGGGGTGTTGGCAACCTTCTCGTGGTCCTTCCCGTAAGTACCTGATGTCTTTCCAGAAAGATTTCTAACTAGTAACACATCGGGAAAACTAATGTCAACACCAGAATCATCTGATTCACACGAAAGAAGAAGAATGCTTTATCCAATATATTGAGCTTTGTTTTTATTTTGACAGTTTACTTGTTAAAGATATTATTTATATATTTGAAGTATCATCTTACACTCTCTCTCTCTCTCTCTCTCTCTCTCTCTCTCTCTTATTATATATATATATATATATATATATATATATATATATATATATATATATATCTACTGGCTTTAAATGTATCTTAATTTCAGTAATGTATGTGGCGATTTCCTTTGGCCTTATGAATTGGGGCGTAGGATCGTGATTGTCATCTAAATCTACGAACGGCGTTCGAACCCGTCTGGCTGCCTGAAACCGCCACTTTCCGCACTGATGAGCATGTACGCCGAAACCACGCTGTCTGTAGGTCAATATACTTTAATATTTAATAAAATATATTCATAGTTATATATATATATGTGTGTGTGTGTGTGTTTGTGTGTGTGTGTTTGTGGGTGTGTGTTTGTGTGTGTGTGTGTGTTTGTGTGTGTGTGTAAAGGCTTTATGTATGTAAACTAGTACTTATATGAAGTATTTAAAATGATTTCGTAAATGTAATGATGCATAGAAAAGATAATAATTTCTACAAAAAATCAGATGCATATATGTATATAAAATATGCGCTTATCTCCCTTTAATAACACTCGTCTAGAGTTAAGCCCATCGAAATGTAAAATGCCGGATCTCAACTCTTTTGTAAACCTTTCTTTTGGGTAAAGAATATGCAGTGTGATGGTAAATTAATTTTAAAATTTACCGTGGTATTTCAAAATGAATCTATTTTTGTGATATTTTCTTTTTTGTGGTGGAAATTTAACTTTTGATACCTATGTTGTTGATTTCAGGTTTTGTGTACTTAAAATTCTATTCTGAAGTTGATCCGATGTTTGGAAAATGTAGTGATGAAGATATAGTGATGAGAATAAAAATGGATAAAATGCAATATTTATTAAATCAGCAATTGTTCAAGCAAGGGTTATATAAAGAACTATTTTTCTTTCCTTAATTAATAAATTATCAAAGTTATGTACTTATCATCAGATGAAAATTCGATAGATAAATCAGTAAAAATGACCGTAATGCAAACATTTGAAAATATAACATATAAAATATATAAGAATATAAACAATATAACAAGTTTAAATCATCACCATTGAAGAAGCATATAACATTCGTTTAATCAAATCCGAGGATTCAAGGTATGAAGCCAGTGTAGGGAGATTTGTTGAAGGTAATCCAGACATCCGAAGTTGTAAAAGTTTCAATTCTGAGAGATTGAGGCATTCGCATCCAGGTAAAATAAATCGCTTAAATATATAGTAGTATAAGTCCTGAAGAAATTGGTAAAACTTGATAAAAAAAATCAAATTACAGACCTTTCAAAAGCCTGCACTGAGAAAAATAATTTAATTAATTGATTTAAATAAAACACTGGACTAAAGAACGGGCAAATCAATAAATTAAATTAAATTAAAAAATTTTAAAAGTTATAAAACATACATAATTGGAAAAATTATTGATAGTAATAGTGATACTAAAATGAAACTAATATTTTAAATTTGTATTTTTTAATTTAAACTCATCCTTTACCGAACTAATCTCGACGGTCATCCTATGAATGTTTTCAACTGAAGTTAAACCTACATCTGAGGAAGGGAATATTTTCTCGAAATATGAGGTCAAACATCTATCAAACCGCAATGATAGAAAGTAAGATCGTAATTATAAATAATTATATTAGTAAAAGGTAGAAAACTGAAAAACTTATTCATCCTTTAAATGTCTTAATTTGCTTTCATTTAGTGTTTATCTATTACACCTCTGCATTGTAATCGCTTCATATAAATTACCTTTGTATACTAAGCAATGCGTCAAGCTTACTACATTAACCTATTATATACTTTTTTTCTTTCTGAAGATAAGATTTTTCTAGAAAATTCAAATAACATAACACTACCGATACCATCCTGATTCGACATATTACGTTGGGAAATAAATAGTTAATCGAAAATTCATGTAATTTTTCAATATTGTCATTGAATTTGTTTACCTTGTGTCGTATCCAACGGTGTTTTACTACCAAACTGCATTGTCATAGTCTTCAAGCACAACTTCCTACAGACTACGCACAATGCTTCGAGCAAACTACAACATACTTCTAACATTCTAGATTATATATATATATATATATATATATATATATATATATATATATATGTATATATGGTCCAGAGTACTTTCTAAGATGGGTCAGAAAGTACTCTGGACCAAAACGTTAATTACGGCAGTTTCATCAGCCAATTTACTTCCGAGATTAAGACTTTAATCCGGAAAATTGAAAAGATCAATGCGAAAATATCCAGACAAGAATTGTCGGTTATTTTTAATAATACGTGTCTTAAGGAAAAAATGCTGCCTCGATACACACACACACACACACACACACACACACACATATATATATATATATATATATATATATATATATATATATATATATATATATATATATATGACATTTTTGTAGGTCACTGACTCTCTCAGTCGACCCGTTTCCAGGAGTAAAGACTTCGACGTTTCGATAAAAAAAGTGTCAGGATGAGGGGCGCATTTAGTTCGTTCGCAAGACACCAGCTATTTAGCACCCAGCCCCGTCGTCACGCTTAAAACCAACTCTCCGTGGGAAGCGGCATTTGTTGACGCATCGGCGTCTCACAGTGAGAGAAACAGAAATAGAAAACATGATATATTTAAGAAGTCACGTCAGATTGTGTTTATTTTTTGTTAAATCCCATAGTCCGGTCGCCCCGCCTAACCCTCCACCACCCAAAAGAAGAAGAAATAAATGACTAAATATTACGCATTGTTGTTTGTCCTGAAACGTAACCGAAGTGAATGGAAGAATTAGTTATCTATTACCAAGGGGTTCGTTCTTATTTTGGCTAGGAGCAAAGTGTAGTATCTGATCTCATGCTGAACTTAACCTTTCAGACCCAGTGAAAGAGAAATCCTTCTAGACTAAGCCAATGTTTATTCTTATCTTCATGCAAAGTGCCTATTACTTCAGAGATGAATAAAAAACCTTTTGTCTTACGCTGCCCAATATATAGGGTTTAAAGAGTCCTATAGTCATCTTGTCGAAACTAATTTCGTTAAATTATTCAATACTAACGCCGTTTCGGAAATGAAGGTCGTTGAGTTATATGATTCCCGCTTTCTTAATCTAAATATTTTTATTATTGAATGTTTATTTTTTACTTTCTTCCATTTAATATCTATTTAATAACGCATTTTCAGATTATGGAAAATCCGATTAAAAACAAATTGAATTTTAACCGGATTAAAAATTTTGAATCCTAGACAGGACGAGAGACTCTTCAGAAAGTAGCACTCCGTGTTGAAAGAAAAATGAAAAACCAAATAACAATATGTAAATGGGTGCTTCTAAAAGGCCAAGCCATAAGCTAATCACAGAACAGTAAGTTTCAGTCTCATGCATTTACCACAAAGTCTTACATACCAGATCTGTCTCTCTGTCTCTCTGTCTACCTCTCCCCCCGTGTGTGTATTTAAGCAGCATGTTTTAATTAAAATGCACAGTTGTCTGATGATGCTAGACCTCGAATAATGCCGTAGTTGAAACATGTATGAACATATGTAGCCAAAATATTTGTATGAATAAAATGTATACTAATATATGTATATATATATATATATATATATATATATATATATATATATATATATATATATATATATATATGTATATATATATGTATATATATATATGTATATATGTATGTATATATATATATGTATATATATATGTATATATATATATATATGTATATATATGTATATATATATAGTCTAAAGAAGCTCTGAGTCATTAAAAAATAATAAAAAAATAAAAAATAAAAAATGTAAAATGCAGTTTAAATCCCCAGACAAACTAACTAAATCCAAGATATTGCAGTTTTTATTGTTTTATCTAAGTTGATCACGTGTCCAGTTCCGGGAAACTATTGTTTATTTTACTTTCTACCCCCGTAGCGAAAATAGTATAGCTATACCATAACTCTGACCAAAATATGCCTGGGAATGTGTAACAAAATAATGTTGTATAAATAAAAATGTAATAATTAGTAAACAGCTTTATTTATTATATTAATCATTGAACATCTTTATATAAACACAGTAAAGATTTAGTCGGCTTTTTCCTGGTGGACGTAAATTCAATTATATATATATATATATATATATATATATATATATATATATATATTCTTGGAAGTTTCTCAACCATTAAATCTATATTTAAAAAAACAAAACAAAAAAACTTAAGTGACAAGTAGTTCAGTGGAAAATCACTCATGTAAGTAAATTTAACTTTTTCAGTTATTATATTAGTTTGCTTCTAACATTATTTAAGAGATCAGAGATGTTTACCCTGAAAAACTGTTTCGGGAATTTAAAAACAAGACAGTATTTAATTTCATGGCTTCCCAGCAGAGTTGATCAGACCCCACTTCCCTTAAAAGACAAAAACATAAACGTTCCGAATACTAAACCTAAGTTTTGTTCCGTATAAATGTTTTGCTAACTTATATTAGTTATTATATATATAGGTACTTACAAAAAATATGTATTTAAATATATACCTAATATAATATCTGAAAATGTTCCAAATTATATATATATATATATATATATATATATATATATATATATATATATATATGTGTGTGTGTGTGTGTGTATATATATATATATATATATATATATATATATATATATAAGTGTCTTTATTACAGAAGATCAGAACAACATTTGTACTGTCGGTTTCAAATCCTAACAAAGGGAACCTATAAAGCCCTTTTTTATCGGACTCTCTACAGCCTCTGTTTATGTCTGTCTCCCCGTAAGATGGCTGCACACGCGTTATGTTAATTGTCTCACGATATTTCTGTTCTTTGCTTAAATTTAATTTTTATCGTCTATATATATATATATATATATATATATATATATATATATATATACATATATATATAATAACCATAATAATCCAGGCTACGTATACACCCACAGGATAGAATTTTAACCTGGCTTATAAAAAGTGCTCAGTATGAAATAGAGCTTTTATATATATGAGTATTTTTATTCATAGAGACATGTACATAATCTGCGACACTGGCATGTCGATGTTATCGATTAAACGATGTTATAAACTGAGAGTTCATCAGGCAGACTTAGAAACCGATCTTTACCTCAGATCATATTTGGGAAAAATAAAATGGGGAAGAAAAGAAAAGAAAATTTAAAATTTTGAAAGTCGCGTAGTTAGATTTGAGACCCTTGAGTATTTTTCTTATTTTTCTTTATCCTCAATGAATGTATAATTTATATTTTTATATCCCACCTCATATTTCATTTTACTCTATTTCATTTAATTTTATTTCATTTCATATTTGATATGATTATTTTAATTTATACAGACATACACAAAATCTCGTGGCCGTATGGTTATGACGCTTGCTTGCGGAGTCTAGGTTGTCCTATAGCAGGTGTTCGAACCGTCTGAAATTATCATACCTACACTTATGAGAGCGAAAGCTTGAAACGCTGGCGTATGTAGGTGAAATTAATTTAATATTATTTACTTGAAATCAATATTGTTATAAGCTCCTTTAAGAAGATTGAGGTTGAGTGATGTTTGGGGAAGTAAAAAATAAGCGACACGTAGCTATAAGGCATATTCCGACAACGTTAGTTGAATACTCTAGTCTGTCTTTCTATATGTGCCTCCCTTCGCATAAACAGAACTTAACTTCCTTTCATGACGTTGTAATGTCTCGTGGCAGTATGGTTATGACGCTTGCTTGAGGAATCTAGGTTGATTCTGTAGCAGGGGTTCGAACCTTGCAACCGTCTGATGTTATCATTCGTTACACCGATGAGAGCGAAAGGTTAAAACGCTGGCGTATGTAGGTAAACATAATTTAATATAATCTACTTAAAATTAATGTTAATATATATATATATATATATATTAGTATTTCATGTATCCACATAAAATTTTATTAGGAGATATAATTTTTTATGTATCAGTTTTGAGTGCTCGATACGTAAGTAGAGCTAAAAACACCTGGCAAAAATAACTCCATGCATTTTAGCCTGAAGATTCCTCCGGGGGATGAAACGCGGGAGCCTCTATGTAGCTTAATTGCCATAATATAATTTCATAGTTTACTATATACATATATAAATATATATATATATATATATATAGGGTGAGCCAAAAGTAGGTGGACAGTAAAAACATTTATTTAGAGATAACTTATACGTACAATTACATGTAATAAAACAATTATATTAATGAAAATTAAATGTTATTTATCAACGCAAGTGTTCGAACTGTTTTCCTTCTTGATTTACACAGCTTTGAAGTCTGCCTCTTACGCTTCGACAAAAAAATGTTTTTTACTGTTCACCTACTTTTGGCTCACCCTGTATATATATATTAACATATATGTATATATTAATAGTAATATATATATATATATATATATATATATATATATATATATATATATATATATAATTTTGTTTCGCATATCTATATGAGTGTGTGTTGCTTAGCCATTAAGGTTATTTGACATGTGCCTGCTCAAAAGTGGACAGTACATATGTGTGGATGATTTGTCCATGTGTGGTTCGATTCTTATCTGCTGAACTGTTTACTCAGAGCAGTTTGATAAGAAAATACTTGGGGACTGGAATATCTACTTTCCTTCCGGGCGAAATAAAAAAGAGAAAAAAAACCTGCCGTTTTTATTTTTGCCCTCGATGGCAACAAGGGCCAGCAGTACATTTGTCAAAAAGGTTTCAGACATCTCACATTTCCGCAACTAACACATTTCAAACCTTTAGAGAAAAGAGAAAACGTTAATAGTCGTCGAAGGGTTGTTTAATAATCCTGACGACGTACGCATCATTTTATAGCCTTAGGCGAAACCAAATTCAAATACTTTAGGCAAGATTCTGAAAAAAATAGAACTGTCAGGTTAAAATAAAATACTGCACAAGTTCGAAATACTGCATAAAATGTTTATATCCACATTTTAAATAGCTCGGAAGTTTAATGACTGAGCTAGAGATGTCTTTTAAAATATAATCTCAATGTAAAATCAGGTATGTGTAAATGTTTAGATATTTTTTATGTACAGGATTCACTACTAAACTAATTAACCGATCATTATGAATTTTGGAACACAATTGCTAGGTGTAATGTGTCGTAATGTGGGCTATAGTTAGTTCAATTTAGTGTCATGCAAGGGGGGAAAGGATGAGGTGGAAGCCCTTCGGGAAAATTCAGATGCATCCGATTTTTAATGAAATTTTAACAATAGATATTAGATATCAATTAGAAAATATTCCACAAATTTCAGTGTTTTTCTTTCACTTGTTAAAAGGTTTTTAGCGAGAAGACACAAAGTCTCATTTGCAAGTTAAAATAATTTAAATATGTATTAAATTTGATTCATATTCATTAAATACCAATTAAGAAGATTCCTTCCATTTAAATTGCTCCTGAAAACACCGAGAGCTTAGGACTGAAATTTAAATTTTCTTCCAGAATCAAAATCATATAATGGAGATTGATCAAAATTGAAATGATGATGTTAGACATAACATTTTAGTAGCATTATATCTTGATTTTAATCTTCATAACGGGACATAAAAGTGGTGCAAAGTTGTTCTGTTCGGGGAATTAACTTTATCTGTCCTGGGACGAATATTTTTCCAGTATAATATTAAAAAAGCACATTTATAATACAAATGATGATGATGAGGATGAAATGAAAACAAGCGAAATTACATAAGAAAAGGTCGGCGTTATGTAAGAAAAAGGTATATAACTTGACAACCTATGCTCACTCACAACGAGAAGAGAATACTGGAATATTAAGGAGACTTTTCAGGGAACGCAATCGGTCATTAGTAGCGAGAAACCCATGCTAACGACTTGGGGAAGAACTCAAAATTATATATATGAATATAGCGACGGAAAGTACACTTGAACAGAGAAACGGAATCCCAACTTGACAGCCTCGCAAAAGAACTCGATCAAATTGAATTACTTAAAATGCAAGATAGACCAGACCAACGAAAACGGTAATTGTAAACTCTGCGGACAATAAGAGGAAACGGTAAACCACAATATGAATGCAGTAAACTAGCTCCATAAGAACATAAAAAAAGACATGGCTGGGCTGGGGCGGTGGTCAACTAGGAATTTTGCAAGCGAATACACATTGAACATATAGACAAAAGGTAGAAGCACAAACCGGAGCATGTATTGGAACATGAAAGATATACAATCCTATAAAGCATGTAATATCTCTTGAGAGAACTGCGATTGAGTAAACAATAGTGTTATTACCAGTTAGCGATCACCGGTAATGACTTGTGTGAGAACTCCCAGTGAAGAAAAAGAAGAACAAAAGCAATAATAATAATAAGAAGAAGAAGAAGAAGAAGAAGAGAAGAAGAAGAAGAAGAAGAAGAAGAAGAAGAAGAAGAAGAAGAAAAATACAACCCAAATTCCAGCAGGAAATCAATGGTAAGCCGCTGTTATGATAGCGAAAGATCATTTGCAATGGTTATCGAAATAGGTTTAAAATCTGGGAAGACGTGTTATCACTCAAACCCAGGAAACAGCATCGGTTATCGTCTGTGAGCAATCACTGATGAAGATCTGTGTGAAAACTCCTTGTGAGTAAATAATAATAATAACCCCCTTTCTCCCTGGAAAGAAAAGCAAATCTCCCAATATTGGTTGGTATCACAAAAACTGTTCGTAGTTGTGTGATGGCTGACACAATGAAAAGACTTAAGAGAAAAGGTGCAATCTAGACTTCGATTGAAATGACTAACCCACACAGATTAAATAAGTGTCTACGTCTCAAGTATTCATATTTCATTATCTCTTTTATCTTTATTGATTTGATCGTGTTCGCTTTAAGAATTCCCAGGTATTTATAATACACGTATTCGTTAATTATGCTATACACAGTTCAATATACATTTAATTATGTAACCTTAATACGCTCTAAACGTGGAAGAGAAACGTTTCCTCACACGTAACTAATGAACAGACCTTATAACACAAGGAATGAAAGAATGGTTTATACCGTTTCATGATGACTTTTCATTATTTGTTTGTCAGTTTTTTTTAAAACAATCTCACTTTTAAATCATGTTTGTCATCTTTTCATTTTAAGTTTTTTCAATCTTCATGAGTTTAACTTTTTAATGAATTGGATACAGAAGACATACATTGTATCGATTAACAAAATAAATTAAAAGAATCCGATCGAATTTACTGTTTGAACAAAATTGAAAATTTCAGTGTATACATTCAGTGGTTTCGAATCAAGGGAGGCGCGAGAGCAATCTATCCCTTAATAGACCACACGAATGACCTATGTTGGAAATCTCATTTCTTTAATCAATCATAACTCAACAAACAATAAACCAAATTAGTTAAAACTTTGCACAAAATTTTTATTTGATAGGTTCTATAAGTGTGTAGAATTTCAGCATCATTAGTCAAGGCAACCCACAGATCCAGAAAGTTCAATCATGAAATCATGTTATCTGTGTGTACGTACGCACGTATGTGCCACCCTGTATCTCATCAACTATTTAATGGATTCAGCTGATTTTTGGCAGAGATATAGGTTCTAGGGTTTAGTTGATGGAATTTAATTTCAGTTCACCATATACCTTAGTTTTTCACAAAATTCTAAAAAATCTTTAAACTGACCATTGTATTGAGGCATAGCCTTTACAAAAGTAGTGACATTCCATGAAAAATATCAGTATACTGAAATCATATGCCCTTAATAAGGATCAGATGAAAATTCATATACACTAAATGTACAAAAGCAAGGAAATTCCCAAATTTGTACACTTTTATTGTCATTAAGGGTATGCGAGCACAACAGGGCTATGTATTTTACTGATACGAATTTTCTTCAGCGCACCTCACACACTTCATCCACTCATGCATAGAGATTTATACTGTAGTGATGTGATAATGAAATAGTTTAGTTGATATGTAGCCATACCCTTAATTAATGACAATAAAAGTGTACAGATTTGAAAATGTCCTTGCTTTTGTACAATTAGTGTATATGAAGTTTCATTTTAACCCTATTAAGAGCATATCATTTCAGTATACTTGCATTTATCATGGAATATACATATGTTTCTTTCTTTATAAAAAATGACTAAAACCCTCTTTAGACTACATATATATATATATATATATATATATATATATATATATATATATATATATATATATATATATGAGTTTTAATTACTTACTAGACATTATCCTCGAGTGTCTTTGGTCTCACTGTACAGGGGTTTGTCGGGACAACCTGACATGAGGATACTTCACCCTACAAGTAAACCCTGACCAAAAATTCAAAATAACATAGTATTCGCAGCACAAATAAAATCCCCTCAGCACGACTAGTGATGTTTCCTCAAGAAATAACATTTAGCTGGATACTCCACCAGTCTTGATAAATTCTTGTCCTGGAATCCGGTAAGACCAAGAGACCACAAGACAGATATACTACAACATAGTTAATTGGTTAATTAGGGAAAGCAGAAATTAATATTTTTCACTTCTTTACTAACTTAACGTTTGAGAAATAAAAAAAGAAATTTAATATAATATTTGAATATCTATGTATCTCATATGTGGGTGATAAGTCAATAGAAAATCATATGCGCCGCACAAGTTGAAAAAGAATAGAATAATAGTTGATGAAATACTAAGAATAAAGAAAAAATAAATAAACGTGCAACTTACTATTTCGTGCCGAATTTGTTGGACGATTTCAGAAGCAAAGAACATTATACACACACACATATCGTAGTATGGGACAAAAGGGAGAAAGTAGCAACCCTAGTTGAAGTCAGTGTCCCTAATGATGCAGGATTGAACAGAGCAGAAAGGGAAAAGATTACAAAATACAAAGGTCTTATGTACGACATGAAAAAAAACTGGAATCTTTGGAAAATCTCTATCATACCAATAATTATTAGAGCAACAGGACTAATGAAGAAGAATTTCAAGAGCTATCTGGCGAGTATACATGGTGAACCGAGGGCAAGAGAAATACAAACAATTACATTTAAGGAACGGTTAGAATCTTTAGAAGATCTCTAGACTTGAGTGTCTGAAATAGCCGGTGAATGTCTGGCATCCGGTATGGTGCCCTATTTCCAACAAAAACAGAAAGATAAGAAATATAAAAAAAGAGAATATGTATATATATATATATATATATATATATATATATATATATATATGTGTGTGTGTGTGTGTGTGTGTGTGTGTGTGTGTGTGTGTGTATGTGTATAATTGGTCCCCCGATTTATAAAATCGGGGGACTTATGTTTTGAGGCATGTCCATCCGTCCGTCCGTCCGTCCGTCCGGATTTTTCTCCGCAATCATCCATTGAATTTCTCTGAAATTTTGCATGAAGTTGTAACTTTTGTCAGGTTAGAAAGTGGCATTCTCCAATTTTTTTTTAAAATCTGGTTAGCCCCCCCCCCCCCCCCCCAGGGGATCCAAATCCCGGAAATGGCAAAAAATGACATCTTTTGCCCTATAACTTTTCATCTATACATTCAATTTCTCTGGAACTTGGCCAAAATGTGGAGGCAATTGTTCCTAATAGAAATTAAAGATCGCTGATCTTGGAAAAAATCTGGTTCGTGCCCCCAGGGGGTCAAAAGCCCCCAAAATGGCAAAAAATGACCCTTTTCACCCATAACGTTTGATCCATCCATTCAATTTTTCTGAAACGTGGCCAAAATGTAAAGGCAATTGTTCTGGATATAAAATAAGCATCCTTGACCTGAGAAAAATTCTGGTTCGCTCCCCCAGGGGGTCAAAGGATGGTCGAAAATGCCCCAAATTGCCCAAATTTATTGCATTTTATACTCGCCACATCGAGTCACATACAGAGGGAGACCACGCACTCGCGGCTTGTTATATCTGTATATATATACTTTTATATGTATGTATATATATGTATATATATATATATATATATATATATATATATATACATATACATATATATATATATATATAATTCAGGTTCATTTAATATTCTAATAATTATGTTTTTTTGTTTTTTTAATTTCAATTTTTATTTTTCCACATTTCTAAAACAACATAACATTACCGTGAGATGTATTTTTTACGGTCCGTTTCTTTTACCGTGAGCCAAACAACATTTTTTGTCAATATCGTCTGTGCAACACTACAAACTAATCAGAAAAAGGTACACAAAATAAAAAGTTCTTGGATTGAAATGTTTTTAAAAAATACATACACTGTACAGTGGGTCATTTTTGGGCGGAAACAAATAAAAAAAAACAAAGACAAGAGCCAACTAACATGTGGGGGAAACCTCACTAATACGCTACTAGTACGTACTAGTGAGGTTTTCCATACATGTGAGTTTGCTCTTTTCTTTGGTATTTCATCATTATATTTTTTATATTGAACATTTTTCTAATGATCTATTTTTCTCAAAATAATAAAAATAAGTTATGCTTTATATGTATCACTAGTGTTTTCGATTATTCATCCAATCATCTACATGTGACGAAAAAAAATGAACAAAACAGCTGATGAAAATGAGTGAATTCTCAAAAACCATCTACATGTGTCAAAACAAAAGCAGTTTTTAATAAATACGATCAGCCGATCGAAACACAAGAAGTCGCAAGGACGTTCGGTGCTTTGCACTCCTGGGGTGTCGTGCGGAGCACCCACGGTAGTTAAAGAAATGGGTGCGCGAGTAGGATAGTGTCGACATACATCTGCAATAAATAAAATAAGCAACGTAAGATTCTTTTAACTTTTCGAGTCAAACATTCGGGAAAAATAACTTTTCAAAATGCTAGACGAATCCATTCGACCGAAGTAACCAAGTAAGTGCAGATTTTCCGTGTTATGTTACATGGCTATTTAACGAGTTTAAAGGCGTTAGGACACATAACTATTCGAACAACGGTACAGACTTTCGTATGCGGTGCCCTTAAAATATATAGCATGTGACAATAATGACTCCCTTCTTATATATATGTAGCGTGTACTGTTTCTTCCAAAGGAAATAGTTAAACTCTTGTGAAAGAGATATTTATGTACAAACTGTGTATTATAGTCGACAAGACACGTGTGATTCTCTAATTAAACTCTTGTAATACGAAACTCGAAACATATGTTTTTAGTTGTTTTAAATTATTTTAGACTTTTCCATGTGTTTTATGTGTACTACAGAAGGTTTTAAAAACCGTTAACTACGAAACTATAGTCAATGATTGTCAAATTCGTTAAGGAGAAGTAATTTAAGATCTCGGAACGGTGGGCAATGATTTACGAATAAAAATAAAGTCAATAAAGGAAAGTGTAAAACATTCCGTTATCATGTTGGGATTTTATTTGGAGTCAATAAAAATTGTAGTCACAACGTCTATTTTCGATGACCAATGGACAAAATCCAATTTATTTTCTGTTGAAAAGCTAAATAAAATAAAAACGTTTTCCACCTTGTCTTCGACTGATGAGAATTCATGAAAAAAATAAGATACACATATAAAAATAAAACTGCTACTATTTTTAACTAACATTTTATCACATGTTTCTTATGTAAATTGAATGATTGATATATTTACTTTGTACATATATATATATATATATATATATATATATATATATATATATATATATATATATATATATATATACATCATGAAAAACAAAACAAATAAAACCTAATACATATTTATTTATTTAAAACAAATTATATATATTTATATATAAGTTTATTATTTCATGTAGACACATAATATTATAAGGTGGTATAATACAGTGTGTATAGATTTTCAGTAGTTGCTTCAACAGTGGTCAATACGCGAGTAGAACTTAGTAGTAATACATAAAAATATATTAACGACAATTAACCCCAACGGAGGCGTTCGGGCTTCATCCCCGCGGGGAATCGTCAGGCTAAGTGTACTTAGTCTGATGATTCCCTGCAGGGATAAAACGCAGTCGCCTCTGTGTAGTTTAATTGCCATAAATATATCTCCATACATTGTTACATAATTATTTTTATCATGGTAGTTGATGTTTAAGGTTTACAAACAAGAGAAGTACAGTTATTTTTACACTAAGCTGCCTTAGACAACTTGAGCCAGCTGTCAGCCCCTCAAACATCTAACCCGCTCCAGTCCACCAAACTGAAATTCATATTTTCTATCCCTTTCTTCAACTATTTTCTTTCCTTCTGCCTACCGTAATCCCCAACCCTTTTCAACTACTCAAATACTTTTTATCTAAAACAAATCCTGAGTATAACCTTAAACAGCATCCGGTGGTGAAGCCTCATTTGGGGGTTTGTGGAATGTCCCCTTTGTTAACATTACTCTCAGATCCACTCTACCCATGAGTGATAACACAGGTCAGGCTCCGATTTATGGCTTAAATAGTGTATCTCATTTAAAAAACAATTTACACAATATATTGTATATAAAAGGTGCCTACAAAACAAATTAATCTATAAATATTTGAAGATATGAAAAATTTAAAGAATTTCTTCTTTACCTGAACTAGTTTATACCTGCTCATACAACTACCCGTGTATGTCCATTTACACACTTGCCTAGCTTTTACCGACTTATTCCTAGTAGGAAAAATATTTGGGAAATTTCGTAGAAAAATACGCTAAGTATTTGCATAAGAGAGTAAGTAACTAAGATGAATGTATTTGCGTATTGTTTTCATTAGCAAAAACATAAAAAATAAGGGTTTTAGCATACACTATTTTATTTGAATGAATGCCAACCCCTTTTAGACTACTTTTCTGCGAATTATCAAATGAAAAGTCACAGGTAAGACATAACTATTTTTATAATAAAGATAGACGAATAGATTTTCCAATTAATGAGTCAAAAAGGAATGATGCTGCAAAACAAAATAACTACATAATTGTCATCAACAAGAAAAACATGTATCTTGAAAAAAAATGTTGACCAAAATGTTAATATCTTGTTTATTTTGTATTATTTGTATTATATTGATTATTGTTCTTATCTTCGATGTTATTTTTACAACGTTTCGGTCGAAGTAATCGGCGACCTTCTTCAGGTGCATGTCGTTGAACTCGGGAAGTTTTATGTCGAACTCAAGAATCTGGGCGGAATTTCTAACTGATTAGTACATAAAAATGAAGAATTACGATGCAAATGTTTTATAGACGATGCTACTGGTATTCAGTATTTGGTAAAGACATTCCCATTCAATGAACTGATCATTTTTTTTAACTAGTCCTTTTATCACAACAAAATACTTTTGTTATGACAGTACTTTATTGGGTACTCTGAAAGATCTTGTAAAGTACAACACTAATGTAAAGGACTGCATAAAAAAGTGTGAAACTGTCGTATGTCTACATGCTTTAAAGACACGAAAGAAGAAGATCAGGTGAGATTTCTGAGTCTCTCTCTTGCGACCTGAAGCACGTAGTACAATAGAGAAAAATATTACTTGTTACTTGTAATACTTCTAAAGCTAAGCGCCTCTCATTTAACTACTAACGTTGGGATCCTCGCTTTTCCTAAGTGGAAATGAATGGTTCTTTCCCTGAGGAGGCACCTGCTTCAATAAGCTCTTCGGCCTGACTTCACCCTAAACCTGAAATGGAAGACTTACATCAAATCTATTCCTAAGGTGGTTGCTGGGAAAATAGTTGGATTATTTTACCGCTCTACCTGTATAAGAGATACATACGGTATCATATCGAGTAAAACACTAATAGCGTTGATGTTTATGTTAAATATCCAGTCCGTGTGTACGGAAAAGTCATGTTGACAAGAAGAGATGCACCTGGCGATTGTCAAAAGATAAGATAATAATGGGATGACCAAAAAGTCATTTGAATAAAAATAATGCACCTATTATGGGAAGAAGCACCATAAGAGCGATTGTCAAAAGAAATAACAATGTGGGAATTATGAAAGGTCACTGACAAGAAGAACATGCCAGAAGAAAATAAGCCATATCGAGAGAAGATAAGCAAATCTGTTGGATTGTCAATTGATTGAAATTCCGTTAGCAGATAAAACAGCTTGGGAGCTACAGGGCAATGCTGTCTCGTGGAGGCGTTTGAGCTGGAAACAAAGTGTTATATAATACCAACCCGAAATTGATATCGGCAGTTGGTTGACGCTTGGGCCAAGAAGTATCGACCGTCGAATTCCTGTGCGTGCATCTTCTTCCTACCAACCCACCATCCCTTACCGTCATGACAATTAAGATATGGCATTATATTTTCATATATCAATAGGTTGCCATTTTCATGCAAAGCAGTAATACCACATTCATACTCACTAAAAAGCCTTTATGACTTTCTTACTAACCACATATTAAATAATGTAAAAATATTGGCGACACGATTTCAGTGTTTAGAGATGGTCTAAAACCAACATTGCATAACTACAATGAATGAATTAGTCTGTAGGTTTCTGACTGATATAGATGTCATTCTCGATATCTCTAGTGTTTTAGTTATTCTTAGAAGACATCATAAGGATACACTTGTGTTACAAAATTGACTGATAACGCAGTTTTTCTGTGGTTTTCATCATTCTAACACGAGTTTTATTAGGAGTTGTATAGCTTTGGTAGCGAAGGGTGAAGAAGCTTTTTTCTTTTATGTTTTTAAACTTTTTAGTGAGGATTGATAATCTGTATTATTCAGATTATTATGACTACTGCTATTATCTTGGATGATATTCTCACGAGGTGTGGGTCGATGTTACCCCTAACCCTCTTCAGGTGCGTCTTGTTGAACTCGGGAATCAGCATATCGACCTCGAGAATCTGTACAGAATTTGGAACGGAACCTTTTATTTAATCCACGGAAGTAGACTGCTCGCGTTCTGTCAGCTTCGACTGGCTCGAAATTTTAACTAATTCTAAATTATATTCTTAGTATCGCCTATACCGAGGATTGAACCATCAACCTCCAGAAGGCTGGCACTTAGAAGTGATTATTACTTAGCAGTTTATCCGTTGTACCACGGATCCACATGAGCATGGCTGACCGGACGAAAACACTCTACCCTCGTGAATTAAGTAAAGATCTCCGATAAGACAGCCCTGAAGAAGGTTGTAACGTTGCATTTAAGATGAGAACAGTTTTCTGAATACTTAACAAGAATGCATTTTCTTTTTATTTTGTAAGTTTTCTTACGTAAGGCTTTCGCTTAAATCTTCAGACGAACTCGATTCAAAATCAAGGACTTTTACAGAAATAATTCAATTTTGAATAAGGTTAAATACACAGTATACATTACACCGATTTAATCTTTCTTATTTCTAAAATGTTCCGTCAAGTAATAACACAACATGCGTAAACGTAAAGAAAACATGGCCGAATGCGTATATTATTAGAAACGGATTGAATCTCAATAAAAATCACAGCAGATGTTAAGTGTTGATTGCAGTCTGTCAAATATATCCGAGGTCGCTTTAAATCATCATGCACAGCTGGGACGAAAACCGATAAACATCTCGTTAGCTGATTGGAGAAGTGAATGTCATGCGGTCAGACGGTTCTAGAATAATAATAGAAATTAAATTCCTTAAACATCTCCTAAATAATTACAAATGAAACTACTCCACTTAAAAGACAAGACTAATAACAAATAGAGAATTGATCATAAGCGCCTCCAAAATCATAATGAAACATGAACTTAGAGTAGAAAACCTCCTTGAAAAGAATCCAAATGATAACTGCAGAACTACAGGCTTGTAAAACTCTCTTTTTGCTGACTCTTTTCTTGCTACCTATGGCTTTGATTTTTTAAATACTAAGGTTAATAGGCATCTTCTGTTTTTGCGATAATCATATTCCGTTCTTGTAAGCTCCTTAGATCAAGTGGCTTCATGCTTTGTCTGGAGCGATTTGCATAAAAAATTTAAAAAATAAAAATACAAATGTAATATTCACCAGAAAATACAGGAATTGGAGAACTTTCTTTTCTTTTTTTAACTATTAAGGTCGCCATATATCAGGACAAATAGCCACTTAAGGATAACTCTAAATTAGAAGAGAATGATGTTCATCTGAAAGATGAGGAACACAATGGTGATACTAACATTGATGGTATGAACTGCGATTGGATGCTTATAGAGCTGTCAGCGGCAAGAATTTCTTAAGATTTGATTTAAAGACGACTAAGTTGTAGTCAGTGGGGTAGCAGTTCCGCTTTAATGTGTTTTACAGATGAGAAGTCCTTGCAAAGCAATTCTGTCCATAAAAATTCAGCCCGACGCTAAGCACATGAAAGGAGAAAAGAAAATGCTGTTTTGTTGTGTTAGTAAGACGTTCTAACTGTGAATGTCTTACGAGGGGGACCCAAAGACTGGAGCTTAGTCGAATACCTTGCATGGAAATAACGATAGAATATAGAGAGACTAAAACCGTTTCTTCGGCGAGAAGAGGTTGTAGGGAAAAGAAGAGATTGCCTCCACACTTAATTTCGAAGATGTTTAGTACTCTGTCAAGGCAGGAATGAGTGCTTGTGCAACACCTCTATAGATGTGGCAGCAGTTGACCAATGTAAAGAATACTCTGGGTGGTTGAATCAAATTTCCAATTATTGGCTCATAATAGGAGGGAAATGTTCATTAGAAGAACAGGACCTCGTTATTATCAAACATCTCTTAACACTTTAGACGTACCCGTTGCCAATTGGGTCACAACAACTATTTATTCTACTTTGATTTCATTTGAAAATTCGTAAACTATAACATCTGTCAAGGCATTCTTCTTGCATAACTAAAAATATGTCTCTTTATTCTATTATTATTATTATTATTATTATTATTATCGGAGAAAATTATTATCATTCTTTATTATTCTTATATAAAAAGATTATTATGCTGCCATCTAGTTTACATACGTGTTTGTGGTGTGTATTGACACACGTATGTAAATTAGATTGCCAGTAAAGTCACTGTTTCTCTAAATGCTCATCTGGAAATTAAGAAGGTTTTAATTTAGAGGAGTTAATATGGCGTTTAAATTATAAAACTTTTAGAATCTGTTTAATTTTTTCTGCAACTTACCTAAGATTTAAATTTGTAGGGCGGCTTTCCGATTTCAGAAGTTTCTTCTAGAGAAATGAGCATGCATCCAACTTCTAAATCTATTGGAGGGGGGTCTCCTCTTTTCTTTTTTACAGCCTCTTTCTCACAGAAGATATGTTCCTAGTGTTTCTCTACTCTATCCTTATTTTATATAGTTGGTGCTCAACTGAGATCCAATCTATGGTTTCCCATTGCAAAACATTCACAGCAAAAACTTGTTTAGCTATAACCACTGCAGCTAATTCTCCTTTCTTCCTTTGTGTACTTTAAAGTATACGGAACTTCCATGAGCAAAGTTTCTTTCCAAGAACTACCCGTAGGTGGAACACAATACCGCGGAGCTGCTTCCCAGCTGACGACAGCATTGTAATTGACAACTTTCTATTGAGTCGTTCCTTTAGATAAGCAAATTCTGCCCAGTCTCAACTATCGTTACCAATCATCAGCATTAATATGCAAAACAAAATAAAATTTATGGATCATCTTTTTCTTACGCCGTTCCTTGGTAATGGCGCTGGTAAGTTTATGATCTTGTTGCAGATCCATTTTCAGATAATCTGATTGATGTGAGAGATTTTTATCCATTATTGTTTTATAGAACTGAGAATGCATGTTTCTCATAGTAATAAGCAATTTGTCCCTGTTGTGAAGCATAGAAGCAGTCCCAGGTCAGAATATTTCAATAACCATGCAAAACTGTTGTCATGAGTTTCTTTTTTCCTTTGTAGGTACTGTCAGCTTTTCTACGAAAGAAAACATTTTTGAACGTGTCGAAATATTGTGATCTTCCACTCATTTCTTAAGAGAATAATCTATCAGGTGGCATATGGTTCGTTTAAGTCGTTGGTGTCCAATGTGGTCCACGTGGACCACTAGTTGTTCACAGAATAATTGTTGTGGTCCACAGCCAGATTTGAGAATTGGTAAAGTGTTTTTTAAATATTTTTACTTAAAAGTCAAGCAATATATTCCAACTACTTGGCTTGTAGATGCAGGCTTTTCAGCGGTTGCTGACATATATACAAAAAACGAAACCAGTTGGACATGAACGAATGCGGTACCTTAAGAGATAAACTAAATAAAACTATTTCAATTGATTATTTCTTCTTGTGAAAAACGCATCAATACGAAACATCATATTGACATTTTTATTAAGAAAAAATGGTAATTAGCTTGAAGCATTGCTGGGAATTGTAATAGAGACATTAAGAAGTCTGAAGACAATGCAGAGAGTCAGATTGATGAGAAACTGGAAAGAACAAAAATAAACACTCGAAGTTGAGATCTTACAATTATCTATTTATTTTTATTTTCAATCTTACATAATAAAGAGCAAGTATAGTATTAAATGTGTATAGTATCCGGATGCTTGGAAATCATTTGATATTTCGGGGGACGTCACCCATTGTCAAAAATAGACACAAAAGAAAAGTTCGACCGTCGGAAAGATGGATGCCAGAAAGAAGAAATTAAAACAGGATCAGGCTCGCAGATGGAGATGGGAAGTGCTGCAGTAAATAATAAATCAATAAATTGTAATATTCTATCTTACACATAGATATGGTGTTACAAATTAAGTGTGATATCAAATTTATAAACTGGGTATTATGTTCAGTAATTAATTATTTCTTTGTAATAATTTAATTTAGTTAATTTATTTTCATGAAACATTCTTTTTTTATTAAACTTGTTTGATTATCGTATATTCAAATAAGATTATTGTTTGTAGGTATTCGTAAATTTCAGTACAGAATTAATGAATTCTGTAACTAATTAACATACATTATAGCCATCGAAGTGGATGAAACTAATTCAAAATAAAAATTTCAATCGTAAAACAATGAAAGGAGCAGTGGAAATAACTCTGAGTGAGACTATTTTTAAATATTGAAATATCAGATTTCAAATCTTTGATTTCAAATTTTAAATCCAAGATAAATTTAATATCATGTCAGACTTGAAACATAAGTCCGTGTTTAGGGGGCAGATGCTTGAAAATAAATTATATAGATTCAGCCGCCAAAATTATTTAATATCTACTCTATCTCTGTATATACTCTGTCACAGGAGGATTAACCAACCCCTAACGACAAAGGCACCCATATCTTATTTTATTCTACTACTAATCGTCATATTACAGTAATTTATCCCCATTCCGTGTATCATATAATTAATCAATTAGCCCCGCCCCATCTAAATATTTAAGACTTTATTAAATTTATATATATATATATATATATACTTTATGTCAGTATATCCTCTACTACAGGAGGAATAAGCAACACCTAACAATGAGTAACCCCTATTTTATTGTACTCATGTTGTCCTAATACAGTATTCCTCCCATTCTCTGTATTAATTTAATAATTATTTAAACAATTATCCCCCACATCTAGATATAAAAATATGTAATATTTAATAAAATAGTAAAATTAAAATTATTTTTTATAGCCTCTACCTATACCTAACTTGCATTTAAGTGTGTGCTTGGTGAGGTACATAAGTGTATGTATTATTGACAGCTAGATCTATAGAATTAATTTTCAATCATCTGTCCACTAAACCACAGACTTCTGTTTCAAGCTTGACATAATATTACACCAAGCTCAAGCCCCTGCCCCAATCGCCGCAATATTGCGCTCGTGTGCTTGTTTTACAAGTACTTAAACAGAATATGCTCCGATGAACTTGCTGCACTTGTGCCCTTCACAACGTAAACACCCCCGACCAACCGGTCAAGCAAAAGAATCACACTGCTTTATTGTAGAGGTCCACAAAACCGGAAGGCTACCTAGTAGCTTCTTTCCCCGGACCGCTAGTCTTTGGAATTCCGTCAATATACCCGGTTTTCCCGAGTGTGCTCACATACAGAAATATATATGTAATGTGAATAAGCGTATACTCTACTTAAGATGTCTCTATGGATCAGGCCCCTTAATTCACAGCAGTCTCTTACATCTTAATTGCAGTTTACCTTGTTCAAGGCGAATAGAACTTTAAAAACTATTATGATACAACAGAACAGTCTGGGCGGAATTTTGTTGTCAAGGATGTGGAGTATTTACATAGATTGGATTGGATTGGATTGGATTGGATTTGGATTCGATATCTAGATTGTAAAAATTTATTATGGTTCGGTTTTCGTGTATTCCAAAACTCAGAGATAGGTTTGTATTCGTCTAATTAAACTACAGTAAAATTTTAAGCTAATGCAATTTATTATTATTTACTTTTTTTATATAGCTATATCTGAAAGGATACTAAGCCTTCTCTTGTTCAAAGTTTGCCATCATAATTAAGTTTTGGGGCGCGCGTAATAATGTAGCGGAAATAAATCAGTCGCGGTTCGAAGTTCAGCGTGAAAACGCTCGCCAAACTGGACAACAGTGATTCGTGGGACAGTCGACACTAATTAATCTGTTTGAACGCATATGTATCTTCTCAAGATGTATATATATATATATATATATATATATATATATATATATATATATATATATATATATATATATATATATATATATAATAAGAGAGGCCAATATGTAATTATTCGTATATAATAGATATAAATCGGCCGGGTCACACAAAAGTTAGCGATTGAAAAAAGTGTCCTTTTCTAGTCCCCACACGAAACAATTTCAAGTGTTGAGGAGAAGCGAGAAAGCAAACAGTAACTCAGACAACCCCGCCGCCTGAAATGTATCCGGAAAGAAATCCTCCACTTAAAATCAAAAGTCAACTGTGCGTTATTCTTTTCTTTAAGTCATCAGAAATTATCATAATTTATGTATGAAAACTTACATTACTGACGTAATTCGATGATTGTATATGAAGATTAGTGCAAAAACTATCGAAGCATAATTTTTAACCGAGGATCTACCTTGTACATGTATATATCTACTCCCCATTTCTTCCCCTCTCTCTACACTGAAGAAAGTCGCAGATAGTTGCCAGCAATTGTGTTTAAGAAAACATTATGTATTCCTTATACGCCAGAAATACTTATGAAATAAAACACAAACACATATAAACACACACATATATATATACATATATATATATATATATATAAAGAGAGAGAGATGGCTTACATATAAAACGTGCTGCTCAACTGAGGTCGATATCTGCTTGTATGTGGACTTGTTATTTTTAGAGATAGTCATTGTGATGTTCAACAATTCACACTTGACTTTAAATCCTTGCACGTGCATCGCTGATAGTTAACCTGTCATCGATGATCATGTTAATCTAACGAATAGACAACCATCAGATATATACATTATATATATATATACATATATATATATATATATATATATATATATATATATATATATATATATATATATATATATATAAGGAATGTTTATGTGTGTGTTTCCTATGCTACCCGTCCTTTTGCTGAGGGATCTGACCTTTTGTAAATTGAAAGAAAATGTCAAAAGAATGCGTGCTTCACCATTCTGAATAGTGAAGAGACTTCCGTTCTTCCTATTACTCAAATAAGCCCTAAACAAATTTGTGGAAGCGCAAAAGTGAGAGAGTCGACTATTTCAGAATCGGAACTAGAATTGGAAAAGGAAAAACAGAAAATAAACGGAAAAACAGTGAGAAAGCATCCATCAATAATAATAATGATATTAATAAAAACCATACTAATACATCTACTACTACTACTACTACTACTACTACTACTACTACTACTACTACTAATAATAATAATAATAATAATAATAATAATAATAACAACAACAACACATAATCACGACAA
>OY744516.1:135032040-135197040 GCA_963556195.1 Sepiola atlantica | reverse complement strand
ATATTTTTCAAAACATTGTTTTCGTAAGATAATATTTTTAATTTAGAAAACCATAACAATGTGTTTTTTCAAATAAATAAAATTTATTTTTAACCTAATCACATTTGAACCCTATACAACTTGGATCTCCGTGTTTGGTGACTTTCATTTACACACCCGTTTGAACTTTTAAAAATATTTTAGAAAGAACTTTTTTTTAAAAAACCTTTTTCCAAATTTTGAATATTGACTGTTCTTATCTGTCAACTTATCAATCACTACTTCCTCTGGTGATACTATTTTGATCTTTGAAAAGCAGTGCTTAAGGAATACAATTGAAAGAGAAGAAGAATAAATATTTTTATTTACTAAATGCTCCTTGTTCTGAACAACTGAAGATATTGATCTGTTTCCATTTACAGGTCTAACTATTTTTCATTGACTCACCTTATATATACATATATATATATATATATACATATATATATATATATATATATTATATATATACATATATATATACATATATATATATATATACATATATATACATATACATATATATACATATACATATATATACATATATATATACATGTATATATATATATACATATACATATATATACATATATATACATATATATATATACATATACATATATATATATATATATATATATATATATATACATATATATACATATACATATATATATACATATACATATATATATATATATATACATATACATATATATATACATATACATATATATATATATGTATATATATATATATATGAAGAATAATGGAGAAGGAATTAGAGAAGCAAAAGCCAAATCAAAATTCAATTCAATTGCTCAGAGGAAGGTATATTCCGCAAAAAAGCAATTTATTCAAGTTAAATTTTCCTTAAGCCAGGCTTTTCAAAGATCAATATCTTATCATCAGAGGAAGTCGCTGGGATAGATAAGTTGACAATGGCCAAGATTTAAAATTTGAAAAAAAGTAAATAAAAGTTGTAGGGAAGGAAACGCAGGGCAAAACTCTGTTCATAAACATATTCTGATATTTTAACTACCTCTCCTAACATTCGTTAACTCACCTCCACTCCTTTCTTCCCCTTCTAGTTGAATCCTAATTCGCGCTAACATCCAATTTCAACTTTATGCGACTCACCCCCCACATTCACACTCTTAATTTTAACCGCACTCTTTCACCGCATCCGCTTCCTTTCACCTCCCTCGTACCCTTCTCTTTCTCCTCCCCCACACCCCTTTACCCGTTCCTCCCCTGCCTACTGGTCGCATATTATGTTTTTGCTTTTCTTCATTTTAAGCCGGCTTTCTCAACGGGCTAGCTTTAAATATTTTCGCTGCCTCTTTTTCCCACTTTAAAACACTTTCCTTTGTTATCTATGCCCAGGAAGTATTTTTAATGGCGAATATCTTCCACCTCAATCTTCTCTGAGCCTGCCTGCATCCACGAACGTACCTCTTATTGGACTTTTTACCCTTTTGGATTTTCTATTTTCGCCGTACCTGAAGTTGTGGCTTCTTGGAATTTAACTTAGAATCCTCTCTCATTATTTCTCGTGCCTTTAACGACCTACATATCTACATCTTATTCTCTCCGCTGGACTTTTCGACATCTACCTGCTCTATCCTGGATATTGAGCTGTATACTCTTCACAATAATATATATATATATATATATATATATATATATATATATATATATATAATATATATATACATATATATATATATATATATATACATATATATATATATATATATATATATATATATATAAACAGTGTGTATGAGTGCGTCTAACCATTTTCAGCTAAAATGTCACCCAAGCACGATTGCACTCAAACCATCTGAGCTCTGCATAAGCATCAATAAACAAACATTAATCAGACCCAATCTAAAGTTTTTTGTTATCACTCACCAGTACAAAGTTCGCTTTTTATAGACGTTTATAATGCACACCCAAAAAAAACGAGATAAAGTTCCCGACTTTGTATTTTTTTAGTAACAGCAGAAAAAAAGATAAAGCAGTGAGTGAACAAACTCGGAAACCTAACGACAAATACTTGTGTTGAAAAAAAAAATTTTTTTTACTCTCAGTTTCTAACCGACAACTTTCTGAGATGGGTACGAACAGGTTGAAATTGTTAGAGGGGAAAGAGATCGGAAAACAGATATGAATAGTCTGTTATACACGATCACTCAAAGAGGGTTCAAACATTCTATATATATATGGAGGATATACTAGAAGTACCTATGACCCGTTGAGTCACAAAGACTAACTCTATTTTAATTTGATTTCATGAAAAAATTTGATAACTGTGGCATATATTTTAAAATAATCTTGCGTAACTCAAAATAATAAGTCTTTTTAGTTTGATATCGGCTTTTGTTATATTATTATTATTATTAATAGAATTATTACTCACTAGGAGTATTCACACAGGTCATCATAAGTGATTACTCACCGATAATAACCGTAAAGGTTTCCTAGAGTCTGAGTGACAAACATTCTCCCAGATTTCCAGTACTCTCCACCTCTTTCGATAACTATTGCAAATGACTTGCTGTTATCGCCACAGCCGCTTACCAATGATTTTTCGCAGGAAACGACAATTGGTCTTCTTTGGGATTTAGGTGGCAATAAGTCTCGCAAGGCCTCATTACATTCAGCACTCTTCCAGTGAAGGTTGTGTTAGTTTGGTTGTTGTTGTTGTTGTCGTCGACGACGACGACGACAACGACAACGACAACGACAACGACAACGACAACAACAATAATAATAATAATAATAATAATAATAATAATAATAATAATAATAATAATATAAAACGCGAAAAATCAGACGAATCGTAGATTTTCGTCGTCCTAGCATTTCACACGGTTAATATCAAGGAGGCAGAAAAACAAAGCAAATACACAGAACTCGCCAGAGAACTAGAAGCAATGTGGAACATGAAGAACATGACTATAATACCAATAATTGTAGACGCACTAGGAGCATTATTTTAAATGTAAGTAATTTACCTTTTCAGTGATCGCCCCCCCCCCCAAAAAAAAACTATACCTTTATTCTATGTTTTCAATTTGGTAAAAATGACAATGTATTCTTTCGTAATATGTGAGTAATATACTACTTGACTATTAAAATGAATGAATGCTCCATGGCAGTACTGTTTAGAAAGTGAATTTCGATGATTTAAAAACAATACCATTCGATGTTAATTACTTGATTCTATTTAAAAGAAAACAATAACATTCGATGATAAATAATTGAATCTATCACGAATACGCAATAAGTTTTTATATAACATACAGAGTATTAGACTACAGTTATTTTCTACAACAAAAGTACAAAAAAAGAAACTATTCAGTTCAAGACGCGAAGAAAAATAATTGTTGATATTGACAGCAGGCATAAAAGAATATATAGTGCGTTTAAGACGCTAATTAAATTTTTTTAAAGTTTAACTTACAAACAGGCAACGACACGCCTCCTCTTCTACCTCTCGCTCCCGTTATGATTAAAAAGAAAATAGGAGAATTGTATAATTCTATAAAATGTCTAAATGTACTTACTGAATCTGACAAATATGTCAGTTATTTTGTAATTCAGCGCGTGATCTGTTTATTTGTGACGCGGTCGGTATGAAATGTGTCTTATGCCTGAGTAAGCTGATCGCTGATTGGTTGTTTTGCGAATTCTACAGCGGTGTAACATGGTCGTATTACCTTGTGAAATAATATCTAAGCAGTGTTTGAGTGGAGTGACAGGTATAAATGTTTGGAGTGCCGAGTTGGGACTGTTCTATGTTGGGGATAAATAATAGGAATTAATGTTAGATTTTTAAAATATGTTTAAGTTGATAGGAACACGGTCTAGGTAAATAGGCGTATAAAGAGGCGATTTTGAAAGCGTTCGATGCATTAGTTTTCCGGCCTACTCTAGGATAATTCGAAGGGGAAAATCAACTCCACTCCATAAAGTAGATATGCATATGTATATATATATAAATATGTATATATATATATATATATATATATATATATATATATATGTGTGTGTGTGTGTGTATGTGTGTGTTTGAAAAACAGAAAGGAAAAACACTTAAGCAAAGGAACAAATGAATGTCTTCCTGTGTTTCATTGTTTTTCTTTATTGTCTGTCATACATTCTGTCTCCATGACTTTTCATTTTATGATATATCGTGTGTTTTAACGATATATATATATATATATATATATATATATATATATATATATATATATATATATATATATATATATATATATACTTTTACGGGCCTGTATGTAAACTGGTCTTCTTTTGTGCCTAAGTCTAGAAAGGTAGGCTTAATTTACACTTTGGTGCATAGAGCCCTCGTTATTTGTTCTCCAAATAGATTAGAATGTGAACTTAATAGGATCAGGGATATATTCATTGATAATGGTTATCCCGAGGACCTTATCAATGATTGCATTAATAAAAAGGTTGCTGATTTTAAATCCCCTAAAATATTTGGGCCTGTAAAATGCCCCGTTTATTTAAAATTACCTTGGATAGGGGGAAATAGTATTAAACTAGGTAAACAGATTGTTGATAGCATTAGCAATTGCTTCTACTCTGTTTCCTTACGATTAGTTTATGCTACAAGACCTGCTTTTCTTTCCTTTCGCAAGGATAGTGTGACCTATACAAATTATAGTAATATTGTATACCAATTTAAATGCCAATGTGATGCTGGCTATATAGGGCGCACTTCCTTGCATTTGCAGACTCGCATAAACCAGCACATTCCATCAAGAATACGTCAGGGAAGGGTAGGGTCCAAGTGTTACCCCTCCTCTAATGATTTGGACTCTGCTATTGGCCAGCATTTGGTTGAAAACCCTAGCTGTGCCAGTGGCTATAAAATAGACCGTTTTGGGGTCTTGCATCGAGCAGATTGCAAGAACCATTTGAAAATATTGGAATCTGTCTCTATTGCTATGCAAAAACCTTCCTTGTGCCGGCAGAAGGAATTTGTAAGATCGCTTAATCTCTTTGGGGAACTTTGAACTTCTTCCCAATTTTTTTTTTTTTTTTTTTGTTTATCCCCTAACGTAGTGCCTTTTAATCGACTTTTAACGAAATCATTAAATTGAATTTTAATCGCTTCAACGTTAATTTTGGCACACTCAATTTCTCCATTTGCTCTTTCTTTCGACGTTATTAATTAAAACTATCGATTTTCTCCTGACGAGATGATAGTCGAAAGGGCCTTAGAGAGATTTCCGCGTATTCTTTTTAAATGTATCTATAAATTATGTACCTTAAAACATTTATTTATATATATATATATATATATATATATATATATATATATATATATATAATGACTGGGATTTATGTTTTATGTGACACAAGTTTCATTCTATTCATTTGATGTTTCGTTAATACGTATATCTTCTTCATATAGAAAAATCTGATATTAATTCGAAAATCTGATTGCACATGTACAGTGTTAAACTACTGAAACCCAAAGTAAAAGAAGAAACAAAACACATGGGTGGGAAAGCGAGATAATATAGGCAGAGTGAAGGCAAGAACAATAAGAAAGTGAACGAAATGCTCACACGACAAATTTGAGTTGTTTTTAGAGAAATATCAACGTGTCAGCTTTCACTAAAAACGAATGTTATAGTAGATGAGAGAATTGAAGTTTAACACTGTGTGTGAGTGAGTGCGTGTGTGTGAGTGCGTGCGTGTGTGTGAGTCAAATTTCATAACTCAACTCGTACAAATGAAGACAAATATATGCGAAAAATTATTAGTTTTATATGATTTTCAAAACAAATGAAAAACCAGATAAGTTGGGAGAATTATACAATCAATTATTAATGGAGATTTGCGAGTTTTCTTTCTGAAACCGACGTATACTATTACTGTCTCTTAATGCCCTATTAAGTTTGCTATACTATTTCAGACTAATTTATTATATTTCAATGCTCAAGTCGTGAAGTAGTGTAGTATATGTTTTGTTGTCAAGAGACCATCTTCTATGGCAAGACCTTCTCATTTTCGGAGAGGGGGGTAGTGTAATATTCTGTTCTGGGTTCATGATACCATCCTTCCAATGATCACTTTTCTGGAGGATACTTTAGTATATATTATGTTATTCTTATACCATCTTCCCAGGAATTACCTCCTCCTAGTGTAGTATATGTTCTGTTGTCACGAGACATTTCTCCTACGCATTACGCCCTCGTTTTTGGGGGGAGGGGTGTATGCTGCAATATCTGTTCTGTGGTCATTATAATATCATACTTTATTTTATAGGGGGAGGAATAGATTAGTATCAGTCCTGTTTTCCTTATACCATCCTTCCAAGTATTACCTCTTTTGGGGAGTTGAAGGTGGTAATATAATATCTGTTTTGTTGTCATGGAACCATTTTACCTGTTATTACCTTCTATTTTCCATTTTTCTCGGGGGGGGGATGTAGTACATGTTCCTTGGTCTTGATAACTTCCACCCAGAGATGCCCTTCTTCTTTTTAAAGAGTAGTGTAATATTTGTTCTGTTTTCATCATACAATCCTCCCAGGCATTAATTCTTCGTTTGAGGCAATGTGTTTATCTATCATGTATACTAGCCAAAACTATTCAACTTGCAGGAGTACATTATTGTTACTAATAAAGATAAATTAACACAATGAATAGAAAAAATAATTATATAAATATGTTGTGATCATATCAAAATGAATAGAAACGTAATTGTATGTCAGAAAATTGTTGATTAAAAATGTAGTTATCTAAGAAATATCAAGTATATAAAGTACAGTCGATCTATTGCTCGTTTTGGGGGCATCAATAGCTTTTCCAACAAAGTATCTAATTAAATATCTTTTGATGTAAAGAGCTGGTTTCCTTTCTGACTATGTTCTTAAAAACGTTAATTCCGATCGACGTCACCGTTCTTCATATTTAATCAGAGAAATATTTCGGTTCAGGAGAGAAAGTCTTCAAATGTGCCGGTGTTAGACCGCATAAAATTGTATCAACTTCATTTAAAACATTTTTAAAATTATTAATTCTACAGAAAATCATACATTTTCATTATTTTTTTTATTTTTGATGAACATAATATAAGAATGTGCTTAATATATATATATATATGTCGTAATATCGACGCCCTCTACCAAACATAACGTTGTTTTTGTGCGTCTGCTTTTCACTCGTCATGTTTCTTTTTGAAACTAGTTTCTATTTATAACGGTATTTAACTACAATTTTAGAAGTGTATGTCACCGACATTACAAGCCTGGTTTGATTTCATTTAAGGAGTTTTTGTTTCTCATTCAACTTTTATTTAACCTATTTGAGTTCTCGCACCCAACCCCCTATTATTTGTAGACTTACGTGTTTAAAAACATTAATTCATGAGATTTGAAAAGAAAAAAAACATGGTTATCTAAATAATAAAACAAGGACATAATTGGTTCAAAATAATAATACACTGGTGAAAATATTTCATGCGCAATTTTGGTTTAGAAAAGTCCCGACCCCAAAATTATTTTTAAATTCTGTTTATTAACTAAAGTTTACGAATTGCATCTCATATATAAATTAAAGTGAAATTTCCCTATTTCGTTGAACTTTATAGCTTTCGAACCAACACCTGCATATGCTAATCTGTTTCGATAGTCACTTAAGTCTATTCCTGACGCGTGTTTTTGGAAAAACTTGTTCTTAATACGCTAACAATTTCGGCCTTGTGCCGTTAGTATTTAATGTAACGTTATTACTATTGTCTGTTATTTACTATACCTTTTCAACCCAAATACTAGGCGATCGCTTCAACTACTAACGTTTAAAATTCACGTATTATTTATAAATTTAAAAATTAAAGAACACAATACTTAATATTAACAGATACGTACAAAAACGGATAAAAATATGTACATTGGGTTCAGTGATAGAAGCCGGAGTTTTTGGGCCCGCTAGTATTTCTTTTCAGTTTTTTTCTTTCTTTTTGCTAAGACAAAAACAAATAAGCACGAACAAATTTACTTCTGGACAATTAGCCGATATTGTACTATGTTAAGGCAGCAAAGAGTGCGCTGTCCTGCAATTCTCCAGATAGGGTAGCAGTATTTCATCTTTGAGCGTATCTGACTCAGCCTTTTGGCTGGGATCAAAGTGTAGTATCTGTTCCGATGGATACTGCACGCCTGTCCTGTGCAGTTCTAGGAGGTCCACCCTCCCAGGCTTCGCCTCCCCTCTTTGGGGAGGAGTAAGTTTATTGCTTACTGTCTGAGGCGCCCCTACCGGGGAATGCCGACGGGGCTGCCCAGACAATTTTTAAATGGCCAGAGTGCTCACCTCTCGAGCGCTGGCTTTTAACCCCACTTGCTCGACCCGATCTTGGGTCACATCTTACTTGTGGGAGTAAGATAAAACTGGCCTTGTGCCTAACTCCTAGCGAAGGAGTAAATAAATATCAGCAGATGATTGCATCTTCAGTCAGGTACTTTCCGTGTCGGTAGAATCATCCAACCATTTTTTCTGGCGACCATAGAAACAAACTTCCATTTAATAGCTACACGAGCGACGTCTTCTATTAATGATCTGAGAAAAAAGTCAGTCCTAAGAGCTTATTTAAACAAGCGGCTTCTTCAAGAAAGATACATTCATTTCGATTAGGGCTAAACAGAGACCCGAGCATTTGTGGTGAAAGGAGGGAAGCTTGGTTTTAGTTGCCAGATAAATATAGCTTTACAGGACTAATTTTTTTATTTAAAAACATCTTTATTTTGAATTTAAAACTATTTTTTGTTAATCTTATAATGGTTCTATATATAGAGAGGGAGAATATTATCATTAGCGTTTGTTTATCTCGCTTTCTTTACAAGTAGCATTGTAAATAATCTGATATAAAATCGGGTGGGCGTTAATTGTTGGTGGAATGTCGTCGGATGTGATTAAAACTGATCGTGGCAAAACGTGTGGTTGGCCGACTGACATGTCACGAGTCATTACTTTCATGTCGTCGACACGCGGGACGAATAATGAGAAGCAGATTCGCCCTCGGGTCAATCACGTCCCTTTTTGGCTCGGACAAAAGAAATAAAATACTCAACGTTCCTTCGCTTCCCTCTTTGAAATCTGAAAAAGACAAGCTATACAGAAGTGATGAGCGCGAAAAAACAAAACTATTTTGTTTCACAGAAAATAGAATAATACATTAAAAATAGGGGTTTCTTTCCAATCACCCTGCTATGAAACAACATCCGTTAATTATTCTTATGTCATCCCACTTTTATCGTCGATATTCAAATAGTCCCTACGTATTTTCTTTCCCTGGAGGTAAAGTTAGACACACGGTAAGTTTTTAATGAATAAATCAAACTCCTCAAAAAACTGTATTGAGAAAAAAATGTCAACTGTCTCAGTATGGAAGGATTTCTCGTTCACTGACAGGTCAGAAACGATTAATTGTAATATCAAAGCAAGTACGACACTTTGCTTCTAGCCCAAAGGCCAAGGAAACAACAGTCATGAAATGTTATATTACCTGGACTTGTTGATAGCAAACACATATTTGTAAAATTTTAATTTGACATGAGTGTTTTTTTTTATTTGAAGTGTTCCACCACAAAAATACCCTGCCACCCCTTAACAGACAAAATCCGGTCTGTCGTAAAAATATTACATTACTTACTTGAGAGGAAGGTATATAGCCATGTCTATGGGTATTTGTATAAACATACCCATTTTATTTATATTTCTGCCTACACATAAACTCATACAGAGCTACCCACCATTCCGCGATGCGTTCCATCATGGCGTTTATTCTGCATTTTTATGCCAAGAAATCGTAGTTTCATCGATTGCAATTCGGAGACCTATACCCTAATCATAAGCCAAAATCTAACCATAACCCGATGCATTTTGTACTGCGTAAAATGAGGGTTTAATCGACTTCAACGTGGAAACCTGGACTCTAACCATAACTCTTACCTAACCTCGAACCCTAACATAACCTCTAACCCTAACATAACCTCTAACCCTAACATAACTTCTGACCCTAACCTAACCTCTAACCCTAACATAACCTCTAACCCTAACATAACCTCTAACCCTAACATAACCTCTAACCCTAACATAACCTCTGATCCTAACCTAACCTCTAACCCTAACCTAACCTCTAACCCTAACCTAACCTTATCCTATGCATGTGTAGACATGACTCAGAAAAATAGCTCAAATACTTGTTTTCGATAGAGGGTAAGTAAATAGGGATTATTTGACTATCCAATGCATTTTAAGAAGGGGGACCATTTATCTCCCCTTTTATCACTCTTCTATAACTCGGATAATTCTAATATATCGTTTGTTGAATGTTTTACAATTTATTGTTCGTTCACATATTCGAAAGAGTTTGGTATTTATTATGAATTTTCTAAGGTTTAGTTTTATATGAGTACAAGTAGAATACCCGTCACAGAACTGCTATAAGCAATCAATATAGCGTTACCTTTAAGCTTTAATGTTATTTTCTTTATTTAGGGGGGAGGATACAATTTCGTTGCCCCCCAACCAATGGTAAAATTTACAAAAGAAAGTGACACGTTATTCACGCTGTTGCCTATAGTACATATTCTATAACTCGTATTAAATTCAATACTTTAGGATTTTACCAGGCACATACATATTATTGAAGCTCATGTTCGAGCATACATTCTTTTAAAAATGTATTACTGAATATAGCTTGAAATTTGATGTGAATAAATTATTTTTCGCTATTAAATTTTAGTGTTTAAATTGTTTTAAAAGATCTTGGGGTGTGCGAGTTGGGGGGGGGGGTCGAACCCCCTAAATTGTAAAAATTACAAAAATAATATGTGCCTATGTTACTCATTGGTAACCGAGAATATATCTTTCAAGGTTCATAAAATATTTAAAATATATGCATTCTTTCAATGTGATAACTTACAAAATATAGTGTACCCATGTTACTCACTGTGTTGCGTAGAATATATATATATATATATATATATATATATATATATATATATATAATATATATACATATATATAATATATATATATATATATATATATATATATACTAAAATTCATAATGATCGGTTTGTTAGTTGAGAAGATCACATCATTTAAATATATATACATAACTAACTTTATATAGAGATGAAATATGCAATTTTGGTTTTTGTTTTGAAATTATATGAATTTTTTTCGTTTCCTGTAATACCAATATGGCTCCGTTACCAAGAGAAGATGAATGGAGTTATTACACATAAGTTGCTTGTTTGTACATAGTTAAGAATAGGACGTTCTTAACTTTTAATGCCATTAGAGAATGTAATCAGTTCGACCGGATTTGAACTCATTTAAAAAATTCTATAGTATAAAATAATAAGTACAAAATATCCTAAATGCGCATCGATACATATCAGCATTAGGGGTGTCAGCCATGTTGTTTGATTCTATATTACACAGTAGAGACACAAAAAAACAACGATCACTACTTATTTTGACGTGAGACTGCTTCGTTCTTGTTGAAATCTATCATTTAATTTGATTTGCCAAATCCCGTAGTTTAGCGAAGTAAAAATCATTTTAAATTAAGTTTTATTATCAGAAAACGCCGTGATGGTTTATAACGATGGTTAGATCTGGCAGAATTTGATTATTTAAGAATACAACTCAACAAGATATTGTTCACATTGGACTTGGACTTGGAAACGACTATGGTGTATTCAGCTGGGAAGCAGCCCCGCATAATTTTGT
This sequence comes from Sepiola atlantica, assembly GCA_963556195.1. Lineage (NCBI taxonomy): Eukaryota > Metazoa > Mollusca > Cephalopoda > Sepiida > Sepiolidae > Sepiola > Sepiola atlantica. Next base: position 135,185,227 of record OY744516.1, on the reverse strand, counting down.
TCGAAAGACGGGTAGTTGTAGGAAAGAAACTCTACTCATAGAAGCTCTGTTTAGTTTTAGGTACACAGGGTGAAGAAGGGAAATTATTGACAGTGGTTGTAGATAGACAAGTTTTACTTGCGAACTTTTTACAGGAGGGACCCATAGATTAGAGCTCAGTCGAGCATCTACCATGAAAATAACGGTAGGGTAGAAGAAATACTAGCAGAATCTCTTCAGTAGGAAAGTGGCTGTAGAGAAAAGAAGAGGACATCCCGCACTTTATTTCTGACAAGGCTAAAAAAGTACTCTATTTCATAAGTTGTCGATATCGTCTGTTTTGATCGATGTTTTTCTCGTAGATTTGGAACACTTCATTGTTCCTGAAGGATTTCAGATTACCCCCTACACCAAGGTAAACTGACAAGTGGTTGCTCTAAGTCGTTGAGGAAGGTCTTCATCTGTAAACATTGAGTGGAGGCTTCACATGCGGCAACGCAGCGTGGTTCCCCTCAGTCTGCATTGGAATAGATGACTGGATGCTCTTTCTTCCGTAGATTGTATAATACCGCTGTGCGTGAGACCAATTTGTCTTAAGTGGCTTTACCAGGAACCGAAGTTCCCGATTGCATAGTTCTGCCACTATAGATTGCCACAACCCTGCCGTGTTGATGAGGGGTTGGAGTTTACAATGCCAATTGTTTATTCTCGCATCACGAAGACGGCATATAGGTAAGTATTAATATATATATATATATATATATATATATATATATATATATATGTATACAGGGTGAGCCAAAAGTAGGTGGACAGCATTTGGAATAGGTTTATGTATCAGTTATATTAATGCAATTATTTCTTATAACTTTGTTATAACTATGTTATTCATGTTATTAATGTGATGTATAATTAAAATTGTATAATTGTGTTGTAATTTTAATTTAATCTGTTTTCTTTTTTTTCAGATTGTTAAGAGAACCCATAATGTCAACTTTTGGCTCGCCCTGTATATATATATATATATATATATATATATATATATATATATATAGTAACAGTAAAATAACAGGAAAGTAAAGATATACTTTATACCTTTAAAGTAAAACCTATCATGAAAGAATTGATGCTCGATATACGAGATAGATAAATTATATAGACAAATGAAAGATGAGAACAAAAAATCCTTTTTTACATAATTACTTCTAATTATCCTAACCCAACCATGACCCCTGTATATTGATCTCCCTAACATTGTGAGACTAAAAACGTCTCCCTTAATATTAGACATATTTTTAAGTACTCTAATCTGGCCTTATTCTCTTACGGTTAATGTTCCCTATTGAGATGCTATCTCCTTTATTCTTCATTTATTTAAACATTCGACAATAACTTTATTTTTACTTTCTATATTTAACTTTTATTCCTTACATATTAATTATATTCTCATTTGTATTCGGCCTTTAGTTGTGTGTTTTTTATCTAACCTCTTTACTAAGCATTAACCCTTTGTCAATCCCAACATTAATTCATTAATATTAACTTATACCCTGACCCACACCCTTTTTTACCATCTCTGTAGCCTTCAACCACTTATTATAAATCAGCCACTTGCCTTGTCCCGCACCCTTTTCTTTATTGTTCTACTTAAATATTTCCGGCTTTAAAATCTATTTTTCCATCTGAAGCTGACGTGTAACTAGGCAGTCCCCCACACAACTTCTTTTACATCACCCGTCAACCCTTTCGAACCACTCACTCCTTACTATTTCCTACTTTTTAAAACGCAACCTGTTGAATTTCAATTTCAATTTCTGTAACAGCTTACTCGACTTTCAGATTTCTGCCGAATCGCTAGTATTTATTAGCTCGTTGCCTGGATTGATACTACTTCTGATTACCTAACTCTGAATTTAACTCTATTAAAACTATATCTGGAAAGCCCATGGGAGTCCTTTAAATGGTGTTAACACACAATTTACATCCTAAACTTTTACATTGCAACCTCTTCCAGTCGAATTACTACCACCTAACCCTAACGCTAACCCTCCAAAAGAAGGTAGTTCTTGGGAAGATGGTATCATAACGAAAAAACATATACTTTATTAAGCCTCCCTCACAGTAAGATGTAAGACCTGAGAATATTACTTCCATCCCCTTAAAAAAAAGAGGAGATAATTCCTTGGAGGACAGTCCTATGACAACATAACCGATACTGCACTAGCGTTATCCCATTAAAAGATAACACAATAATAGATTAAATCGGTTTTTACTTAAGCGGGGCTCATTCATTTATAAATGTCTACTCATAAAAACAATCTTTTATAGTTTTTTGGCTTATTTCCCTAAGATCCCACTTCCCATTTGAATCCAATGAATTTCTGTAAATAAATGTATATATAAAAAAAAATGTTTGCAACAATTTGGAGATATTTTAAGTAGGAGTAAATGTGGTATTGTTGCGACTGAGATGATTCTAGTAAAGAGCAAGAAATTGTATAACTTATGACCAAGGATCACCAACGACCTCCATTTTACTCACAATTCTCATGGTCCTGTGCCTAATTTGTTCGTTATTTAAATGATTTAAAGTGTAGTATTTGTTCACAGCATCTCAGTTATTTTTTTACTATCGATGAAACTATTGCTTCAAACAATAAAAAACAATAAAAATAATACAGCGCCGTAAACAGGAGAGAGAGAGAGAGAGAGAGAGAGAGAGAGAGAGAGAAAAGAGGTGAGATTTGTTTATCTTAAGTAAAACTTATCTCACATTTTTTTTAACTTTACTCAGATATTTTTTTTCATTTAGTAAGATGTAACACGAGTTTTTTTTTTTTTTTAGTTTCACCTCGATTAGTTGTTTTCGGTTTGTACAGTGAGACTCGCGCGTGACAACAGTAGGAAATCAATTAGCATTGATAAAAATAAATTACTATTCCACTGGGCAATACCGGGTAGCCCTGCTAAACTTTTCAAACACGAAACGTTAACATTATGGTATTTTTGAAACATATTTAAATGTGACTGAAAGGAAAACATGAAAGAAGAAAAAAATTTGCCTTTTCACTGTCAATTTAGAAAAAATCGAGTCGGTCGCTCTTTCTTTAGAGCGACCGACTCGATTTTTTTCTGAAACATTTGAACAACGTTAAAAAAGTTTGAACACAAATGCTAAATATTTGTCAAGAAAATAAAACAAAATTCCAAAACAGAGCATTTGTTATGTTAAAATAAATACAATAATAGTTAATTAATAAATTAACTTTAACAAAACCAATATGCAAATTAGTTTACCTTACGAATCTGATATCACACCTATATAAACGGTAGATAAAACAGAGGTTGCGTCTATTAAATAAGTTTAATCAATTGGGAATATCCCGTTTTGACTTCGCCGTTCGGTGCGAGAAATAGGCCAAACTTTTGCATTGATTCATTTACATATATATATATATATATATATATATATATATATATATATATATATATATCAAGGTGGGCGCAGGAGCGCTCTATCCCTTAATAGACTACAAGAATGGTCTATGCTGGAAATCTCATTTCTTTGATCAATCATAACTCAAAAACCAATAAACCAAATTAGTTGAAACTTTGCACACAATTTTTATTTGATAGGTTCTATAATTGTGTTGAATTTCGGCATCATTAGTCAAGGCAACCCAGAGATCCAGAAAGTTCAATCATGAAATCCTGTTATCCGTGTGTACGTACGTACGTACGTACGTATGTGCCACCCTGTATCTCATCAACTATTTGATGGATTCAGCAGATTTTTGACAGAGATAGAGGTTCTAGGGTCTAGTTGATGGCATTTTAATTTCAGTTTAACATATACCTTAGTTTTCCAGAAAATTCCAAAAAACCTTAAAAATGAGCATTGCCTTGAGGCATAGCCTTTACAAAAATAGTGGCATTCCATGATAAATGTCAGTATACTTAAATGATATGCTCTGAAATTCATATACACTAAATGTACAAAAGCAAGGAAATTCCTAAAATGGAATTTTTCTTCAGCGCACCCTACACACTTCATCCACTCATGCATAGAGATTTATGCTGTAGTGATGTGATAATGAAATGGTTTGGTTGATATGTAGTCATACCCTTAATTAATGACAATAAAATGGTAAGAATTTGGGAATTTCCTTGCTTTTGTACATTTAGTGTATATGAATTTTCATTTTAACCCTATTAAGGGCATATGATTTCAGTATACTGGCATTTATCATGGAATATATATATATATTTACATATGTTCACTATACTTCTAAATCTGTGCCAATGCCGTGGAAATTTTAAAAGCAAAAAGTGTGTCTGTTGACTCATCATATCAGGTGATTATGTTTATTATTAGTGAGTGTTGGTGAATATTTTCACTCTCTGAGCGCTCTCAATCAACTCTGTTCTACTTTTAGCTGAAATGTGTTTCCTGTTTTATTTCCCCTGACGTCTCAGCGAGTAAGTCGACACTGATTTTTGTATACCCTTTTTGACTCGTTTTACTCTTGTTGACTTCAATGTCAACTCCCGGCTCACATTCATCGGAGAACAAAGGCGATTTTCATGGCTGGAAAACTATATGCTCGCACTAAGATGCGTCCAAGTAGATATGTAAGAGGCTCTGTCTGTTAGTTGGTCGATCTAACGTTTACGTTTTAAATAGTTTTTTGTCAGTCTGTCCTACTTATGTTTGGGATCTTTGCGTCAGAAAACAGGGACAACATATTTGATGATGAACGATATCTTAATTAAAAAAACAACAACAAAGTTTCATAATATACAAGTATTTCGATGATTTATTTGCGTTAAATTTAAAATCATTTTTCTTTGCCAATGAGTCACAACTTATCTAGGTTAAGAAACGACTCGATGGTAAGGGTTAATGAGATGGATAGATCGACAATTGAATAATGATGAATACTATAATAGGATTGAAAATATTCACGTACTACCCACCCAAAACAACAGCCGACTCAGAAAGTAGCAATTTTCCCTTTTTGTTAGAAACATCACTCAGTGAGGTCAAAAGGACACACTCGGGGAGATGAGAATTACGAGGCTTCCTGGTGTAAACCCAAAGACATCTTTTAATTCACTATCAGTGTTGATGGCAGTTGGCTCTGATTGGGGATCAGCCTCCCTTTGATAGCTTTTGTTTTTAGCGTTGCTGCGTGTCCACACACGCACCTCATCGAAGAAGTGAATCGCTACCCGATGAGTGTACCAGTTTAGTCGTTAACAGGATAGATTATACGATACTAGTACAGGTCAGATCTGATTTGAAAATATAATGGTTGCGTAATACTATTTAGATGCGGGCGTGTATTGATACGGTTAGTATAGTAAATTCCCCCATAAGGTTAAAGATTAAGTAGAATAAAAAAAATTACTTTAGAATTCGAGTATAGCTACGTGTCCCGGCATCGAAGTAATTGAATCAGTAAGCCGATAGTCTAACATGGCGAATGGGCAGGCAAGATATTCCTCTTTCAACTGTGCCGACACAGAGATAGAGAGAGAGAGAGAGGTGAGAGGGAGAGAGGGAGAAAGAAAAAGAAAGAGCTAGAGAGCGAGCAGTTTGGTTTAGATAGTTGCTGGCTCACCACATATTTGAAGGCGTTGTGTGTTTTATGCGTATAAATGTATGCTATAAAGATAGAATAAAAACCTAGAAATACTTTTTTAAAATAATTGTATTTGTGATATTTCTTTATTAGTAACGTTTTGAAAAGCCGTTATTAAGTATAATATTATTATTATTAGTAGTAGTAGTAGTATTATTATTATTATTATTATTATTATTATTATTAATAATAATAATAATAATAATAATGATGATGATGATGATGATGATGATGATGATGATGATGATGATGATGATGATGATGATAAAGAAGAAGAAGGTATCTATAACCGCAGAGAGAAGAGAAGCTGATACTTCGGCTGCCACATCACCAATGCGACTACAGAAATTCGATCAGCTGATTCTACCGACTGCGTGTGTGCACTGTGAGGACTGACGAACAGTATAATTACGTTACAGTTTTCGTTTGGTTAGAATTTCTAGAAAATAATGATATTTTTCCATTAAAAAATCGAACAGCATATTTGATGATAAAAATTCTGAAAGGTTACACAATGTCTAAATATTTTTTAATATTGTTTATGAAAACTGTAATGTTGACATTTTAAAGTGCGTGACAAATAGGGACCCCGTATTTGATCAGGGACATTTTTAGAGAAATCACTATACGAAGAAAGTATTATAATATTCTTCGATATCTGCATTTTAAATATTTATTTATTTCAATTAGTTATCTGTAATCAATGGTGTTTATAGTTTCTAGAAAATAATGGCATTTTAACACGAAAAAAATATTGAGTCCAAAAGAGTTTGAAAAAGTCATAAAACGTAGACCGGTTTCTAGTATTTTTCAATAAGTATTTAGGTTTGAACTTATGAATTGTTCAGCATTTCAGTGTGTGGTATGTTTAAGTGTCCTTTCTGTAGGAGTTTTAAAAAATAGTCACGTTTTTGCGGGCAAAAGGGGGAACGCCATATTTGATTAAGAAACTGTTTGTAAAATATGTTAAAAAAGAATACATGTTCCAATATCTTTCGTTTTCACTGTAGGTCCAATAGTTTGAAATTGCAATTATTTAAATACTTCCTTATAACATATTATTATTTCGGATTTTACTGACCTGTGTTTCAAAACATATTTTCAAAAGTCAATGGAAGTTTAACTCGTTGTAGATCGTTTCTGTTTGCTTGATTACAAGATATGATTCATTTTCTTTGATAAACTATAATTCCTGAGATTTGCAGTTTTGTTGCAACATATTTACAAAAATAGCGCTATCATCGAAACGATTATGTTCATGGATAGCTTTAAATAGTATTTTTTTTTTCAATTTACATATCTAGATTTGTATTAGAATTGAGCTGAAAGATAAGAATACTCCTAAAGAAGGTAGGCTCTCTTTCCCGGGCTAGAAAACTTCTCACACGTCTTAGTATCCTATACATCTACAAAGCTACAATTCGCCCATGCATGGATTATTGTTTCCACATCTGGGCTGGTACACCAATCACAAGCCTTTCTCTCCTGGGCAGGGTGCAAAAAAAAATGTCTCACTTAATAAATCCCGCACTGGCTGCCAAGCCTCAGCCCCTGTCACATCGCTGCAGTGTTTTACAAAGACTTACATGGAATGTGCTCTGCTGCATTTACTGCACGTATACCCTGATCAACCAGATTAGCAGTAACATTCTACCCCTTATCTGTAAAGATTCCAATATGACAAAAGATTTTTTACACTAATATTTTTTTGCTCGGATCGCTTGCCTCTTGAGTTTCCGTCCTGCTCCCTCTTTCCCCGAGCGTACCAATATTCAGAAATCTAAATGTAATGTGAACAACTATATTGCTGCTCAACTTCCCACCCAGGAGGTTCCCCTATAAATATGGCCCCCATCACAGTAGCTTTTTACGCTTCAGTGGCAATATGCATTGTTTGGGTTAAACAAAAGTATAAAATAAAAATAGGTGATGTTACATTAGCAGATATGTGAGTGTATCGCAGCGCCAAGCAAAAAATCAAGTATTCTGTGCTTACTGCTTGATTCATTCGAGCGCCACAGAAATTACCTGATTCCTAGTGCAATACTCTACCTATAAAAGACTGCGATACGTCCTAGGATTATGAGGTTCTGTTTAGTATAAAACCTCCACTTCGCTACCTAGTGGGATATTATCTTATCTGTTCGCTGCAGCTCCTTTCTCACAAAATACACGGTGCTAGTCTTTCTCTTCTCTATTGTTATTTCTATGAAAGAGATTCACCTAAGCTCCAATCTCTGGTTCTTCTCGCAAGGGATTCACGGCAAGAACTCGTCTTTGCTAACACCACAGCGAATAACTTTTTCTCTTCGTACGTGTTCCTAAAATCAAACACAATTCCAATTGACACAATTTATATCCAAGAACATTCCATCGATGGAACACATCACCAGGGACTGCTCCCTTGCAAACTACAACATTGACGTATTCTTATCAATATAAACAAATGCTGCGTTATGCCCGGTTCTTTAATGACCCAAAATGCAAAAGATATTGCAGCAAAAATAAAAATAGAAACAAGAAAGCTTTTTATCATACGGTACAAGTAATTTTAATAGAATGCCCAGCTCCCGTGGATGGAGAAACAGGCGGAACATTCGCTTATTTCAATCACAACTCTCGCTCTGTTATATTCCCCGATTCTCTTTGAATCTATGACGTTATTGCTTTCTTTTAACAATTTCCTCAATCCACATGCCTCATAATACAAACAATAATGTGGATATACTTTCAATTCTCAACCCTGCAATCATCAAAACAATCAGATGTGCATTACAAATGCGACATCTACCCACACATTTTGACCTACACCTCGTTACCATCTAAGTTATAATTCTTATTTACTATCCAGCTTTTCCGATCACTCCAGGGTAATTTCGTCATAATTGGCGCCCAGTTGAGCAGCTTTCATGGAAATAACGATAGAGTAGAATACAGACTAGTAACGTATCTTCAGTGAGAAAGGAGCCGTAAAGAATATATACATATATATATATATATATATATATATATATATATATATATATACACGCATATATATATATAATGTATATATATATACATATATACATATATATATGAAGATTGCGTAAGCATGAAACACCGATGTCTGTAGGTAAAAATAATTAATATTTACTTATAGCCCTCTTTACTAGGATTGGTGCACTTTGAGAGAATTTATAAACGAGCAGTAATACTATGGCTTAAAAGCGAGATTCCAACCCCATCTGTCGTTATTGTAGAATCACTTTCCACTGTTCACTATAGGCGCTCGTCAATTAGGCGTTTATAGATTTAAATACTTCCTAATTGTCATGTAAATTCTCGCTGGCAGAGGGGAACGACACCCGACTGCAAATCAGTGGCGATTTGTAAAATCCGGATTCAATCCTTCCGACCGACGGTAATTAACATCCCTACACTGAAGATTGCGTAAGCATGAAACATCGATGTATGTAGGTAAAAATAATTAATTTTACTCAAAAAATATTATATATATATATATATATATATGTGTGTGTGTGTGTGTGTGTGTGTGTGTGTGTGTGTGTATAAGTAATGCCATTGATAGACATAGATTAAATCAGTCTGGTGTGATGCAAATAGACTGTCCCTGTCTGAAACATGTGCCAATGACAGAAGAATAAAACCGAAAAGAAAATTGTCGATATCCACTTTTGTGTTTATTTAATTAAGATCTCTGAATCTTATGGTGTACAGACAAGGACATAATAAGTCACACTGATTTGGGCCTGGAACTGTTTCATGAAATCTGTTTAAAAGTCATGTTTACCTCTTCCGCAGAGGTTAGGCTTTTATGAGATTCAGTTTGTTTGTAGGATTTTGCAAGAATTACTTAACTGATATTCACAAAATTGTTTCTAACACATACATCAAATCGGCGTACCTCAAAATACAAACAATCAAATGTTTATATTTTCATTTTTATCCCAACCCTGAAATTATGAAAATAATCACAGTCGCATTCCAAACTCAATATTTACCCACACCCTTGACCTACTACTCGATGGCATGTATGTTATAATTCTTATTCAATACCCTCTTTTTCCGATCACCAGAGTTTATCTTGTCACACAAATACTTGTAATAAAACGCCCTCATAAGTAATAACATCTCATTACTTCCATTCGTCATGTTCAACTCTCTCATAATATTCTTCATCATTTCACTGACAATCCACCCATCTAATTAACTATTTTCCTCGCGTCACGTTTAACCTTAATAAGTGTTGAGTCATTATTAAAAAAAACATGAATGAGTAACTTCTTCTCTGTATTGTGCTTTTCTTGTTGTCTCTTAGAAATATTATGTAAAAATATTTAAGAAATAGCTTACAAATATTTTGTGAATTAAATCAGTTTAAAATGTGCTAATATATGTTTCATTCTTCTATAAATAGATAGGTATGAAGGAATTTTTGGTATGGACTTATAAATAAAAAAAAAACTTGATCTGATTAGATATAGTGGGCCACGATTCTCATATTCAGCTAAAGAAATGTCCTGTCTTCTTGCTGTTGCATATACCTCCCCTCAAAGGGGAGGTCTGATTTCTCGTGAGTCACAATCAAATAGAACAGGTGTTTGTTATCGAATGTAAATCACAAATTAAATCCGTACCTCGTGGGTCGCTCCTCCCGTGACTGGGGCATTTCAGCTACGATCGTCTCCACATCGGTCCATTCTCGCATTTCGCAACAACTAAAGAAAGGGAGATATGTTGAATTTCGAAGGAGAGCCGTTTATTTAGCTGTTAACGTCGCATTTTCTTCTGCTAGCAGTGGAGAGGGCAATATTCCGGGGCTACGGACATCTGGGGCCTTATCCCCTTAATTTAAAATCGATTCTTAAGTCATTTCTTTACACGTGTTATCGAATGCAAATTACAACTCAGAACATTACAATTAAATCCGTACTTCGTGTCAACCGCTCTTCCTGTGACTGAGTTACTTCATTCACAATCATCTCCATAGGGGGGGGGGTCATTCTCGCCCGGCATCAAAGTCTCACACCAGCCAAATGAAAGAGAATATTCCGAATTTAGAGAAGGGCAATTTATAAAGCTGTTCACATCGCCTTCTTTTCTAGCAGTGGATGAGGAGATCATTCCGGGGTTCCGAACTTCTGAAGCCTTGGCCCTTGGATTCTGTCCGCTCAAAAGCTTCCCAACAAAGTCTTACTTTTCTCGCTCCAGCCATGTGACGTCACGCCCGTTTCTCAAAACAGCATGTCGAGACGACCTCTGAGTGTATATGCTGACACCATGATCCCAATTTCCTGTGTACATTTTCACGTTGGCCTGTAAATTTAAATGATAAGATATGTACAACCGAACGTACCCTCTACTATTTAACAGTGCGGTATTCACCATAGGTGGGTGTAGTCTGCTCCCCCGAACCAGAAAGTGTCTAGCTAATATTAAATTCAAAGTCGCATGTATATCCCAGTTAAGAGAGATGATTTATTTTGCAGTTTTTTTATGTTGGGAGATGTCAATGCCCCCCCCCCCACACACACACACACAGCGCCAGCTATTCCCAAATGGTCAGCTATCTGTTACTAAGAAAGCTAAATGCCACTAAACGTCGGTGATCTAACGAGAACCTGTGTGTAAAAATTGGTAAGCTACGACAAAAAAGTGGCCGCAATTAGACATTACACACAACGCGGTCCACTGTTATGGAAAAAGAAAACTATTTTCCAAATACGGCTATTCACACTGGACGGTCATCTCTAAAGAAATCATAGATCCTTGGAAGTGAATGGTAAATTGCTGACGTCTGTGATTCTGTCAGGCTGTTCTGTTGTATCATGTAACTCAGTAGAAACTGTAGCGCGTGACATGGAAAGGAGATGACATGAAGGGAGAATACTGGGCATGGCACTTCAACAATCAAATACGTTATTGCCAAAAGGGCAAGAAAAACGTATTATGTAGTGTCAAAAGCTAGAACAAATGATATACAATATATAACAAGATCACATGATATAAAAACAAAGAAAAGAGAATGATAGAAAACAAAGGAGTATATATATATATATATATATATATATATATATATATATATATATATGAAGGAAATTTGGTTATGTAAAATTTTGCTTAAAAAGCATATTTTAAATAATACTGAAATAATGATACACATATATATATAGAGAGAGAGAGATTATTTCGCCGCCTTATCTTTCCATTAAGCATCATATATATATATATATATATATATATATATATATATATATATTATGAAGGTAAGTGGAACACGTAATAGAAGATTTTTGACTGATTGTTAGAAAATATGCAGAGAACACTGAAGCTAAATATATATATATATATATATATATATATATATATATATATATATAATGGAGTTTATGTATGTGTCTGTTTGTCTGTCTGTCTGTCTGTCTGTTTGTCTGTCTGTCTGTCTGAAGCCAAAACTATACTATTTAAGACTATTTTACTTATTATGAAATTGTATAGTATATACTATTTCAGAATAATGTGCTATCTTTAAATGCTCAATTCAGAGGCATAGTGTAGTGTAATATCTGCTCTGTTTTCATGAAACCCTCCTTCCAGGCATTACCTCCCTCTTTTTTTAGAAATGTGGAGGTAGTGTAATATCTGTTCTGTTATCATGATACCATCCTCCAAGGCATTACCTCCAATGTGTTGAAAGGTGGGGAGGTAGTGTAGTATTTGTTCTGTTTTCATGTTACCATCCTACCAGGCATTACCCCTCTTTTTTGAGAGGTGTGGATGTAGTGTAGTATATGTTCTGTTGTCATGATACCATCCTCTTAGGTATTACCTCCCTCTTTTTTTAGAGGTGGGGAGTGAGTGTAGTATCTGTTCTGTTGTCACGATACCATCCTCCCAGGAATTACCTCCTCCTTTTTTGAGAGGTGTAGAAGTAGTGTACTATCTGCGTTGTTGTCATGATACTATACTCCCAGGAAGTACCTCTTCCTTTTTTGAGAGGTGTAATGGTAATCTAGTATCCGTTCTGTTGTCATGATACATCTCCTCAGGCATTACCATATTCCTTTTTTGAGAGGTGTGGAGGTAGAGTAGTATCTTTTCTGTTGTCATGATACCATCCTCTCAGGCATTACCTCCTCTTTTTTGGGGGGAGGGGATGTAGTATTTCTTTTGTGGGCATGATACTACCATCCCAAGGATTTCTTTCTCCTTCACTTTTTTTGAGGCGGGAGGTAATGTAGTATCTGTTCTATTGTCATTTTACCAATCTTTTTAGGCAATACCTCCTCCTTTTTTGAGGTGGGGATAATGTAGTATATGTCTTACCCGCCCTCTGATTATTAAGTGTAATGTTCTATTTCGAATGCACAGACATTTCTATTTCAAAAAAGAGAGAGAGAGGGGCACAAGACAGGGGCGCGTTATTTGATTAATAACATTTATCGTACAAGTCGCTTACAAATGATATACTTACTTTGATTTTTTTATTAAAACGTTTTGTTTTTGTTATTTTTAAATATTATTTGAAATTATGTTTTAAAGCACACTTTTTTTAAATCTAATTATTTAATTTAAAATATAATTGATTAAAAAATTACTATTGTTTTGTAAGAAAAAACAAACGCATCTTACTGAGCAATTAAATAACTGTATTTCATTTTTTTAATTGTTGATTTTATTTTAGGTGCACTTTTTTTCGATTTGAAAAACTTCAAATATTATTATCTTTTTACGACCTTAAGTGAGTTTAGGATATTTTGTTTTACATTTTACGCCGTAAAGGGTAAATTTTGTTTTAAAACGGTTTTTATTATTCCGTGTTTTATTTATTAAAATAAAAGATGGAGTGATTTTCTTTCTTTTTTTGTAAAAAAACAAACAAACACATGTTACTGAGCAAGTAAATCAAATAACTATCATATATTTGCTAGTATATAGAATGCATGTGTTTTCTCCTCACACACACACCCAAACACATATAACTCTTCATAAAAAAAAACATTGAACACTCCGCGGTCAGTAATGCGAATGCAAAAGTGTATAAACATTATAATTCACTTTTTCACTTCCTTGTCTTCTTTGGTCTGAAGAGGTTGAATCTCTGTGAAGAGTAAAACCGAAACATGTATGCACATATGTAACCAATAATGTTTGTATGAATAAAAAATTATACTATATATTTGATCTGTTTTACATTTCATGGTTCGTATCGGTAACCATTTAAATTCGATGGATTAAGTCAACGCAATATTAAATCCGCATTATTTTAAAACATTGTATCTGATATTCACAAATGAAAACACTCTGCTTCACAATGAAAAAGAAGAAAGAACTAGTTTAATAAATTGTATAACGTTGATATTAAAAGACGTTAATTAACAACATTTTACATTCTATTCAATTTAACATTTAACACATTTTTACAACAGCGTAATAAAACACTAACAACATCCATAAGATGTTTATTCTTTAATTATATATTAACAACGTTTAACATGTTTTTACAATGAAACATTAACAACACCTCAAGTCATAACAATAACATATATAAAACGCCTTAATTAAACATTAACAACGTTTACAAATTCATAAAACAATTTAGTTAATAGTAACATAACATAGACATACATTTTATTTGAATGATGTTTTATGCAAAATTTAGTAGTACTTGGCCCACTAGTTATTTTGAATAGTATCAGTAATACCATCAGTGATAGTAGTAGTAATAGTAGCTGTTTTAGTCATATTATTATAATTTACACGTTATGCAATTCCGGTCCAACAGTTTTAGAGTTTACTTATTTATATTTTGACCATTGAGTCGCAAGTTATCACGACAAAAATCCACTTGAAAATATGGATTAATGAAACGGAATCATTATCAGCCGAAATATCAGCAACGTTAAGGGAATACTAACATTGATCAATGGTATGAACTGCGTCTTATTACTAATGAATAAGATTTTTTTACATGAATTTGAAGTTTTAATCAGCAGAATAGAAATCCCGCTGTAATATGTTCCACATGTAGGTAGCTCTTGCGAAGAAGTCCTGTCCATGGAAATTCCACTATAATATGACCCACTCTTGCGAAGAAGTCCTGTCCATGGAAATTCCACTATAATATGACCCACTCTTGCGAAGAAGTCCTGTCCATGGAAATTCCACTATAATATGACCCACTCTTGCGAAGAAGTTCTGTCCATGGAAATCCCGCTGTAATATGTTCCACATGTAGGAAGCTCTTGCGAAGAAGTTCTATCCATGGAAATTCCGCTGTAATATGTTCCACATGTAGGAAGCTCTTACGAAGAAGTTCTGTCCATGGAAATTCCGCCTGGCGCACATGAATGAAGACAGGAAACTTTTTATTTCTTTGTTGTGAGAAGATGAGTTCTTGCTGTGAATGTCTCACAAGGAGGAACCAAAGAGTTGAGCTCAGTCGATCACATTATGTGAAAAAAAACGATAGAGTAGAGAAAGACTAACAACATCTCTTCTGTAAAAAAGAGACTGTAGGCAGTAGAAGAAATAACACCCATTATATTCCGAAAGCGATTTCTATAAATGTGCATTTGTGTAACAGTTGTCGTTATCCTTGTTGTAATAGTAGTAATAGCAGTAGTAGCAGTAGTAGGAGTAGTAGCAGTAGTAGTAGTCGTAGTAGTCGTAGTAGTCGCAATAGTAGTAGTAGGCCAGTTCTTTGATCCCAGTAGATCATCTAAACGGCGGTTCATCACATAAACAGCTGAATTGTTTTGTGTTGATGACACGTAGCAGTATTTGACGTTGCAGTGATGTTTCTCTCCTGTTTCTATTTCATATATTTTCTCATTTTTATAATCATTCATTTAAACACGTAAATAACATTAAATTCAAAGTATTTTCTCTTTTTCTTTCTTTTTTGCTTTACCTTTGTCTTTCTCTCTTTTTTTCTTTTCTCTCTCTTTCTTTCACTGTTTCTTGTATCTATATATCATGAATTTAAGTGTGTTATTTAATTCTTGAGATAAAGAACACCTGGAAACATTAAAATGCATAATTGTGTTCATTTATTTATCACTAACATTTCGAATTCCTCATGTCATCATCAAGATATAGATGATATGTTGTGGGAAACCTTTAAAAATGACAGTCCTAATTTTAATCGTCCAAATAATAATACAAAACAACATGAGAATAAAAGAAATAATTTTAATATCAAGTCCAATGTTATTTTATTTAATAATAATTATGTATTTGTTTGTTTCTAAAACCCAGAAGATTGTCTCTTCTAAGTCCACGTTTTTGATATTTTTGGATTTATATTGTTTACAGAAACCATATTAACACAAAACTAACATTACTCCGTTTCTACGCCGTTATCTTGTCTATTCCTTCTTGTTTCGTTGGGTGTATTTTGTTAATGTCCCTTATTAAATAAACTATTTAATTTTATAAGATTTCTTATGTCAGCTGTATTTCTTCAGCGTGTGGATTTATTAATATCTTCTTTGAGATTCAAAGGGGTTCCGGGAACGAATAACCACTTTTAACTTTTTAAAATTTTTATTTGGATCCGGAAAATAATTTTGTCATGCACAGCAATAACGCCTTCCCTCGTGTGAACGTCATAGCCGGTCCGTAACACTATGTGTTTATTTATTGTATGCACATTACAGTCGGAGTGATTTGAAACAATATTTCATTTTGTTTAAAATGAACCATTTTAATTGCATACATATTGTTATTAAAACTGTATGTAGTTTTTCACGCTTGGAGTTTTGTAATAGTTTCGATTATGAGTATTAAGTCGTTCCCATATTTTAACAATGCTATTAATATATTTTACTATCCTCAAATGCACTATATATATATATATATATATATATATATATATATATAATTTGATGAAATTCTAAAAAAGAAACATCATTGACCTACGTATAAAACCTACAGATAAAAGCTCAATTCCTAATTAAGCCCGTGTACAAAACAAATATATATATATCGAGAACAATTGGGTAAAAGTGTTACCTTCAGCTGTTTATTTTGCAGAGAAAGAGGTTCGCCACATCATATTTGAAGTTGCTACCACAAGATTGTATGCTATAAGAGATATAGTTGACCAGCGATAATGTCATCAATATCGATCGATCAAATTTAAATTAGCAACTAAAGAAATAATGATTGATTTTATTAAAGTCAGAGACGGGAAAACGAAAGCAAGAAAGGAAGCAGATTTACAGTTGGTCGCTGATCCTCAAATAGTATAACAGACGGCAGCGCAACGAAACATATAATTATACTTTAACAGTACTATACGTTTGATAATCTTGGAATTATCGGTCTCATTACAGGAGTGCATCACTATCTTAAATGAAATAAAACGATGCAAATATCAAGAATTGATCGAAGAATTTAAACTAAATGGTAAAATACAATGTTGAATCGTTGTAGAACGTTCGTTATGTTAAATACTAAAATCGTAGAATCGGCAAAAATAAAATTACGCAAAGAAATTTCAGAAGTGGCTGCCGAGACAGCATCCACATGGATTTGATTAAAAACAAATACGCAGTGAAATAAACCGTGAAATGAAGCAAGCCGTGTTAATGAACGAAATTGAGCTTACTTCAAAGTTCCTTTTTAATTATTTAGTTTGAAGGTTGTTTTCTATCATGCTTACAGTTGCTTTGGAACGATGTAAAAAAATGCTTATACTTACCTATGTGAATCAGAATAAAAATTGTATTCGTAGGGTAGGTCGATTTTGGAACCATAATAAATGACGAGTAATAGACACACATAATACATTTTTTGATAAAATGAATCGAAAGATTAAAATAATCGTTAATTCTGACAACTCAAAAATATGAATTGTACAAATAAAAAATCAGGCTTTGAATAATAATGATAAAAAGTATACGAAAATTTCTATCTGAAAATGTGTTGTACGCGATGGTAAAATCAGACGATCAGGAAATGACGGAAGAAACTGTAAAAGAAAATGGTGGTCATTATGTAAGTGAACATGTATTCATATAGATAGATCGAATTTGTGTTGCTTTGTTGTAATTAATTTTAAGTTCTAATTACATCATTAAAATTAAAGCAAATAGGATTACATTTTTAAATTAACTTTTATATTCTGTGACCCAATGTGAGCGCTTATGCTCACGCTAAAGACAAATGTTCATATACCTCGATTGAGTCTGGGAGGCGTGCTTTTTCTCCGTCCGCGCGAAAATAGGTACCCCAGTCGTGGTCGTCGATATCTCTCTGGTCAGTTGTCGGTCCGATCCTCTCTGATCGAAAACTAACCCCGAACTCGCCGTCTTCTCTCTCAGTTTATAACTCGTCAGTCGTCAGTTGTCGGTCTAACCTGTCCCGATCCACTCTCTGTCCAAGTTCAATCCAAACTGCTCGGCTTCTCTCCGAAACCCAAACTCGTTAACTTTTGCCTTAAACCTTACTGTCGTCAAACTGTCGTCAAACTAATTTACCTTACTGTCGTAAAACTGTCGTAAAACGTTGTCACTCCTAAATGTCGTGTCCGGTATTCTTGTCTGAGTCACCTGTCTTAAACAATGGAAACTGACCACTCCCGCATTTTCTTTTGTCTCGGTCGATGAGTCACTTCCTATCATCGCGGCCTTCATTGTATCACAATCCTGTCAGGAGTTGGGATGTAGCAAAGAATATATTGAAAAACAATAACAAAATAAATGTTTATCTTTCGGAATTTAGTAAATAAGAATCCATAATTTAGATTATTTGGAGTACAGATTTCATCTTGCATATAATTCTCCTAACGTTACAGCTGATGTAACATGAGGCCTGCTGCAGGTGCGTCTTGTGGAACTTGTAAATATTTATGTCGAACTCGGGACTGTATAAAATTTCGAACGGAACCATTCATTTAATCAGCTTAAACTCGTGGCACAGCAGATTGTTCTCGTCCCTTCAGCTATGATCGGGTAGAAGTCTTAAGTAGTTCTTAATTGTTATATAATTAGTGCCGGGATATCCACGGCCAAAACGTTGTGAGAATAACATGCAAAATGAGAACAGTAGTCCAAATAATCCAAATATTTTTCAGGCTAAGGATTGGTTGGAGTTGATTAACCTTTCGTAAAGTGAGATTTTCGTAGCTCTATTTACTGAAAGATAAAAAAAACTGTTTTTTTTTTAGTCAGCTGTGAATGGTACGCAATCAAAGTTTCCAGTTTGCTTCTACGCCTTAAAAGTGTTGAAAGGTAAGTCAAGTAAACCACAGAACCCTAAAAGCTTATAAAGTGTATATGTTTGAAGCAAGATACAAGCACATATTACCAAAAGGGGTGTACCATGAATCTATCCTGTGCTTCTAAGGGCTCTTATCTGGAGCAATTTAACAGCAATTTAACACTATATGCATAATTATTTGTCAGAGTGTATTATTCAAGAAGATTTAAGTTGTCAAAACCGATAATTAGTAGAGAACATTTTTTGTTTAGTTTTCCTTTTAAGTGTGGGTTTTGAGAGATGTTAAAATTAAAATTGTTGTTTATGAATCAAATGAACCCTCGATTTGGGCTTAGCAACATTCATATCTGTTTTCATTATATTTCATCTCATTCATAACATAGAAAAAATGGTAATAAGCTTAATTTAATGAGCTAAAAAGCAGCGTATCGGAGAGGGTGATAAAACTATATTGCACATCTTTATTGATATGTATTTATTGCTTGTTTCAATTTGACAAAATGAAATGACAACTTTACCTGGTTTAAATAGTGAAATTACTAAGTTTTCTAACCCAATTCTAGGCCAAACGTTGCAGAAACAGGGATACTTTCAGTGTATTTATGCTTCAATCCCTGGTTCCTCCTCGTAGAACTTTCACAGAACTCGTCTTCTTACTATCACTGCAACAAACTGTCATTTCTTCTGTTGTGCCTAACATCAAAGGGAATTTCAACAAACAGTTTTCTTTCGAAGAATTTCCCATCTGAGAAAGACATTTCCACAAAATTGCTCTCTTGATAACTGTAACATTGTCATCTGGAAGTGTAATGTCAATAAACGTCTGTCGCAATCCCATTCATTATCTTCAATTCTCTCATAATATTATTCATCATTCAATTGACAATCCATTCATCTCATTAACCTTTATCCTCGAATGTCTTTTAGCGTCAACAATAACAAGTGAGCAACTTACTGGCATTAAGCTCGTTATTAAAGATTGCGTAACTTCTTAAATAATAACACCTAAAATCATCCCCATTTAATTAGCATAGTAATATTAATTTAATAGGTTTATTCGGAATGCTTTGAATTAAGAAACAATACCAGCAATATACAAAGTCACTATGAACATTAAATAGTATTTTTTTATATTTTATCTATTTACTTAAATAACTATATTACCCGATTATCATAACAAATTAAGAGATGTTTAACGTTTCGTCTCGATAACTGTTACTGTAACAGCATTCGCCCCTGGAGGTCGGGGTTTGAGCCAGCTCAAATACGTTCACCGCATCTCGCGTCAAGGCGATTCACACCCACCGATCGGCAGCTGAGTCCTTGGCCTACTTCGTGGCCGCCTCTGTGCTTCTTCCAGCCGTCGAGTGCGATTGGGGCTACCAACTTTTGGATAAATTCTTCCTCAGGGCGTCAAAGAACGTAACCAAACAAGAGAAGTCTTCTTTTAAAGATATTTTGCCTAGATCAAAGTTTAAAAAATAATGTATATGTGTAAACCGGATAAATGAGATATTTACTTATAATTCATATTTTATTTTGGCAGTGACATAAATTCTTCATATTTCTCAGTGTAATTTATAAGCAGATTAATTTACCACAACAAATAAACTTCCCCTTTTCCCTCCCTGTGCTTAGTGTCAGGTGACATTTCTATGGATAGACCTTCTTAGCAATGACTTCCCGTCTGCAGAACACGTGTCAGCGGGACTGCTTCCCTTCTGATTACAACTTGGTTGTCTTCAAATCCAATGTAAACAGATTTTTGTCATAAACCGAACCATAAGTAAAAATAAGTTCATACCATTGATCAATGTTAGTACTCCCATGGTGTTCCCTATCTTTTGGCTGGCAATCATTTCCTCGAGTGGCTCCTAACCTTGATAAGTGTGACTTAATAGTAAGAATCATGGAAACAATTCAATTTGAAAGAAAGTCATTCATTGGTTTAAAAGTCATGCTCCAGTATTTAAGTTGTCGAGGAATTGATCGATTTTAATATATTTTGATATATAACAATGCCTAACCTATGGGTATATGTAATTGTTATGTTCTTTTTTGTCTGCATTGGCTGTGTATAGCGCATGTGTATGTTGATTGTTATATATTACTTTGTTTTATTTCAGTTAAATAAATCGTTAAGTGGGCATAGCATATATTTACTTAAATAAACGTAACAGTAAATTGATTCGTAGTATATAAACTTTCATTATATAATTGAATAAAGTATATTCTTAGATATTACTTGCAATAATATGCTCGCTCAAATCGTATACTTTTGCTAGTATATATAATGAACAAATATAAGAGACAACTCATGTCTAGTTATCCTTTGGTAGATCCTTTTAAGAGTCCGAATTAGGATCTTAGTTTCATAGGGGAATTGACTGATGAATTTGCCATAATTTGGATTTGTCTCCCAAGTACTTTCGGACATATCTGGGTCCATCTTCGCAGGAATGAGGTTAATCATTCCCCCGAATATGGACCCAGATATGTCCGAAAGTACTTGCGAGACAAATCCAAATTATGGCAAATTCATCAGCCACTTTCCCTCTGAAACTAAGATCCTAAATTCGGACTATTAAAAGAGTCTACCAAAGGATATCTAGACATAAGTTGCCTCTTATATTCAACAATACTTGCCTGCAAGAGAAGATGCTGCCTAGATATACATATAATGAACAAATATACACTGCACTACCGCCAAAGAATGAGATAATGCCTGGGAGTATCGTATCATAACGAACAAACATACTACCCTAGCCCCAAAGGAGCATGGAATGCTTGGGAGAATGGTCTTATGAAAACAGAACGGATACTACACTAACCCCAGAAGAAAGTAATGCCTGAAAAGAGGGGCTCATGAAAACAGAAAATATACTACACTATCCCATAAAAGAGAAGGTAATCCCTGGGAGGATTGTATCCTGACCACGTAACAGATATTACACTACGCCTCAAAATGGAGGAGGTAATAGCTGGGATAACGGTACCATGGCAACAGAACATATACTACATTAGTACAATCCCCAAAATATTAGAAGATAATCCCTGGAAAGATAGTATCTTGATCACAGAACAGATATTACACCACCGAAATGTAGCAGGTAGTGTCTAGGAGGATGGTATGATGACAACATAACAGATACTACACTACCCTCTTCCTGAACTAAGCATTGGAAAATAGTACATTAGTCTGAAATAATATAGTAAACTAAATTGAGCCATGAAAAATAGTAATAGTATAGTTTCGGCTTCAGATATAGAAGTAATAGTAAAGTTCGGTTTCAGACTGACATATACACAATCTACATTAGATTTAGGTTCTTGCCTAGTTGTAGGTAGTTTCAACTACTAGTTTTCAGGCTAGATGCAATACATTGTGAGTTTCTTTATTTTCGCATTCGATGGAATTGGGGGTGATATCTTGGTAATTTGAGTAAAGTCGAATTTCCAGAATGAATGCTTGGTAACTTGCTTTTCGTTACAACAGGTTTTATTTTGTTTTATTTTTGTTTTATAGCCTTTATTATTATTTTGATTCTCATATCGTATCAGTAATCAAGTGGACATGTCATTTTACTGCTTTCATAAATCTAACAGTAAATTAAATGGATTTAAGTTTATGGTATTTATAATTAAGTAGTAGATAATTACATACGTTATATTGTAATTATTTTGGATTAGACGTAATATTTTAAATATTGAGTTGTCTGATTCGTATGTAAGTGGAATTGGCATACACTTCACCCAATAAAGTAGATTGATTCGCTTTCATGTAGTAAAAGATTTATGATATGTAATTTATTATTATACTAGCAGGAAGACTCGACATTGCTCGGGATTGAATGAGGATACTATTATGTACTTTTTGCACTATGCGCATGACGCAATATTACTTTCGTTGATTTACTGCCACACTCCTCCTGTTTCGCCTCCCTAATATAGTCGGAAGAAGCTGAAATGTTGCAAAAATCTCTGAATTAGTGTTTTATACATATGGTTACAATTTCATTAAAATCAGATACGTATTTGAAGTTTGAAGGGGGTTCTCTCTACATGGGTCATTTAGAATTGTGGGCACCTAGACATTCGGTACATAGCAAGTAAAGTACAGATTTGGGACCACTTCTATTGTCTTACCCAGATAATATTATACATATGATTTAAATGTTATCAAAATAGGATATATTTGAGGTTTTAAGGGAATTATGTCTTCATAGCATCGAAGGGTGCACTTCCATTGTCTTCCCCGATAGATTTTACATACACATACACTTATAGTCTTTATGTAGATCCTCTAACCGTTCTCTTAATAGGGAATATGCAAAGACATTGAGTTTTATATATACAGATTATTAAATTAGTCGAAGTACCCGTCAAGGCTGGGTTTCTAAACTTTTCTCGAATGTTATAGCCAAGATTGAAAGTTAAGAACATCTATTAAAAAGTCCTCATCCATTTTTAATGAAAACACATATTCATGTTTATGATGATGATTGCTATCGGCTCGGAAATAACTGGAACGCGTTGCAAAAATTAAAAAAATTGTCTAGTGTGAGATTCGAACCTACGATGGCATAAAATATGAAAACTGAACGCGAACGCTTCGTCAACAGGGCCAGCGATCAAGCGTAAATATTTCGTTTTTTTAACCTACTTAAATGATTTGGGGTAAGGATTTTTTTACGTTTCAGCATGAATCTAAAATAGTTCGATTGTCTAAAATAAATGTTAAAACACATACAGAAACATAAATATAAAATAAAATAATTCCCACTAATATAAAAGTATATTTGTGAACATTGATAAAATATTTTTGATCCATTTGTAATAAACTGTTTTCTGTTCGGAGTAAACAATACGTCAAATACGGACGATGATTTGACGTTGTAAAAGTAAACGCTAAAAATGTCGGAACATTTGTTTCTAATGTTATTTTACGTACTTTCAATTCTTAAATTTTAAAAAGGTTCAATAACATGTGATACAGATAAGGATATTAAACCGAAGGTCCGGATTCCAAACATGCAGTTTGTTAGGCTCTTAGATCGCCCGTTTAACTGTGATGCCTCGACAAACATACACACACAGATAACTTTGCTTTATACATAGATATTTGTCGTAGTGCATTTGTCTATTTTGTTGTTTTATGTGGATGTTGATATAATAGAGCACAAGATGAAAAGTTCCACATACTATCCACGCATGTGAGTAAAAAGAGAATCACTGCAACTACGTTATGTGCAGTTAGGGTTTCCTATATGTACATGGCGGGAAATTAGAACATAGTTTTCACTGGCTCGCACAAATCTCCACGCCGCTGTATAAGTCTATAAATTCGAGCTAATTTATTAAAACGTGTTGTTAGATTATGGCACAGATTATTCGAGATGGCGACATGTTAAAATGTCAGGGTTCCTGGTTGAGTATGTGCGATGTTGTTAAACACGGAACCATACAATAACGCTAGTTTAACATCGCTGCGGAAGCAACCTCGATAAATTCTACAAATCTATATCAATATCAGAATAATTCGAAGACAGCAAATAAAAAGTTTAATTTTTTTTTTAATTGTGCGTTTTTTTTTGCACCAGGTTTACCTCTCACACTTTTTGATTAGGTCATTTTGCTGAGGATGTTAGTTTACAAATTGACTAATTTGACTTAAAAGTCTTCTTCCGCAAAACTCAATAAGATCTGAGTTTATATCGCTGGAAATGTTGTTAATAGAACAACTCAGATGAGAATAGTAGTCCAAATAAGTTAAACCTAATAAATTATGAACATGCATGAAACAATTTCAAAACACAAGTTGATAAACGTAACTGTCCTTCAAATAATTCGTTTTGTAACGTTAGTAAGTACTGAGGTGAAGTCGAGTAATGAAGTAATATACCGCATCAGATGTCAGACAAGGGTCGCCATTTTGAATCGGTCGACATAGTCTGCAATATGTTAGTTAATAGCTATTCGGACGAACCGATATTCTGGAATGTATCTTCCATCGTTGTTAGTGCCTACACAACCAAAAAATAGCAACGGTAAAATGAAAACTTCACACCTCAATAAATTGTTAAAGTTCTTGTAATATGATTAGAAAAATGTGATAGAAAATAAAGTCAAAAGAAACGAATTGTTAAAAGTATGAATATTTTGAGTATTGTCGAGTTCAGTTCGAATAACGTTCCGTGTTTTTGACATCCAATCCAATATTCCAAAATTCCATGAATGCGTAATGTGTAAAAAAGTATATAAAATAGCGTTGTGAATTTGAAGGGCCGATAATAAATAACACAACACGGTGGTATATTTAAAATAGTGTGTATTTACAGAAGTACAGAATAGTATATTACAGAAAGACTGCTTCCCGAGAAATTATTTACTTCCTTCCAACCGCAGGAAGATGTAAGACAAGGTCGGAATTAAGGAAAATTTAGCCAGCGCCCATAAAGAAGGAGCACCCTGATCTATTAAAATTTGCCTGGGCAGACCCGTCGGCATCATCCGGTCGGGGCGCCTCTGATAGTTAGCAATAAACTTACTCGAATCCAAAGAGGAGAAGCAAGAACTGGGAGGGTAGACCTCCTAGGACTACCCAGGACGAATGTTTTATTAGTAATAGTTATATTATAATTTTCGGTTTCTATTGAATTCAAATTTATAAATATATTTAATTTCTGTCAGAATATAAGCGTACATACAATATGTAAGTAATCAGCAAAATAGGCAAACAATAGATAATGATCTCGGAGTCATGTAGAGTGCCCCCCCCCTGAGTAAAGCTGTGAGGTCACTATTAAATCTTTAGATGAGCTAGTTTTTTTTCTCTAATTTTTTCACACTTCTCATCATACTTTGTAATTACTTGTTTATTCATTGTTTATGTACTTTATTCATTTTTTTGTTTATTATATATATATATATATATATATATATATATATATATATATATATATAAAACATATATGCATTTTTTATCTTACATAGATTGGTCCCAGTATTGCGTTGTGGCGCACTGCACGAACGCCAGATGCAAGTGAGGGCATACAACCATCATCAATGCATGTCCGTTGAGAGTCAACCACAGTGCGACGGATAAAACGCTATCGAAATGGCCCAGTTTCTTCCGGACTGATTGTGGAGAACGGATTGTTGACTAGTATGTATGTTTCACGAGTCTCTGAGCAACAGAAGCTGCTCTCCGAGACTGCGTCACGATTTGGTCGTAGCTCTTCACATAGTGTCTGGAAGAATCCATATATTCCCGAAATAGGGTAGATCACCATCACACCATAGCGAATAGAGAGTCTGAACGCCCGGAAGAATGAATGGGTGGTTGTAAGGAGCGTTCGTTATTTAGTTCAAAATCTATAGTACGTAACAGAGAAAAAGTATAACATAAAAACTCAAATACAGATGTTGTTTTGCCCAAAACCATAATCTCATAAACAGCAGAAATATTGAGAGCTGTGAGTGTAGATGTTAGGGTGAGAGTGTAATTACCTCCAACCTCCTCTGCGAATGACTGTGTTCAGAGAATCTTTTGAACCGAAAAAATGTAAGAAAATTTAAAACAGAACGAAACGAACGCATCTTTCCTAAAAGCACGCAACAAGATTTGGCCTAAGTGTCTGGCGGAACTAATTAGCATATAAAAGTTTGGTTTGGAAGCTATAATGGTCAATGAAATAATGGAAAATTGACTTTATTATATGGATATATAGTCATGGTTTCAGGTCAAGGTTTGATAGGGAAAGGTTAAAACTTGAATAGAGAGACAGGTCAATAAAAGCGTTTCGTTTTTATATAAGTAGTAAGAAAATAGAGAGCGGGGAGAAGGGGTGATTTACGACACGAATTCACCATATATCTCACTTTTGATATCTAATACTTATACACATGTTATGAACATGTATTAACCACATCTATATGCAGATCAATTTTCTTTTAAATGTTCAATCTCTTTTCCCTTGTGGATTTTTCTGAAATGTTATGAGAGCGTTGGGAAATGTTCAAAGTAAAATGGAGTACATTTCTTTAAAGCTGACTGAAATATTACTATTAGCATCATTATTATATGCAATGTAAACAAGGAGGCAAAAATCTTTTCAAGTCGAAATTAATTATAAAAATGGTGGGTAATTAAAGAACCAACATATGTAGACGAAACGGGAGTTTTGATTTTGTTTAGGCAGAGTAAAGTCTCTATTTAAATGTGTATGTGTAATGTGTTTGTTTATATTGATATGTGTATGTATCTGTTCGCCAATCATCAGCAGAAACTGTCATTATTGTTTCTCAACAAGATGGCAACTGTTTTCTCAAGTGACTTTAATAATTAAATTTAAAGCTACGTTGGGAAACAATGAAAAAGGTATGCTATCATTTGGCACGGCACAGACACACTAGAATATATATATATATATATATATATATATATATATATATATATATATATATATATATATAAAGTGAGTTGAGATAAAAAAAATTGGAACATTATCTATATTAAATCCAAGAATTTAAACACAACGATTATTTGGTATACGATTGTTTCCAAGACAATTCTGATATTTTGTTATTTCGTATTATACTTTAGATGACTCAAAACCGTTTCTTCATCAGCACCCTTTACAACATCACATATAGAAGTCATTTAAGAAAAAAACATCAGAATTTTGTATTATTAAAAATCATATATTCAGACAATATAGGAGACATAACCTCGAATCATGCAACCATATATTATTCCATAAGTCAGTTCAAAAATGGCAATAGCAATGAAAATACGTTAGAACCAGCAAATTATAATATCATGAGAAATATTATTAAATCCTTATCCACATACACATGTGTTTCATATTTTTCCGGGAATCATTAATGTGGAAGAAGATTGCTCTGCCGATCACACGATTCGAAACCCTATATATGAATGTCTGTAAATAGTGAATACCGAAAATTAAAGATGAAGAAAACTCAACTAATTATTTAACGTGACACGAGAATATAATTGTTGTTGTACTATGAATGATATCATGTTAGAAATGTGACAGAAAATTCAATGAATACTGTTAATATGAAAAGTATAAGATGGTTCCGTGTGTTTTTAATGGTAAACCACCATTCATGTATTCCATCATTCTAAATTACGCTCGAAATGGAGAAAGAGTACTTGAATGGAACGACCTGTATTTTCATTTAAAATCGAGTGTAGTATATACAATAAAGTAAGAAGGATAATATAAAATAACAACGGCGATTTTGGTAAGAGGTCAATCGATCAAGGATATCCACCGGTGACACTGGATGCTGTGAGAGTAGATATTAACTTAAAGGTGAAAATGTCTGCGACCTCCTCCGTAAATGACTATGTTGGGAGAAGCAGCTTATCCGGGAAAAAATGTAAAAAGTTTTATAGGGAACAGAATGAACGAATATTTCTGGAAACACGAATCGGAAATTGCCCTAAGTGTCTGATGGAAGGGATTAGCATATGAAAGTTTTGGTTCCAAAGCTATAATGGTAAATTAACTTGTAGAAAAATGGATTTATGTCATTATATATATATATATATATATATATATATATATATATATATATATATATATATATATGTATATATATATATATGTGTGTATATATATGTGTATATATATATATGTATATATATATATGTATATATGTATATATATATATATATATATATATATATATATTTATATTTAGGCAAACATTATTAAATAACACGGAGTGGTTTTGTTTGATGTGACTTTTTTTTATTTTTTCAATTTTCCGAATTGTCCATCTAATGTTTCGGTCAAATTGATGTAAATATGATCCATGGGTTTCTTGCTCCATTCTTTTTTCATTTTTGCAAGTACTTTCGATTTGAATCGTCAAATCATCTTCAGGCGGTATTAGTATTAGTGTCTTTACAAATTATGACTTTACTGTTGTGCTCATTTATTTAATAATGTTTGCCTAAATGAAAATATGCTGCCTTAATACACACATATATATGTATATATATATATATATATGTGTGTGTGTATATACATATATATACATATATATATACATATATATATATATATATATATACATATATATATATATATATAGAGAGAGAGAGAGAGAGAGAGAGAGAGAGGGGAGAGAGAGACAGGCAGTCTAAGTAAGGAAGAGATGTAGTGAGAGAGATAGGAATAGAGAAGTACTAGGTAGATGGCTACTCGTATGTTCTTGGCCTTTTGGCTAAGATCAAAGTGTAGTATCTGTTCCGATGGATACTGCACCCCATAGACTGGTATTGTCTTGGCCTTTGGGGCTTGATTTACGCCGGTCTATGGGTCGGTCCTGTGCAGCTCTAGGAGGTCCACCCTCCCAGGCTTCGCCTCCTCTCTTTGGGGAGGAGTAAGTTTATTGCTTACTGTCTGAGGCGCTCCTACCGGGGAATGCCGACGGGGCTGCCCAGGCAATTTTTAAACCCCACTTTTCCGACCCAACCTTGGGTCACATCTTACTTGTGGGAGTAAGATAAAAACTGGCCTTGTGCCTAACTCCTGGAGAGGAGTAAATCAATACTCGTATGTTAGTGTCTATTTAAAGTGAATAATATATATTTAGTATGGATGAAGTGAAGATAAAACTGACAAGACAAAAGTCATCGTTTGAGAACAGCTCTCTATCACTTATTATTCAACTGCTGGAGTGTTTATGCTGATAAAAGGGTAAAGAGAAAATCATGAACCGCCGCCCACATAAGAACAACATCACAAAGATTCCGGATTCTTCAATTATATCGGTCTACCAAAATACAACAGTCGCATTACAATTTTACTGGAGTTGGAAAGCACAGTTCTTCAGCCGATTCAAAGGCAATTCGCTGATCTTACGCCCTATATGATTTTGATAACAGTGGCAGCGAACAGTAATACATTACATATAGTTTGGAAACAAAGAAAATTAATTGTCATGTGGCATTCTATTGCCAGCTCTAGCGCACCTTTAACTTATATAAAGAACACAAAGAATATTCGTCACGGGATTAATTTCGAAAGCGAATAATTTTGCACCACTTTTATGTCCTCTTATAAAGAGTAAAATCAACATATAATACTACAAAACCTAGAATCTAAAATCTAGAATTGTTATTTTAATTTTAATCAAAATCCATTAAATAATTTTGATTCCAAAAAATGTCTAAAATTAAAGGCTTAAGCTTAATGGGTCTTAAAAAGAAATTGAAATCGAGAGAATCTTGCTTAATTTGTGTCTAATGATTATGGATCATATTTAATGCAAATCTGAAATATTTGAATTTTCAAATGGTAAGTTATGCACATATTATGCCACTTAAAATCCCTTTTTAAATACTCCAAAAAACTTAAATTTAATATTTTTATCAATAGATGTCTAATATATATTGTTAAAATTACACAAGAATCGGTGTTTTCTGAATTTAGACTAAAGAACCCCCCTTCTTTCTCTCCTCAGCATAAAACTAAATTAAACTATATATAGCCTACTTTCTTGACCTTTACACATAGCAACAGTGTTCTAAAGTTAATGTTTTAGAAGAGAATAATGTACATGCTAATATATACAAATAAACACACGCCCAACTTTATATAAATGAATTTTGTATAGATGAACCTTCCCTACGTTGTTCATGGTGTAATGTAGATATTTTAGTTTTCAATTTTTTTCTCCGCAAATTTTTAAACTTAAAGTAGAAAACTCAAATTAAATTCGTAAATATTAAGTGAGTTATCCCCTTACTGATTTCTATTTATAGGTGATTATTTAAAAGATATTTCATATTAGAAGTATTCTATGCCGGGCTAAGTAATTTTTTTAATAAATTGTGAATATATACGTCATTGTATTGGCAACAAAGTAATGTCGATTCGTATGAAAAAAGCAGTGGACGACTTTATTGATCGGCTTGATTCTGTTGTTGACTTTGGTTTATGTGATGTTTTCTAGAATGTTGTACCTTCAGGAAAGACCACGTGAAGGTTTACAACATTCTTAAGTAAAAGTGTTGCTATAGAATCGACTCGATTCGAACATGGCACACTCACGTCATCAGTTCACGTGTTATCTACTTCACCACTGCCAGCTTCATGTTGCCAATAACACAGTACAACAATAACACATTACAACTGGCTAGTCAAAATCAAAGTTTTTTATCTGTCAGCTTGAATGCTATTTTAGGTCTGGCTTTAAAAATTTGACAATAGACCTGTATATGTTAGATATTGTCAACTTATAATTACATTATTTTATGAAATCGCATATAAGACTTTACCTGGTACTTCTGTTCACAGAGAAAACACAGTTTTGTTATTGGCTATGTAAGTCCTGCTATTTTATACTAGCAGGGTTACCCGACGTTGTCCGGAACCATAAAGAACAACATAGAGGTTAAAAAGTGCCTGTAATATCTTTCTTTTAAACCTTCTCCCTTTATCTACCTCTCTCTAACTCTTTATCTATCTTTCTCTCTATGTCCTTTTCCTTTCTTTCCACCTATCCCCCCTATTGTCTTAATATATTAAGAATAAGAATAAAAATGTAAAAACTTCACACGAGCTTTCAGGTTTAAAAAGTGATTCTTACCAGACAACACCGAGTTGTTTGTCTTTCCTTCCCCCCTCCACCCTACAATAAAACGGATGTTTGTTTTAATGTATAAATTACAGCGTAATATTTATTTTGTATTGTTGTTTACGCATACATTTCTGGCAACATATGTGCACACATATTTCGGCTAAAGCCTAGAATGGCTGAAGCCTTATTAGAACAAATATTTAATCGGACATGAGTGCCAACTCGAAGAAAACCGTATTCAAGAACAAGGAACGGCATGTGACTAGGACCCAACTAGCCACCCAATTAAAAAAATCTCTACCAACAAAAAAAAAAATAAGTAGAATAATACAAAACAATAAAATCATTTTTAAAAAATCAACATCATTTTATTTAACCTAAATGTTCGGGATGAGACAGAGGTCGATAAAGAAACATATGGGTTATAATGGAGTTTTTTTATCATAGATGTGAAACAATAAAAAATGTTATGATCCACACAAAAAAACGAAAACATAAATTAGTCATATCTCACCGTAAGGACGGGCCAAATCTAATCTGTGTTTTACTTCTCTATGTTGTATGAAGTATTCTCGAATTTATGTCATAGAAACGTTGATAACTCGAAATAGTTATCCAGTCAGGGTGAAATTTTGCCTGGTGTCTACTGTTACCAGCGTGCATCAGTTCCATACATCAAATTTGGAAAAATAAGATATTGAAATTCCGTCAAAATTTTGACTATGACCGTACTTTTAAACGTCAAAGTCAAATGTAATGCTAGATAAGATGCGGGACTTCATTGGCCACAATATGGGCGAATTAGCGAGTCTATACGATAAATAGAACCAGAGGTATCGCTAAAAGTGTGACGTTCACCTTTTACGTGTTCTTAAACTTGACCTTTCACCTAGATATCCTATAAATTAAATAAGGTCTAAGACCATCGCCGATATTGTGACCAAGGTTGGTGACGATTGGTCAAGTGATGTTGACCCTAGGCTTCACAAAAACAAACATATTAACAAACTCGCCCGAAAACATAACCTCCCTGGTGAAGGTCAATATTTAAAATAAAATAACAGTTCCATGCTTGAGTCTAGTTCTCGTCTGAAATTGCCATAATTGTTGAAGAAACGATTTCCATGTTCAAATCATGCTAAAATATCGCATTTATGTTACGTCTTTTGTGTTTATTGACATTTCTTCGGAATTACCGGTGTTAAAACGCAAAACATCGATGTACTCATAGGTAGACAAGCACTGAAAAGGTGTGTCTTACGCTTGTCTAAAAGATACATAAATGTTGAAGTTATAAGAGAGACGATGTCCATGTAAAAATCCTGCTAGACTTTCATTATCATTTTGCGTACTTCGTAATTATCGACAAACTATCGGCGCAACATTATTAAAAATTGCAGTGTGTTAATAGGTATAAAGCACTGTAAATATGTGTTCGGTACTCGTCCTGAAAATCATAAATATTGAAATTATAAAGAAAACCACGTCTCGCTAACATTTCGTTTTCATTTCTGCTCACATGACGCTCTCTGCTTGGAAATATTTTTTTTTTTTTTCAAGAAAGAGTATATCGTCTGGGATAAAACTTGTTACCGCGTACTTATTTATTCGCCATTAAAAAAATTGGGACCAGTTTATCCCAGAAACATTTTTTTTATATTTACTACTGTAATAGTTACCCTTTTTACGCAGAACGGTAAACGGTTCTGCAACCATTTTTGCACTGCTGCTACCAGATCTAGCTGCCTGAAGGTATTGGCTTCCTGACTTCTAGTGCACCAAACATTTATATTATTGTTTGTTTTTTTCGTTTTGCTTTGCAACACTCAATCATGTTCTGCAAAGGCAAACACAAAAACAACAATTTTCCTTTACAAAACAACTAAACAAAACGGCATAGATAAAAAGAACTTGACGCATAAACATTTTTACTAAAATGACCGAAGTCGGCGTTATATAACCATATATATGCCATGAAACACAACCATTTCTCCGCGTCGTAGGGTCATTCCAAGGTGGATATCATTCGCGTATCGTGTAAAGATTACAGAATCTGGCAGCGTCCACCTTTCTCCGAGGCATACTGGCAAACGGCTTCTGAATAGTTCCGCCCTGTCCAATTTCACTTCCAAGGATTTAGTTGACCTGTGGCATATATCTTTCGAGACTTAACAGAAAATATTATGGTGCAAGCATCTTAACGACTCGACTATAACCATCCTGCGTAGGCCATCAGCATTTCTCCTAGATTAACGACCTCTGATTTTAAAAAACACTTAGTTCACCTCAAACAAGGCAAGTTGGCACTGTAGACGTGAGAGGCTACTGAGAATTAGGGTAAAAGTTTTGAGGGTTATTCTAAATTGAAACCTGTGCAGCGAGATGTTTGTTCACATTAGTTTTTAATTTCTGCATGTCGGTTCAGTCGGAGAAACATGTAGGGAGGGGGCCGACAGCTCAAGGAAGTATGCTATTGGAATAGAAGGCCTTCCGGCATCCGGGAACTCTACAGTGGATGGATGGGATTTAGCTGATTGTCTGGTTAGTCGAGTGTATATACGTCGAGGGGGCACCAGAGCAACAAGTTCATCCATTGAAGTACTTGTAAAACAAGCACAAGGTTGTAACATTTCGGCGATGGGACAGGGGCTGAAGCTTGGTGGATAGTGAGGGATCTATTAAATTAGATACTCTTTTGTTAACCTTGTATTAGAGAGATAGAGACTATTGAATCGTGCACCAGCCCAGATTTGACAACAATACTCCATGCATAGGCGGATGGTGGCGTTGTAGAGATATAAGATACTGTCAGGTGTGAGAAGTTTTCTAGTAAAGTAGAGGGAGTCTATATTCTTTGCAGCAGCCTTGGCAATGTCTTCGATGTGGTTGAAAAAGTTTTCCTGTAGTTGTTGAAGGAAAAGAGCTTTGTCTTAGCAGCATCAAATGAACCCATTCACCTATAGAGTAACGATCACTTTCTAGAAATTGAGCCATTGCCTCGGATTTAATACATCTACATTTGTTAGTTAAATTTCTAAGATAAAACAAAATTTATACGATTTATTTTTAAATAACCCCACAATGTAAGTAAACTCTATCACCTGGGACAAATATGTTCCAGTTCACTAACGCTCTAATAAAATACCTCGACGCTATTTCATGTTATCTCTACGATAACAAAACAAATATCGCTCTCCCTAACTATATAAGCAAAACATATCTTATATGACAAATGTATTCCAGATTACGAACCACCTGACCGGATACATCGATTCTATTTTACATTATCTATGAGAAAAAATAGATTTACAAAACACAGCAAAGAAAACCCTAACTCCTTTATCCAACTTAATTAAAGGATAATGTATTCCTCTGAAAGGTTGTGATGGTTCGGTTTGTGTTACGGCATTTCAACCATCTATAGGTTATTAAATGCCGAATAAAGTTGTCAAATAAAAGGTTGGGAACCCCTGGATCAAATATGGATACATAGTTTAACACATGTCTCGACAGACAAGGAAAACACACAAGACAAATATAGTTTTCATATCGGTCTTTTATATTGATTATCTATGTATTTAAAAATAATTAGAATTTTTATTTACTGGGAAATGTTATGTCAAGAAGCAGCAAAATATACAGGGTGTTTCAAAAGTCTTGGGAACATAACGATTTTTAATAACTCAAAAACTATTAGGAGTTGAAAAATGAAATTGGTACCGTTGGAAAGGTTAAAGTTTAAAGTTTTGTGGGGAATCTTCAAAGTTGCTCAATATGAGCACCATTCGTCACACGGCAGACATCTAGTCGATAGTCCATTTCCTGCCAAACGCGTTCCAGCATCTTGACGTCAATGGTTCCCACAACTGCCGTTACTCGAGCCTTTAGTTCGTCAATATCTCTTGGAAGGGGCGGCACATAGACTTGTTGCTTGACAAAGCCCCAAAGGAAAAAGTCACACGGGGTAAGATCTGGAGACCTAGGAGGCCAGGGCATAAGAACGTCATCACCTCGCCCAGATCTCCCAATCCATCTACCAGGCAGCCTTGTGTTAAGAAACTGCCTTACTCTAAGACTCCAGTGTGGTGGTGCACCATCTTGTTGAAAAATGAAGTCATCAGATTCTGCTTGTTCCAACTGAGCCATTAACCAGTCTTCCAGCATGTTGAGATAGGATTCACCAGTGATAGTTGCCTCTTCAAAGAAGAACGGTCCATAGACACCTTTCTTGGAAATTGCACAAAACACGTTCACTTTTGGTGAATCTCGCTCGTGCTCAAGAAGTTCATGAGGATTCTCAGTACCCCATATGCGAGTGTTATGCTTGTTAACTTTGCCATTCAGATGGAAGGTCGCCTCATCGCTAAAAACAAGCCGGTCATCAAAGCCGTTATCTTCCAACTTCTCTTGCATTGCAATGCAAAAGTCACGGCGAAGTGGCTTATCAGTGTCCTTCAACTTTTTGACCAACTTGAGCTTGTAAGGTACCATTTGCAGTCGTTTCCTTAAGACACGCCAGACAGTTGCTGGAGCAAGCTGAAGTTTCCTGCTGGCTCTTCTCACTGATTTACGGGGGCTCCGCTGAAAGGCTGTCCGAACTTGCTCAACTGCATCTTCTGAAGTTGAAGGGCGACCTGTTCGCTTACTTGGGTACAAACACCCATCTTTCACAAATTTAGCATGCCATCTGACAATGGATTTACTTTCAGGGGCTTCTTTTTTAAATTTCCTGCGAAATGCACGCTGAACACATGTCCACGATTCAGTCTTTGCAAATTGGAGGACGCAAAATGCCTTGTCTTGTTTAGAGAACGCCATTACTGCACCTGGAAAGATGACACGAAAATCATTAGTATGACCAAAAACTTGATTAAGCAAGCTTTAAAATGGCACCAGTTTCATTTTTCTACCTGGAATAGTTCATGAGATATACGCATTTGTAATGTTCCCAAGACTTTTGAAACACCCTGTATATTATTTCATACCATATCTATTATGTCGTTAAAAGAAAAAGAAAAAAATCTCGAAACTATTTATGCGATTTAAATTTCAACATTTTTTGCGAAACCGATTTTTTAAAATGATATTCTTGGCGTCATCTTATTTATGGTATCGATGTTTTTAATCTAGAAATATACTGAATCATCGGAAGACGATGGGTCTCCAACAACAAGCCGACATAGTATCGCATCAATTTCTTAGCATTTGGGCTGAGATCAAAGATTTCATCGTAGAATGACACCATCCACTCCGAAACTCAATTCCTATTTTTCCTCCATCTTAGGTACCACTCCTATTTAGGGATTGATCTACTTGTTTTCTGTTCTGAACAGCCAGGAAAACAGTTTCTTCTTTAGAAAGAGTTGGAAGGGTCTTCATAACAGATTTCTGGTGTATATTTTTGTTGCCCCACTGCATTTGAATTTGTACAGACATTTATTTATGGATAAAATTTAAATTTCCTAACACTTTGGGGATATGTTATGTAGGATGGACTCTAGAGTAAATGCATTATTCTGGTGACTGCGCTGATTCTAGCTAAGAGTAGGATTTGTCACAGTTGTTATCGTAGGCAAAGGATGACCAACGACCCATATTTTCCCCATACTTTTTATGGCCTTTTGCCCAATTTGGTACATTGTATTATTTACGTTATAGCAAATAAATAATTCAAAGTGTGGTATCTGTCGCTTTTCGTTTTTTTTTTCATTTATTGTTGTCCAACTACTCTCCAAAACTTTTAACTAATGAAATCATATAGTTATAAAATATTATACACTATAGAGAGTATTTTAAGTAAGGTATTCCATAAAGTAAACGTGGTATGTGGTGACCATTGAAGTGGAAATGATGGACAAATGACGAAAGAATTAAAGGAATGATGCGTGGACGAACGGGTCAGAATAGATCTAGTTAAGACAGACCCTCACTTACCACAACTTTGATAGCTTTGTGCTTATTTTTTAAAAATGTATTTTTATATTTTTGTACATGAATAATTTAATGTGTAGTATCCGATACTGCACTTCATGTGTTCTGTCCTCTTCTAGACTGAAGCAATGTTAATTATTTTTGTCCCAATCCTGGGTACCCTTTTTGGGGACCTGCATTTACCCCACACTAAAAACTGACCTTGAGTTTAACTCTGCCTTTGTGATGGGCAGTGTCACATCCTACATGCGTGAAGTGGTTTAATTGATAACAAAAATGCACATAGGGTATATAGCACTGTTGGCCGTTCCTCCCCTCTTTTTAAAAGACTTAGTTTATTGCTAACTGCCTGAAGCGCCCCGACCTGGGAATGCCGACGGGGATGCCTTGGGAATTTTTAATAAGCCAAAGTTCCCCTTCTTTAGGAGCGCTGGCTTAATTCTCCCCACCCGGTGTTGTGCCACATCTTCCTGCGGTGGTAAAGAAGTAAATAGCTAGGAGGTTTTCATCCCAAGCAGTACCTCCAAAAGGTTGAGAAATAGAGCTTGTTGCCTGCTATTTGAAGCGATCTTACAAACTATTTTATTTTAATGTGCCCTGCGGGCACACAACAAAAATGAAAAAAAAAGACAGTAAAACAATCTCCCCTCCCTGGGGTTAATTTAGCCCAGGTTAGGGACCCCCGAATCCAACTATCGTCTAACCTTATCTCCAAGAAAACAAACCTTCCTCATCGTTTTCATTCCAACCTGATGCCTTGTCGTTAATACTGGTTGCTGTGGACATTCGTCGCTTCCTGAGGAAATACAACAACGAAAAAAAATCTAAATAGGCTGACGTTTCTACTTTGAAACAAAACTTTCCGACAATTGAGAGGTGAGGGGGGCAGATATAAAAGGGCGATGAAAAATGTGTGTGGCCCCTCGCGGGCGATTGTGGCGCGAGTTAAAAAGAGTTGGAAATGAAGTCATGATCGTCGTAGCGGTGGCGCGGATGCCATGGAAATGAAGCGCCAAAAGTGTAGAATAATTCTCTGTAGCTGACGATTTTGACCTTTCGGCGATGGCGGTCTTTTTTCTTTTGGTTCTTTTGTTGTTGTTTTTTTTTTTCACTGATAAGTTTTCTTCGGGGCGGGGGAGAGGAGGTCAAACCCCCGAAAAGGTCAGTCGGGAATATGGTAACAATTGGTTCCTACCGTCAACACAAACACGACAGAAAAGAAAACGCGACATTAGACCAAATGTACTTGTAGTATCAAGACAGACAGAATAAATAAAATAACACGCACGTACACAAAAACGAACACACACACAAGAGTCAGTGAATTAAATCAAATTACACATTCATGACTATTCGCGCACAGTAGCACATGCACATGCATATACATATACATACATATATATATATATATATATATATATATATATATATATATAGTAAGTTATGAAAATATATTCATGGCAATTAAGCTACACAGAGGCTTCCGCCGTTAATCCTCGTATCGAGCACTGTTGAAGTAAATACTGAAAATTGATGCACTTAAAAAATTATATCTTCTTATAACATTTTATGTGGATACATGAAATAATAATGATATAGTAATCCATAGAAAAACTGTTTCGCTGTATCGCAGCTGTCTACTAGGGCTAGACAAGCAAATGCCTCAAGCCGGGATCGAAACGCGACTGTCTGCTTGACAGTCGGCGCTTTCCGCAAGTCGCGATCGAAACTCTACTGTCTTAGAAATTTACAAAATTATGACATATTTATCATTGGGCATGCATACACACACACACACACACACACACACACACATATATATATATATATATATATATATATATATATATATATATATATATATGTGTGTGTGTGTGTGTGTATATATATATAATTTCTATCCATGTAAACATTATTGGCTAGATATGAGCATACATGTATCAGCTGCGATCTCATTCAAAATTCGATATATAGTGCAATGCTCCGATTCTGTTGTTGAGTGCAATCGAGTGTTAAGGTGTTAACACTCGCCGCTTTCAGTGTAAAAATCACTTAATGACTCCTTTATCACGTGACAATCCCTCGTGGGCTAATGGGACTAGGTGAACGCCTACAGATCAAGATATATCTGTGGACGGGGTTCCCGCCCTAGACCGTCTGAGATTGTTATTTTCCTGCGCTGATGAGAGCCATAAGCTCGAAACGACGTCGTACGTAGGTAAAAATATTTTTTTTATATATTAAAAATAATTTAATATTATTAATATATATATATATATATATATATATATATATATATATAAGATTTATTGAACTTTATTACATGATCATGTATTTGCGCTCCAATATTTTGTTTATGAAAGGACAACTGCTTAGTTAAATGCATATTATTCATGAGAATGCACAAGATTATCAAAAAAATTAAACCATACATAGACTTCATGGACAATATTATAGAAGTTCAGATCAACATGATACCGTAAGTTTCAAGCTGGGAGAGCGGACTAAAGCGACAAAACACGGGGTTTTCTTAAGATTTAATCATAAATCGCTAATTGTTTTTATCCAGTCATATTTGATCTTTAAATTAGTCATAAAAATATGATGATATAATAAGTCGATTATATTCATTATAAATAGATTATTACTCGTTGCATTAATTATAGGTATATGAGGTTAATTAACTTAAGTATTCCCTGATTAATATCGATAGCATTAAGCTCATTTAAAACCGGTTGAGACATTACTAAATACGGGGATACCCGAAACTAACATGCCAATGTTATCTCCCTTTACTTTAATATTGTTATGATTTGTCCATCACTTTTACTTCAACAGTCACAACAATTCCACAGTCACTCTATGGACTACTCTATTTAAAATATCACCAA
This sequence comes from Sepiola atlantica, assembly GCA_963556195.1. Classification (NCBI taxonomy): domain Eukaryota; kingdom Metazoa; phylum Mollusca; class Cephalopoda; order Sepiida; family Sepiolidae; genus Sepiola; species Sepiola atlantica. The sequence continues at coordinate 135,144,930 of OY744516.1, read as the reverse complement.
TAGATTGAATTTGAGAGGGAGAGGGCCTTAGAAAAGGGGGCTTTCTATGTCCGTCGGATGGGGGCCATTCCTCACCCGTCTGGTTCACAGCTGTAGTCTGGTCTCTTTTTTGAGATGTTGTTAGGGGGCTCAACATGTCTGAGGAAGCTTATCCTTGACTTGTCGTTTGGTCATTAGTTCACGTCCATGGAAGAGATGGTGTTAATCACTTGTAGCGTTTGTGAGCTTTACTCAGCAAGTAAATCGGGACTGTCTGTTGTTTTTAGGAATAGTTTAAATACTTTAGAGCTTTCTTAAGTCTTGAATTTGGCACGACAGATCCCATAGGAATAAAAATTATTTTTCTCAGCATTTATGTATAAGCAATAGACGGTGTGATGCTGAATGATTTTCACACTTACTGAACCTTAACCCCCAGCTTTCATTTGTGGGGTTATATTAGACATAATAATTATCAAAACAATCCCCAGAGCATTCCTGAAGTGAAGAGGGGCATCACGGCCTAAATGAATATTATCCAGGTGTACTTGTAACGCAGAGTTGTATTATTGAAGCATATAATTGAACAGCAGTAGGAAAGACTGTTGGACGTTCATAATTCAAACTTGATTGACAATTTGGACACCTTACATGTTTGCATTTCAGAAAGGATTGTGGGTGGCATTTGATTTAAGTCACACTTTAAACACATAATTAAATTAGCTGGAACACCCGTCCCATGAGATGTTTATAATTGTGAAACATGTCTAAAATCATAGAATATGCGACCATGAATTTATTCAAAAGTAATTAATACCACTGCTATGGTTCAAATCATGCCACTACAAATTACACGAGTGAGGATATGTCCGGAGTAATGAAAAATAGTTTTGACGACGTAAATCTCAATTACGAATCCAAAAATGATTAAGATATGCTCAAATGCTTGGAACCTGATATGCTTTGATTTGCCGGTAGTTTAAAATCACAAATAATTAAGGAAAAAATGTGTCTGAGTACGATTTGTTTTCGTATGATCACATTTACATGGAAGGAAAAGGTATAATACATGTAACTGGTGGTACTCGATACGACAGGTATGAATGTATTTAGTGTGCTTTCACTGCACTAACCGTGATCTTCTGCTTGTTGTGCTGGCCCAAATACGTGGCTTGACTCCGACACAGTAAGTGTTGCAACAGAAGAATTTTCCTCCAAATAAAATCGCAACTTGCGTTTAAAGCAGACTTGCAAATAAGAAATTTGAGCCGTACAAAATCAAAACAAACTTAACTGACTGTCAGACCCCAGAAAATCTAACTGCCCGCAAGACACCCAGTGGCCTCCCCTGCTCAACTGCAGGGATATATATATATATATATATATATATATATATATATATATATATATATATATATATATATATATATATATATTATTGGGACCACCCCAGAGAGATCACTTGAAATATTCAGAAGCTAGCTTTCACTTGAAAATCTGCAGTCAATCTATGAACATAAAATACCTACTGTCTTGTGAGTCTCCGTATCTGGACAGTCATTAAATTTGGAAGACCCTAGGTGGGTCATAACAACAACAGGGAACGTCGTATATGAAGAAACATTATTTTCTCAAGTTGACAAAAAGAATTATGGGTGGTCAAACTCCAGATCAGACATATTTCAAATTTCTTGTTCGTTTCCATTCTTTTTGTTAATTATTGCTCACTTTCAGCAATCCTGTTATTCGCATGTATTGCAACTATGCTACCCGTTAAACATGCTGCTAGTGCATGTTTTCGCAAGCAGGAATTTTGATCTATTGTTTGTGGATTTTATTTCAGATATGCACGTGTTTTCATGTATAAAAGCGTGCACATTATCACACACACACACACACATATATATATATATATATATATATATATATATATATATATATATATATATATCGAAATATCGATCCATACATTCCTCTGTGTAGATAGTTCCACTGATAATAATTCCATATTTTTTTATAAAGTACTAACCCTCAAATTGTACGTGTGACAATTCGAGACACATCGGATTATTACTTTAGGATATTACACTTATATAAGTGAAGCTACTGTTTAAAATTTTCAAAACAATTTTAAAAATCTTAATTTTTTGTGCAGATAAAGCATTGTTTTCTGATGAGAAAAATATACAGTTCATGCAATGAAATGGTTTGATAAGTGGTATCCGCGCTCTGTTCTATTCGAAACAACAGTTAAGAAGCATTATATTGACTTTAAACGCGGTCGTACATACACAAATGATTCTGAATGCTCACAAAGTCGCCTAAACTCGTCAGTTGTTCCGGAAAACATAAAATGAAGTCCATCAACTCATTTTCACCGATTTTTAATTTAAGTTTCGTGAAGTGGCAGAAGATTAACCACTTTGCAAAAACACTTGCCAATGAGAAAGCTGCGTTCAAAGTGGGTGCCGTGTTTTCTCATAGTCGATCATAAAAAACGCCTCGACCATTCAGAGCGTTGGTTTAAACTGTGTCAACGCAACAAAAAGGAGTTGATGCGTCAATATGTTACAATGGGTGACACATGGTTTTAAATCGGCAGTCAGCTTAGTGGACAGCAGCATCTGAAAGCCGTCATAAGCGACTAAAGACGCAAAAATCAGTTGGCAATGTTTTAGCTTTCGTTTTTAAGGATGTGAAAAGGTATTTTGTGTCGTCGATTACCTAGTGAAAAGAAGGAACCATCACTAGCGAATATTATACAGCATTATTGGTGCGGTTGAAGAAATAAATCGCCCCCCCCCCAAAAAAAAAATAAACATCTACAAATGAAGAAAAGATGTGCTCTTTTACTAAGACTGTGTCACAAGGATGGCAAAACTACATTAATTACACTTTGAATTGCTCCTGCAGCAATCCTATTTTCGAGATCTATCTGTTTTTAGACCTTAAAAGAATGCTACAAGGAAAGTGATCAGAGTCCAATGTATAAGTGATATCGGAAACTGAGGCATATTTTAAAGCCAAAGACAAATCGTTCTACAAAAAAGGCATCGAATTGTTAGAGAAGCGTTGGGATATTTATATCTTCCTAGAAGGAAACTATATTAATAAAAAAAGTTGAATCTTCTCTAAAAGTTGTTTTATTAGTTAGGTCTGGAACTTATTATGGTGTGTGTTACATTGCCTGCTCCATCATAATGCAAATGCACACGTGAAGGAAATTTCATGCGTCGTGCTCTACAGGAGAGCACATCATATATGTCACCATCGATAAAGGAACTAGCTGTCACAGGTAAGGTAATACATGAGTTTCTTGTGGGTGGTGTGTGTTTCTATTCTCTACAGTGCATGTTCAACTACAATCAACAGTGCATTTGAACGTCATCTAATACGTAGTACTCGACAGGGGAGCGCATCTTATATATGTCACATCCGTAAAGGAACCTTCTGCCACTGTTAACGCGTATTTTTAGTTTTCGGAAGGGCATGACTCGAATCCACATTTGCCGTTTCGTTACTGACATGTCACGATGCTCGACGGAATACGGTCAGTATTTATTTACCCCCTTTTCAGAAAGTTAGAAACAAGTTCAGGTTTTGAAAAGCTAACACACTAGAAGAGCACACTCTAGCCTACAAACCCCATGGGCATTCTCCGGTAGAGTTTATCAGGCTATTAGCAATAAACTGACACCTTCTCAAAGAGAAAAGGTAAAACCTGAGAAGATAGACCTCGTAGAACTGAACAGAACCATACCTTTACCGGTAGAGTTTATCAGGCTATTAGCAATAGACTAACACCTTCTCAAAGAGAAAAGGTAAAACCTGAGAAGATAGACCCCCTAGGACTGAACAGAACCATATCTTTACCGGTAGAGTTTATCAGGCTATTAGCAATAGACTAACACCTTCTCAAAGAGAAAATGTAAAACCTGAGAAAATAGACCCCCTACGACTGAACAGAACCATATCTTTACCGGTAGAGTTTATCAGGCTATTAGCAATAGACTAACACCTTATCAAAGAGAAAAGGTAAAACCTGAGAAGATAGACCCCCTAGGACTGAACAGAACCATATCTTTATCGGTAGAGTTTATCAGGCTATTAGCAATAGACTAACACCTTCTCAAAGAGAAAATCTGAGAAGATAGACTCCCTAGGACTGAACAGAACCATATCTTTACCGGTAGAGTTTAACAGGCTATTAGCAATAGCCTAACACCTTCTCAAAGAGAAAAGGTAAAACCTGAGAAGATAGACCCCCGAGGACTGAACAAAACCATATCTTTACCGGTAGAGTGTATCAGGCTATTAGCAATAGACTAACGCCTTCTCAAAGAGTAACGGTAAAACCTGAGAAGATAGACTCCCTAGGACTGAACAGAACCATATCTTTACCGGTAGAGTGTATCAGGCTATTAGCAATAGACTAACACCTTCTAACAGATAAAAGGTAAAACCTGGGAGGATAGACCTCGTAGAACTGAACAGAACCATACCTTTACCGATAGAGTTTATCAGGCTATTAGCAATAGACTAACACCTTCTAAAAGAGAAACGGTAAAACCTGAGAAGATAGACCCCCTAGGACAGAACAGAACCATACCTTTACCAAAATCAACAATAGCACTGTCGTTCAAAGTCACTAATGTTTTGTTTGTTACTTGTTTACTAAAAAAGAGTACGAACGTATTAACAGTCGAAAATATAAAAGGACACCAATACTTCTATAATGCAGTGCTTCATAACAAAACCATCCCACCCCTATTATACACTAGTAAAACCGAGGTCGTGAGACGAACCAGCAGCAACAGACTTTGCGGACTAAAATGCATTACTCATTAGCTGGGATGGCGCAATTGACAAAGCGTTGGGTTGAAGGTCTGAAGGTCTTTTTTATGTATGAATACTTTCCGTTGAAACATAGCAGTAGAAACACATAACTATATTTCTTCTTAGAGAGACAGTTATCAGCACAATCTTAGGGAAGCACGAAATACTACTGAGTACGTATCTGGCTATGTACATTTCGATCTATGACAATATGTAAATATCTATTTTCTTTTTGTATCTATCCGTAATATCTCTCATATATATATACATATATATATATATATATATATATATATATATATATATATATATAAATATATATATATAGGGCTTTACGCATCCACTACTTTTGGAGCTGCTCCCGCTCCTGCTCAAACGCCCAAAATTGGAGCTGGCTCCTCTCACGCTTCCCATTTTTCAAAAAGGAGCCGCTCCTGCTCCGACTCCTATAAAAAAAGGAGCGGCTCTTTTTCAGTGCGCCATAATGAAAATGTACCTTCTTTCATAAACGTTCTATTCTGCCAATGAATGGTCGAAGGATAGGGATGGGCGTCAAAGGATCTTATCGATATGGGTTGGGATGTCACTTTTAGTGTAAGACCGTAAGATAATATTTGACAAAATCTCGCTAATATTTGGAGAGTTATAGGAGAACATGTCGGATGAAGCATAGGATTATACGTAAATTTTCGTTCCCTGAGGCATAAAATAGAAATAGAAAAACCCCTGAAGTATTTTAAAACAATTTTAATTTTCATTATATTAACAACCTATTTTTTCAGGGAAGGAAAATTTGACCCGATATTTTTTCTATTTATTTTAAAAGGGAATTTAGATTTGTTTTAAGTAAATAAAGTTTTACTTTTCAACATTATTAGTGATTCTTTTCTTTTTAAAGAAAACATTTCTCTGGAAGAGGAGAGACAGCCAGGGCAACATTACTCGTCGTGTTGTTGTTTAATATTTGTTTGTTTTACGAAGTAACTATATTGTATAATGTATATCATTATTTATAACAGAGAAACGCGCAAGTACTTTCAAACAAATCGATTTATCCATTTTTTTCTATAGTACAATGTGGGGCGAAAAAACCCAATGAAGTTTATTTTTTAAAGATTGAATAAAAAAAATATTTTTCATAAGTTGCCCAAAAAATATCAATAAATTGTCAATAAACAATTCAGAGATCCATTTAATGTCTTAAAATTTCATACAAAATAGCTGGCCTAGACCTTTGAGGTTGAAAAAATATCAGGTCAAACTTTCCTCCCCCCCCCCTCAAAAAAAAAATTAACTGGAGCAAGTTTTCCTAGGTCGGGCAAAAACATTTATTGAAATTAAAAATTTGAAAAAAAGGTGATACGTCTATGTTTGAAATCTGTAACAAAAGCAAACTGTTTACAATTTTAATATTCGAGAATAGATTTTTTAAGATAAAGAAAGATATCTAATCTACTTTCGGTTCTAAAAACACAACAAATTAGTCAGAAAGTCTAATTATTTGCTTTTTTAAATGAAAATTTAAGATATTTTCTTTAATTTAATTAAGTTTAAACATTGGTTTAATTGTAGAATAGGTACCGCTGTTTTCTTTCGCACATTTCGCTTAGTATTCGCCCAAATTTAAGATGAAACTGATTGCTGGTCTTAATTGTAATTTTGGTCCTGAAATAAAATTCTCATTTACGGTTTAAAGTGTTGAGAATCTAATTTTAATTTCAGGTTTTAATCGCAGGCGGCCATGTTTGTTTTTATTGTTTTTTCCTTGGACTAAAGATATGTTTACTGCTTTAACATTTTATTACACACAAAAATAAACTCGAACGTTCTATTTACTAAAGCAAGTTTTAACGGAATTTAACGAATTTAAAAGCAAACATGAAAAGGTTAAACATACTAGTCGTGAATTTGAGAATAACAAAAAATGTCGCCGAAAAGCCGACGGGTAAAAATGTGGCATAAAAGTTCAATTTGATATATGCTAAAAAATAAATTATAACTTTTTGTCATGACAAAATGTACCATTTCACCCCAAAAATCGATTTTATCGAACATTTGGGTGAATACCGAGCGAAATGGGCAAACAATCCAAAGGCCCCTATAGTATAATTGAATCTAAAAATTGTTATCTAAAAACACGAATTAAAAGAAAAATTAGCTTATTTATTCAATCACAATAAACATCCTTGTCATAAATACAAAAAAGTTCAAATCTATAAGAAAATAACTTCAAAGACATTTATAGACTCACTGGCGCATTTAAAGACATTTAGTGCAAAATTGTCTGTCTTCTGTCTTAAGAAAACTGTCCCATCAAAAATTTAACACATAGATGTAAAAATCTAAAAACTTCAAATGTTCTCCTTATTTCTCCCTGTCTCTCACTCCCTCTCCCTATCTCATATACATTTACCAGATATTATTTTTTTATATAACTCAGAGTAAACTCTGAGACTCTCTTTTCTTTTCCTTTTTATTGCTGAATAACAAAACTATTGTTTAAAAGAAAAAGATCAAATAATTTTGGAGCGAGGAGCGCTGAGCGATACAACCACCGCTCTTTAGTCCCAAATGAAGTTGTTACCTTCCCGCTGAATATAAAATGAGCCCTCCTCTCCTTCGGTTTAGCATAAAAGAGCGTGCTTCTGGAGTGCGCTCCTTTTTGGAGGGCTCCGTAACGCCCTATATATATATATATATATATATATATATATATATATATATATATATATATATATATATATATATACAGACACACACACACACACACACACATATATATATATATATATATATATATATATATATATATATATATATATATATATATATATACGTTTTAACCGGCTTACACAGGTGACATTACGTTTAGTATGTTAAATACAATACCGAAAATCAGAAACAAAAGTTAAAACTTAATGCTTATATATGTACATGCATATATATATATATATATATATATATATATATATATGCATATATATATGTACATATATATATATATATTTAAATACATAGGCGTATGTATGTGTATCTATGTATATATATATATAATGAAGAAGAATGGAAAGGAATTAGAGAAGCAAAAGCCAAATCATAATTCAATTCAATTGCTCAGAGCAAGGTATATTCCGCAAAAAAAGGCAATTTATTCAAGTTAAATTTTCCTTAAGCCAGGCTTTTCAAAGATCAAAAAAATAAATTGCCTTTTTTTGCGGAGTATACCTTGCTCTGAGCAATTGAATTGAATTATGATTTGGCTTTTGCTTCTCTAATTCCTTTCCATTCTTCTTCATTCTACCTGCTCTATCCTGGATATTGAGCTGTATACTCTTCACAATAGGTTTTACTTTTCCTAAAAGTTCGCTTTTAGTACACCACTTTATATATATATATATATATATATATATATATATATATATATATATATATACATGTTATGTTAATGTGCGTGTGTTGTATATATATATATATGCATATTGACAATAATTTGATAATAGGATAGTTAAATTCAGTCGATTTGTAGGAAGGAAAATGATACTTACATTTCTATTTGCAGCTTATTATTATTAAATTATAAATAACGTAAAATATGAATAAATTAAATGCCGAGAAGAAGACATATGAAAACGAAGTAGTAACGATATAGCAAATGTGACACGCTCAGCTGTCATGGACAGCAATTAATCAATTGTAAGTGGATTTTGCGAAAACGCAAAATCATTTATGATTGTTATCGAGAGGTGGAGATTACTGGAAATCCTAGGAGACTTGTTGTCACTCAGATTCCAGGCAACACCGCCGATTATAATCAGTGAGAAATCACGAAGTAGATGATGATGATGATGATGATGATGATGATGATGATGATGATAATAATAATAATAATAATAATAATAATAATAATTATAATGATAATAATAATGGAAGTAAAGAGGCGTATTAGTATTAATAAGGAAAGGATGTCTTAATAGATATGTTACAGTTCATGAATTTCTTGAATTACACCAAAGGACAATACTTGTGGTAGTGATTGTAGTTAATATGTATATATATATATACTGTATCCACGAATGTGTCGTTTTTTTGTAGCCAGATTCAACTCACTATAAAGTGTATTTTGGAACTTACCTCCACTGCCTATAAATCTATGCTCAAACGTGTATTTAACAAATATACGTGTTCAAACTACCTTGGCTGATATAGAATAAAAGTTCTCCAAAAAATGCACTCTCCAAGAGGAAAATAGTTTTCACAATAGAAAGAAACAATATGCTAATACGTCGATCAATATGTCCAATAAAATGTCGGATATAGACTAATGAACATTGCAGTGACTTGCAGATTTCGGTATTGTTTTGTTGTTTCTTCTTTTAATTCTAATTTGCTTACACAAAAAATGTATTTTAGACGTTAACTAGAAATAAATAATGGTGACTGCTATATGTGTTTTGAAACAAATGAACTCAGTTTTACAAAGAACATAAGTCAGTCGTAGGTCTTCATATCACCACCTGTCAACGTAAGTATTTTGAGTAAAAATTGCTGATCATTTGAATTAACCTCGACTATATTTATAAAAAGATTCATCCTATTGTCCATTTATACTCTACTCAAGTCAATAATATTGTCTGTAAGTATATATATATATATATATATATATATATATATATATATATATATATATATATATATATATGTGTGTGGGGGGGTGCGTGTGTATCTATAGTATTGTTTTCTTTCCTCTGCAATGGAAGCAATGAAATAATAAAAGCAAAATGTTAGAGATTTTTTACGCATATGTAACTAGCAGCGCTACCCGACGTTACCCGGAGCAAGTAAAAAAATAGAAGATGTTAAAAAGTGGGTGTAACATTTTTATATTAAAGCTTCCGTGTCTCTACCTCTCTAAATCCATCTCTGTATCTTTCATTTCCCCCTTTCTTTCCCGTTTTTCAACATCCCTTTCCTTCACCCTTTATTCATCTACCCCTAGTGCATTCATCTCTCGTTTTAATGTATTGAAATTAATAATAGTGTAAGTCATTCACTTCTCCTTTATATAATAGATAATATTGAAAATGGCTAAAAAACATACATCCCCTGACGAAACCTGGCCCAGTTGACACCCAAAGAATCAATATTTCTATTTAAGTTTAGATATTATTCACCCATGGTAAGTCCGATCAAAAATATACCAACTTTGTCTTTTTTTTGTTCTGTAGTTTTTTTTTTTTTTACTTTTAGCTGGACATTTACACACACAGACAAATTTCCTTTGTATAATAGATAGGCGTTATAATCATCACATCTCCCCCTCTTGCTGTCCTTTCTCTCTCTCTCTTTTTCTTGCTCTTTCTCTCTCTCTCTCTCTCTTTCTTGCTCTCTCTCTCTCTCTCTCTCTCTCTCTATATATATATATATATATATATATATATATATATATATATATGCCTGTGTGTGTGAGGAGAGAGCGAAACAAAAAGGAAGGCAGAGAGTTTACAAGCCACATGTGTGCGTTTTTCCTCTCCTTTATTGACTTATATCACGTGTTAGCTGCCACCCATCTCAACCCTTATGTCTGTAACACCATCCACCCGACCGCCTGAACGTGTGCGGCCATGTGCACTTGCCCAAACCCATCCCATGACGGATCATACTTCCATTAGGATTCGACCCGTCCGTTTTGTCTGGCAAGCAATAATTCATGTCTTTAGTATTTTAACTTGTTTCTTTTTTTTTCTTCTATTACTTTCGTTTTACTTATTTTCTTTCCCTTTTACGTCTCCTTATTTCTCTTTACTTTTTCTTTTTTTCTCTTCTTTTCTTCTGTTTTCTTATAATTTCTCTTCATTTTTATTTCTCTTTTTATTGCTGTTTATTTCTCTTTGTTTTTCTACATTTCCTTCTTTTTCTTTTTTTCTTTGTATTTTTATATTATTTCTTTTTTCTTATTTTTCTTCATATTCCTTTTATTTTATTTTGTTCTTCTGTTTCTTTTTGTCTTTTCATTTCGATTTATTTTCTTCGTTCTTTCTACTTATTTTCCTTCTCTTTCTTTTTTCCTTCGATTTCTTAGTTTTTGTACTTAATTTTTTATTGTTTTCTTGTAATTTTACTTTATTTTCTTCTCCCTTTTTAATTTTTCTTTATTTTCCTCATTTTTTCTTTATTTTCTTCTTTTTTCGTCTTTCTTTTCTCTTACTTCCTTTGTCATTTTAATCTTTCTTTCCCCTTTCTTTTTTTCATTTCGTTTTATTTCTGTTTTCTACTTTTTTTCTACGCATTTCTACTTATCTTATTATTTCTACTTTCCTCTTTTTTCTTCTATTGTCTTCTGAGTTTTTCTTTTTTTAAACTACTTTCTCCCTTTATACATTTTCTTCCGTTTCTGTACCTTTTTCTTCTTCTTTAACGCTTTCGTTTTCTTCTCTCCCTTTTTTCTTTAATCATTCTTTTTAACTAAACTTCGAGCTGTGCCGAGCGGAACCTAACAACCACCTAAGATCAAATTTCAGGCTGACGTGACTCTTTTCACCACATCGTTTCCTTTAGAGTGTGGAGAGGGTGTTGCAACTAGGCTAGAAGTGTGTAATCTACCCATCTGGCTAAAACATCTCTGGTATCTCGGCGGAAGGGGGTTACCAGTGTGCATACCACGCAGCCTACACACATGTGTTTATCTATACATCATTCATCATATGCGACTCGTCAAACTTGTTTATCTATCCCATTTAACTGTTGAAACATAACTGCACACCTCAAAGTGCATGTTGTTGCCGTAATATTTGTGTCTTAATTTTTTTTATTTATATTTACTAACAGCAGTCATGGGTAATGCCAGCGTTTTATCTATGTTATTTGATGGGAAATACCAGTCATTGAGCCATCCCAGTTTGCAAGTCACAGAAGAATCAAGAGCGCATTTTTATTTATATTTTTATCTTAATAATAACAATAACATATATATATATATATATATATATATATATATATATATATATATGTGTGTATAAAAATTTAAATATTAAAAATAACAAAGCTGTTACAAGCTAGACAGTGCAAACATTTAAAAAAATAATTTTTCAATCTTAAATTTTTCGACAATATACGCCTTCATAGGTGCTGTTTTATTTTTTTTCCGGGTTTTGTCGTAAGTTCCCGAGATGTATTTGAAGAAGTATCAAAAAGACAGTCTATATTCAAAGACGGTCGTATGTAGCAGCGCGAGTAAATGAGAAATTGACGATCTTTCTTTTCCTTAAGCATTGTTGATATTTGCAATTTAATATTAAAACAGTTAAAGATGTTAGAAGCCATACAATGCATTTTTTTGTCTTACATTTTTCGGCGGTAGGCGCCTTCATCAAAGAAAATATGTTTTTATGATTTAAATTATATTACAATCATATTCCAAATAAAAATTATATTCAAAGTTCATAGTCGATATTTATTTTTAGTCATACAATATGGTCTAACAATTGTCTAAACAGCGATACTGTTCGCATCTGTCTTAAGGTGTGCACCAAGTAAAAACAGTCGACAAAATCCGGGAATAGTTCATTATCTATCAAAACAAGACTACATTTAAGAATAGATCTATTGTCAAATATATCAGTAAGATTTAAAGTTATTTCCACAGCAAAATGCATATGTTGTAATGCAGGAAAAAGACAAGGTTTTCCTGATGGTTTGTGAATAAAAAGTAATCAGTACCTTTCGTTATACTCTTTATTTGGAGTATGAATTGAAACTAATTAAAATCGTTTAATATATATATATATATATATATATATATATATATATATATATATACGCTGTATTTGGAACGTGATGGTTGATCTATGTATTCTACTCAGAAAAAAGTGAATTAATTTATTTGAGTGTGAGTATATATATGTATGTATATATATATATATATATATATATATATATATATATATATATATATATATATATATAACCTAATGTCTGTGTGTGTCTGTTGTTTGTGTTTCCTATAGTAAGAAAGGTGAGAGAATCTACATAAATTCTAAAAATTTATTCTTATGTAAAATTTACCGGGGAAGAAAATGAAAATGTCTAGGCTATGTGTCGAATGCTTACGTGCCCCTACATCCAAGTGAATTATTTGGACTAACCGTATATCTGATTTTTATGAAATTAAAACACTATCGTTAATACACTAATTACAAAAGAGTTTTCCAATATTGCATATTCTTTCGACTATATTAAGGGCAAGATGGAACAGTAAACACAAATAATTTAATATGCTGTTATGAGCATAATGAAAATATACATAGTAGTAATCCTCATTCAATCCCGCACGACGTCGGGTTATCCTGCTAATATATATATATATATATATATACATATATATATATATATATATATATATATATGTATATATATATATATATATATATATATATGTATATATATATATGTATATATATATATATATATATATATATATATATTTATATATGGTATTATTCATTTATTTATAAAAACTTTATTAGTTACATATGTGCATACATGTTTCAGCTGCGATCTCTTTCGAGAACCAGCTTCCTCAGGCTTTCGAAAAAATGAACTAAGAAACAACAAACTTCTATAATATATGTATTATACTGGTTGGGAAGGGATAGATATACAATTACACAAGCAAGATTAATATCTAATTTCACATTCGCGTCGCTCCCTTTCTTTTACTTTTAATCCTTTAAGTTTATTGAGTATTTTTGACCGCTTTCAAATCCTTCATACATTTTATTACCCTACCGAAGAGCATATTTAACGTCGCCTAAGTATAATCATATGTGTACGTGTGTTCGCAAAAATACCAATTTAACCCTTAACAAGATCAAATATTTGAACGGTCAGCGGATCAGTGTATTCCAAGCTAACCGATATATAAAATGTATCCATATGCGCACATATATACCAACCCGTATACACACACACACACACACACACACACACATATATATATATATATATATATATATATATATATATATATATATATATAGGTCTATTCAACTTCTTCGCGTATACACGCCGTTTTTACAAAATATACATCGTTCTTACCAAATACATAGACTATGAATTAAGGAATATACCCATCGATATTCATCCTGTAAATTTATTTATATACACGTTCATACATATCATTCTACTTATATACCTCTCTGTGTGTTCGTATTCCATAATTATATGGATATATCATACCGCCTACATGCAGGAAATGATAACATTCCCTGCTTCAGTATCCCACATCACCCAGCGTATCTAATTATCCTTATTCAACTTGTTCATAAATGGACCTCCGCTAGCATTAATTCAAGGAACAGACATAAAGCAAACATTAGAAAGGCAGACAACAAAATTAAACTTAAAATATGAGTATGCAATACAATTACTAAGTCTCGGGTAAAGAAACACACACTAGTTTTAAATAAACTAAAATGCAGGTTAAATATGAACATAAAAGTTCAGTATAACATATGAAACAAAAGAAAGTAAATAAAAATAAAGAGAAAAAAAGATAAAATGACAACCTACACTAAAGTAACATAGAATAACATAACATAATGAAATAAAAATAAAAATAAAATAAAAATAAAGCTTGTATAATAGTAGGGTTGGGTGCAGAGTAAGTTCAGCTATAGGTTTACAGCAATGTTTGTAATTCAATATCTGCTCTTTTATAAAATTATTTATTTTCCCCTATCTTTAAACCTTATAATTTCCAGTTTCTCACATCAGCAAGAAAACAGGGTCAATTAAATGATCCACAGGTCCTGGCTTTTCTGATAAGATGCTCTTGAACTTTCAAACATACCAGAATCCCAGTACTAAGGTATAGTTTAGCATGTATCTTTGCTGTTGAATTATATCAGAAACTTAGAGAAATAAACGTTGACGGATTCATATATATATATATATATATATATATATATATATATATATATATATATATATATATATATATATATATATGTATATATATATATATATATATATATATATATGAGTGGGGAATTATCCACATAATTACACATTTGCGTTAAGCATCATTATTAATTCAAAACTTAATTAGATGAATCAGAAATAATATCGTAAAATATTTAGTCAATAGTCATTTAGCATTGTATTTAGATTTACGTTTTTACACACTTGTTGAAATGAATTACTATCCTTTGTTATTATATATATACATATATATATATATATATATACACATATATATACATATATATATATATATATATATATATATATATATATATATATATATAGGGCATATCGGGGGCTCTGGGTAAAAGTAATATCATTCAAGTTTGGCAAGCTGCATCCTACATGGTAGGGTGGACGGCATCACTGGTCTTCACTCATATAAATCTCTCATATGTTGGCTCCAAGCGCCATGCCCCGTGAAACCACTTCAGCTAGAAGGCTAAACCATAGGTGGGGGTGGTGTAATTACACGGCACTACTTTGCGTATTAATCCCTTAGACGCAAATCACCGACCATGGCAGATGAGTTCTCAGAAAAACTTTAATGACAGCTTGAAATACAGCCATTAGATAATGGACCACTGCCTTGTGGGTATATCCGAGAGGAGAAAAAGCTATAGGAGTATACCAAGAAACTGAATGTTGAGTAAAGCCCCTAAGGCGGTTGGATATCACAATTACTTCTTTCCGGCAGCTCCGGCAGCTCCGGCAGCTCAGCGTGTGCCAAACGTATTGCTCATATACAAATTGCCCAGGCTTTCGCTCTGGAGAGGCCACTTAAGTGCAGCTGTTTACAGCGTCAGAAACTACACGGGAGACAGCAGTTACGAGTAATAAGCTAGGGACGATTGGCGAAACTTCAGGCGCTACGGATTGTCTCCGACTGTGGGTGGAACAACCGCAGTCCGACTGGTCAGCTACCACTTCCCTTAAGATGGGAAGTCCCCAGCCAGAAATGGTGATAACCTGCCACAGTATTCCTGCTTCAATGGCTGCTTGGAGCTAGGGAAAATACTAAAAATCAGACTGAAAACTGTGTACCAAACCAGCAAAGATAATTAAAACCAAACATATTACGATTAACAACCTGATAATCTGATTATTTCCAACAGGTCAATGACTCCTAAAAACAGTTATCATCGACCGGAAGCTCACAAGACTCAATATCGACGTAGCGGCACAACAGGAAACAAGACTCGTGTCAAGCGGCAGCTTCGGAGAACAACACTATGTGTTTCTGGCATGAGAGGAACCCGAGGAACCCGAGGAACTTAGACGGCATGGGGTTGGATTTACAGCGAATAACTCTCTACTCACCACTGTAGAACTAGCATCCAGTGGCACAGCCAGAATCTTGTCTCTCCGCTTATTAGCCGCCTCACGCCAAGCGAACATCCTGAGCATTTACGCTCCTGCGTTATGCTCTCCAGCCGAGACCAAAGACTAATTCTATGAAGATCTTAATATCACGATCAAAGACATCCCTGTCACGGATAAATTGTATCTGCTCGGTGACATCAATGAAAGCGTAGGTTCTGACCATAACTCTTAGCGCAACTACATTGTGTTTTAGGTGTCGGCAGGCTGAATGAGAATGGGCAGAGGCTCATTGGGTTGTGCTCCTATCACACCATCTGCATAACGAACGCATTATTCGCCACCAAGCCACATTATCAAGTACCCTAGCAACACCTCATATCCTATCACTGGTATCAGCTAGACCTTGTCATGACACAGATACCCTGATTAAACTGTGTTCTCACCACACTTAGCTACCACAGTGCTGACTGTGACACTGACCACTTCATGGTTGGCAGTAAAGTCCATCTCCAGTCCAAGTGGATCCATTGAACCAAGCAGAAAAGCCCTGTCGCATTAACGCCAGCAGAACGGCAATAGCTGACCTACGCGAGTACTTCACCAACACCATCAAAGACGTCATTAAAGACTGTATTACTAGCAATGCTGTAGAGATGTGGGTTCACATCAGTGTGCCACTTACAACTCCGCAGTGACCACCTTTGGCAGGAAAGAGAGGAAAACCCCGGACTGGTTCGAAGCCGGCACTGCGTAATTAGAGCAATCAATGCCAAAAGAGAAGCCCTCGTTAACTACAAAAGAAAGCATTATAAGAAGATAGTCATTGCACTTAGGTAGGCCAGGAACGACGCTCAACGAATCGCTCGGCGCTGTACAGATGACTACTCGCTAAACCTCTGTGAGAGCATCCAGCTCTCTGCTGACTGCAGTGATATTCGTGGCATGTACGATGACTTGAAAAAAGGCTTTTATCCCAACCATAAACAGAATCTTATCCCTGATATCAACTGCCGTTGACAAAATATTAGACCGCAGCAGACAGATGGAGGGGTTGGCTGAGCCCTACCAGAAATCTTACGCGGGGGGGGGGGACACGTCACAGACGCAGCCACCCAGAGCACTATCAACCTAACTGTTAAAGAAGAGCTCGACGTTTTCTCTCTGTAACAAAACTAAACAAGTCCATCGACTCCCCAACCTGTGGTAAAGCTCCAGGAAATAATGGCATCCTATCTAAAATCATCAATGTGGGAAAGACAACAGTCCTGTTCCACCACCTGCACCAGCTACTGCAGCAACGCTGGCAAGAAGAAACAGTGATGCAAGCATCATCACTCTGTACCAAATTTAGAGTGACCACGGCGACTGCAACAACTTCCGTTGAATATCTCTCTCCAATGTTGTCTTCAACAGGCTATAGTTACTTGTAGAGTGTGTGTACTGCGAAGCAAAGTGAGGGTTTAGAGCAGTAATATCAATTGTCGGCATGTTCTTTTCTCTACATCTTCAGGAAAAATGCCATGAAAAGAGACAACCACTGTACATCGCCTTCATTGGCCCAACAAAGGCCTTTCACCTTGTCAGCAAAAAGGGACTTTTCACTCTGTGCAGAAGATTGGATGTCTCCCCAGGCTACTGAAAATTATTACATTATTTTCATGTGGGCATGCAAGGCACTGTGCGTACGATGCCTCTTTCTCGGACTCTTTCCCAATCAAGAGCGGGACAAAACAGGGGTGTGTACTCGCCCCAACACTCTGTGGCAGTTTAATCTATGTGCTGTTGTCCTACGCCTTCAACAAGTCGGAAGATAGAGTGTACCTCCATGCCAGAAGCAGTGGCAGCCTCTTCAATCTTGCTCGCCTTCAAAGCTAAGACCAAAGTGCCGACGGTACTTATACGCAAGATGCTCTTCGCTGATAATGCAGCACTAACGGCACACTCTGAAGAGACATTGTCACGACTCATCACCTCTTTCGCGCACGCATGCAAAGAGTTTGGCATGACCATCAGCCTAAAAGACTAACATACTCGGGTAAGCATCACCATTGGTGACTAAACCTTCGAGGTTGTTGAGGACTTCACATACCTTGGCTCCATCATCTCCAGTAATCTCTCCCTAAATGTAGAAATCCACAAACGTATCGGCAAGGTGACAACAGCCATGGCTCCCTTGACGAAGATAGTTATGAATTAAAAAATATATGCGGACCACCGCATACACCAAGATGAAGGTGTACTGGGACTGCTTTATAGCAGTGAATCTTTGAACATCTACTCCCGCCGGGAGAACAGATTCCACAACTTTCTACCTACGCAACCTCAAGAGAATCTTCGAAGTCACCTGGCAAGACCACATCTCAAACAAGACCGTACTTGATCAGGAAGAAATCCGGAACATGTTCGCTCTACTCACCCAAGGACGCCTCCGGTTGTATGACCATGCCAGGAGAATCGATGATGGCAGGACTCCAACAGGTATTCTTTATGGCGAGCTTGCAACAGACTCCAGCACAGCAGGAATACCTATCCTACGCTATAATGATGTCTGAAAGCGAGATATGAAGGCAGATGGCATCGACGAAACAGGCTGGGACTCTATCGCTGGAGATCGCTGCCACTTGAGAGAGCTGTAGAAGCATGCTGCAAGAGGAGTGAAGAGAAGAGGGAGAAGCGGCGGAGGGGGAGGAGAGAGCATAAACTGCACATAGCAGCTACAGAGCTCTCGAAACCAAACACTACCTACACCTGTGGCAACTGTAACAGAGCCTGTCGATCCATGATAGGATTGCACAGTCACCGCAGACGCTGCAACAAACAAATCTGAGGCGCAGTACTTTATTGTCTCCTGAGACAAACGGATGTCAACAATCTCTCTCTCTCTCTGTCTTTTTTACTCTCTCTCTCTCTCTCTCTTTCTCTCTCTCTCTCTCTCGTTATATATATATATAAATATATGTATGTATATATATATATATATATATATATACATATATATATATATATATATATATATATATTACTATTTAATGTATCCACATGACATTTTATAAGGAGATATAATTTTTTTATGTATCAATTTTCAGTATTTACTTCAACAGTGATCGATACGTAAGTAGAGCTAGGTAGTAAGCTATGAAAATATATGTATGGCAATTAAGCTACACAGAGGCTCCCGCATTTCATCCCCGGGAGGAATCCTCAGGCATTTTAGCCTGAAGATTCCCCCGGGGATAGAACGCGGGTGCCTCTGTGTAGCTTAATTGCCATAAATATATTTTCATAGCTAACTATATATATATATATATATATATATATATATATATATATATATATATATATATATATATATATATATATATATATATATATATATATATATATATATATATCCCCGGGGGAATCTTCAGGCTAAAATGCCTGAGGATTCCCCCCGGGGATGAAATGCGGGAGCCTCTGGGTAGCTTAATGGTGAGTAACGTGGTCACATTATTAGTAAATATTAACATTAATATTATATATATATATATATATATATAATATTAATGTTAATATTTACTAATAATGTGACCACGTTACTCACCATTTTACCTAGAATATATATTCCAAAATTAATAATAATCTAGGCATTAGTTTAGGAGATCATCACATTTATATATATATATAGTTAGCTATTAAAATATATTTATGGCAATTAAGCTACACAGAGGCACCCGCGTTCTATCCCCGGGGGAATCTTCAGGCTAAAATGTCTGAGGATTCCCCCCGGGGATGAAATGCGGGAGCCTCTGTGTAGCTTAATTGCCATAAATATATTTTCATAGCTTACTACCTATCTCTACTTACGTATCGATCACTGTTGAAGTAAATACTGAAAATTGATACATAAAAAATTATATCTCCTTATAAAATGTTATGTGGATACATTAAATAGTAATATATATATATATATATATATATATATATATATATATATATATATATATATACATACATATATTTATATATATATATAACGAGAGAGAGAGAGAGTAAAAAAGACAGAGAGAGAGAGAGAGAGAGATTGTTGACATCCGTTATCCGTTATATATATATATATATATATATATATATATATATATATATATATATATATATATATATATATATATATATATATATATATATATATATATATATATTCGGAATTCCGGCACATAGCATCAAAAAGAATTAAAATACATTTTGATAAAAAATATTAATTCAGGTTAATTCAGGTTAGTTTCGTATTGGTATGTTTTAAAATAATACTTCAAATATAGATTACCTAAATTATATAATGATATTTATTTGCAGGTTAATTCATTATAATAATAGTTATCATCTAGCCAGGTTTAAATATTGGTTTCTCACAAATGATCTTCGGTCAATGTGTCTTTGCTTTTATATTACAATATAGCTGCCTGCCCAAGGTAGTGATTTCAGAGACGCCATGCATCAGATGTGAGTTGTTTTGATTTTCGGACCTTTTTTTGTTGTCACATCGCAATGTACTATTCCACGAATTAAGAACTTTGTTTGCCTTTCTGATGTATTCAGAGAGCAAAGATCCGATATTGGCATAGAAATGTTAGTTGGTCTGATACTGAATGTAACGGAAACGCAAAATTGTATAAAAAAAGTTTTTTTTGAAAATAATGTTTAGTAAGATCAATAAAATCCCATTTCTGGGAATGTAACAAAATCTTGTTTTATATATATATATATATATATATATATATATATATATATATATATATATTGTAAACTTGGCAGTTCAGTACGTGCACTCTACCCCAATCTGCCTCTGCCTCATAAAAATATGTTAAATTAGTTAAATACAAAATAATAAGAGATGAAAGGAATTGTTTTTCATCAAATTTTTACTTTTATTAAATACATATTTAAAAAGATCGATGCACGCATATGTATGTGCTTGGTAAAATTGTAAACTATTAAACATTATGAAGGTGGCTAATGTGTGCACATTATTTTGTTTTACATATAAACGGTATCATTTAGTCTAATCTCACCGAAACGGTACCATAACCCTGAAAGAAATAAAAGCATTAAAATTTAAAACTCAGGTTATATGTATTTTTATATTGTCCTATGACAAGTATTTTACTAGTATATATATATACATATATATATATATATATATATATATATATATATATATATATATATATATGTGTGGGGGGGTGTATGTGGGGGTGTGTGTGAATAACAAATACATTTACTCAGGCACAGACGAACAACACAGGTAAGAAAAACATTTTTAGTAACAAAATAAGTTAGCAAAAATGTATCTGGAACACAAAATTAGATCTAATATACGGAACGTTTTTGTTCTTGTTTTTTTTTAAGAGAAGCGGGATCTGATCAACTCTGCTGGGAAGCAATGAGATTCCCGAAACAGTTTTTCATGGTAAACAACACGTGATCCCTTAAATAATATCAAGACTAGCGTAAATTTTTGAAAGCTAACTAATATAGTGACTGTAAAAAGTAAATTGACTTACAAGCGAAGTAATTTTCCAAGGAAGGATTTGGCACTAAAATTGTTTTATTTCTTTTAATATATATTTTAATGGTTAAAAAACTTCCAAGAATATATATATATATGTGTGTGGGGGGGTGTAAGGAACACTTTTAGTTGATAAACAAAAACATTTTTTGAATTACTCTCGGTGAGATTAATCTATATATACTTTTAGTAAAATATATATTTTTAGATACCCAGGCTATATTTCTATTTTTACAGTTGAAAATAAGCTCAATAATAAATATGTTATATCAATTAGAGCTTTTATGATGTAATGATGATGATGTTCGTCAATTGCTTGCGAAGATGACCGTGATCATGTAGTTTTTTTGTGGGTCAGGAGATGGTTCGTCAGTCCGATCCGAGCTCGGAAGTATCTCCCGCATGTAGACCACCTGTTTGATGCTTCTGTCGCCGAGGTGTGAACTGCTCTTTTCTTTCGAATAGCGCGATTTAGCTTGCGTACCCCAATGCGTGCAAATTCAGCAATCGTGGGCCCTTTGTGGCTTACAGTACGCCAGGAACATCTATTCGTAGCTAAGTTTTCCCATTAGTCGGAATACAAACCGAACTGTTTTAGAGACACCTTTAAACTGCACTTGAATCGTTTCCGCTGTCTCCCGTACAGTTCTTTCCCCTTTGGCAAGCTCACTGTAAAAGAGCTGTTATCGGTGTCTGTAATCTCACATTCGGCATATATGTCCCGCCCATACTGACAGGAGGATTAATCGGGCTTAAACGTCTGTGACTTGCCACTTGATTTTCATCAATCTACGTAGGCAGTCTACGTACAAATGGTTCAATTTTTTAGCGTGTCTGGCATATACGGTTCAAGTCTCGCAGGCGTACAAGAGGATGGTAATGATCACAGCTCTGTATACCTGAAGTTTGGTCTGCAGCCGAATTCCTCTACGCTCCCCTACGGTTTATCGAAGACGTGCAAAGCCAGCACTTGCTTCATTGTCTATGTGAACGGCCCTTGACAGGGTACTGCATCAGTAAGTGAACTTGTCTACGACTTTAAGGTTGGTTCTATGAATTGAGATCTGTGACTAAATATATTGTTTTCTCGGTACAAGCTAGCACATTACCTCGGTCTTCTTTAGAGTGATAATCAACTCAAAGTTGTCGCGCGCTTTTAGAAAACGATTAACAATGTGTTGCATGTTTGGCTTTGTGTTTGCATTGAGGGCACAATCATCAGAAAACAGAAGGTCTCCTATTATGATGGTCTTAACCCTGGCGACAACACTAAGTCTAAATAGCATAAACTCTTAAAGTATATAAATTAATCTTACTATCATAAATCCTAAATATGTATTAATAATAATTTTAAATATTCGAATCCAGTTCCGGAAATAAATAGTCAACAATGTCCATTTTATGTACGCGCGTTTCTATAAATCACTTTTATTAGCAAAATTAAATTTAAGTAAAGTTTCCAACTACTAGATTTTCTTCATTAGCATAATAAAATGTTTCAATTACAATCCCGGGTAATATTATAGGAAGCATATGGATGTACAGAAATTGGTAAGACATTCGCAAATTAAGAGAAAACACGTAAATTATTTTCAAAAGTGTTGCTTCTTAACAAGATACATTCGCACAAAAGTCCAAAACGATGTTTGGGCATTATAATTTAAAAATAAAGATGTGGGATATATATATATATATATATATATATATATATATATATATATATATAACTTATATATATATATATTTATTCTATTTCGTAAACTTTACTTAAATATAGATTTTCTAATAAAAATTATCTTCATAAATGCGCGTACATAAAATAGACGTTGTTGAATATTTAATTTTGGAATTGTATTCGAATATTTGAAATAATAATTAATATATTTTTAATCTTTATGATCTACCATATTAATGTATATATATATATATATATATATATATATATATATATATATATATATATATATATATATATATTTACACACACACATATATATATCTTTGGGAATGTTATTTAATATGAAAGGTTTCAAATATTTTCCTTCCGTTTACGCTCAATTAGGAAACATGAAGATCACTTTTTTATAATCCTTTTCATATTTTATGGAATTGGGTTCACTTCCCATCTTAATTCTCTCCAAAATGGGTCATGACTTACTGGTCTTTAAGACAAGTGTACGCATCTCCGTTTTCGTCATACCACTTGACTTTCTTCTATTCACTATTTCCGAGCAACCGGGAAATTACAAGACAGATCAAAAACAATTTTTAAAAAAAACACACTAAAATACAAAATATAATAAATTGAGAAATTATTTACATTACAAAATAAGCATTTGCTCAGGGATCAGGTTACTTCAGGTAAATTCATTGAGATTCAAATTAAAACGTATGAACGTTTTAAATGGGACTACCGTAAACGTAATAAAATGCAACTAAATTCTGGTAATTATTTCTTTTCCTTTAGAAATAAAAATGCACGCGTAATTACGCGCATGCTCAAAAACATGGAATGGGTTAAAATCAGGCGGACAAATGAAATAGAAGATGTGTAAACTTGCGTCCTCACAGACTGTAAGTAAAGGATCATTTAACAATGAATGATCTTTGAGATAATCATGTTGACACTAGTTCTCATGAGATCATCGAGAAAAAGTACGTTAAGCCTTGTTCCTACTATATAGGTGATCATTACAAAATACCATGCTTCGATATGAAGGCCACGACCTTCATAACGAAGGTCAAAGTAGAAACCGACTTTACTGTTTGCCCGCTAGCATTACGTATTTTTCTGTCATTTACGAAAGATAAATATGCCTTCCGTTTGTGTCGTTCCATATTGCGAGGGGAATTATAAAAATTGCCCCACAGTTAATGCTTTTTTTCCGAAAGATAAGGAACTATTTCGGACGTAGATACATTTAATTAAGCAAGATAACTTCAGTTCTACGAAATATAGCAAGGTACATGCAATGGTGTTTTTATAACATAATAAACTAGTAAATGTATGCGACCAGCAGGTGCATATTTATTAAGTTTAATAAAATATGATGGCAGGCGGACAAAATCTGTATTTATATAATCATTTTTCAAAAGATCTTTTATTAATAAAATGAAAGTAAAGTACCTTATTTATCGATGCCAAACGAGAACGAAGACCCCAAAAATATTTTTATAAATAAATTTAATTAAAACCTATTTTCTTTTTTGATGTGAAAATAAACGCAGACACAACATTTTTTTGTATAACTAAAATGAAGTCAAACGTATTTAACTTTTATAAATGTCAAGCGCGAAAGAAAATAACAGAAAATGACAACATGACCACCAGCGATTAAGGTATTGCATCAAAGTTCGATGTTCAAGCCTTTAAAAACTAAATTAGAATTTTATTTCAGGATAAAAATATAATGTAAAACTAATTAATAAATTCCATCAAAAATGTGTGCGAAAGGTTAACAAAAATAAGCGAGATATTCAAATAATAATATATTTAAATAGATTGTTTGTTTTGAAAAAAACACATATTCAAAGAAACTGTTCGTTTTCACAAATTGTAATTTCTTTAAAAAAATTGTCCGTTTGATAACAACCCCCCACCAAAAACAATGACTGTTTTAAGTTATTACACATTTTTACAATATAGCAAATAAACGGTTTGTATTGCAAAAAACACACGTTTTAATTTATTTAAAAAAATGTTCTATTAATTAATTTAAATTGTTGATTTTGTGTTACTTTACTGAATTCGTAATCTTTCATGTTTGATTTACTTTTCATGTTTGATTTACTTTTAAGTTTAAACAAATCCAGGATTATCGACCTTTGACGCCATTGTAACTCTTCACAAAAAGGAACAAAAATCTCTACTCTGCACAAGTGCCTTAATTTTAATTTTAACTATTTAGTAATTTGAAAAAATGTTTTAAAGTTTTACAGGCTTATACGTAATACTCCACTACCCGTTTTTCTCAACTTTTTTACTGACTAAAAACTGTGACTATAATACAGACAGACAGACGGGCAGACAAGAGAAGATATTCATAACAATTGATGATGTAGATAAAAATTAAATGTTCTTGATAGAAATTATTGGAGCATTATTAGACAGCAAGTTAGACTTATTATATGCCGTATCATCAAATCTCCATGTCCTAAAATCATTCTGTCTCTGGTAATTGGATCTTATTTAGCAGTACATGTATTCTGAAGTGATGTGAAAATTAATACTATAAAGGCGTATAACATTCCTAAGCATGTAACTGATGAAAATACTTTACATATTTTGATGGAGAACATGAAAAAAACTGAATATACAAGAATAGCAAACTAAACCTTAAAATACAATTTCTATATTAAAATGAATCTTGTCATTTC
Source organism: Sepiola atlantica (assembly GCA_963556195.1). Taxonomy (NCBI): domain Eukaryota; kingdom Metazoa; phylum Mollusca; class Cephalopoda; order Sepiida; family Sepiolidae; genus Sepiola; species Sepiola atlantica. The sequence goes on along the minus strand of OY744516.1, from coordinate 135,118,847 downwards.
TGTTATTAGTGCACGATGAGTCATTTAAATATTTCAATGCAATTAAATTCATATACGAACAGATAAACATAATGACACTGAATAGGGTTAATTATTCGAGTTAAATGATGATATTTTCTTGTTATATAACTGCTCCCTTATAGGGTGCAGACTGTTAAAAGACACTAAAGATTTTATTTTACCAAGTTATTCGACCATCAGAAGACTAACTTTATCAATTACTATGAATCCTGTAGTTGAACAGCATGATAACAATTTTCTTATGTATATTGAAAGTAAGTTCAAGTTACTAGTGCAAGAAGACATCACAGTATCTTGACTTGTTGATGAAATTCATCTAAAACCTTTTTGAGTATAAGAGTGGTAATGTTGTTGGCTTAGCCAACAACATCAATGAAGCCGCAACAAGTGCATATGCTTTTGTGCTTAGCAGTGTATTCTCACAATATAAGGATGTTATGAATGTTATGCCAACTAAATGTCTTCTAGCTGAGACCTTCTTTGACACAATAAAACGTTTAATAATTGGTTTAGAAGAGATAGGTTTTAGAGTATTATGTGTTATAACAGATAATAATGCAATAAATAAAATAAAAGTTATGTCTTTCTTTTGTAGGCCAGTAAAGCTTTCGATTGTATATCCACATCCCGTTATAAAGTCTAGACCTTTTTTCTTATTATTCGACTCAGTACGTACATTAAAATACATTAGAAACAACTGGCTTGGCCAAAAAGATGCAAGTAAATGCATGATATTGCCAAAGTGTTGTTATAATGGAAATCATCAATTGGATAACATACAAAGTGCTCCATTTTCTAGTTTACACAAACTTTATGCCCTCGAATCTCAATCCTTTTTTAAATATTGTTACAAATTGACTTGAAAGGCTATTTCACCCATTAATCTCGAAAAGAAAAATGTTACTTTGGTTCTGCAAATTTTTTATGCATACACTATTCAGGGATTGCATGTCCTTAAGAAACAGGAACGTTTGCCACACTTGTTGCAGAAACTGCAGAATACATGAAGATATTTTATATTTGGTGGACAATACTTAATGCAAAAACACCATACAAAGGCTGTCGGCTTCGCAATAAATATGCTAATCAACTTAAACTAAATGAAGAAAATTATTAATTTCTCTCTGAATTCTGTGACTGGTTTAAATGTTGAAATCGCATTCCTGGAAGAACTGGGAAATTATCAAAGGAAACATACACTGTTTACATCATACTACAGATGCCATTCTTGAACTGACTAAGTATTGCATAAAAAAATGAACATAGTGTATATATTACCTGGCAATTTTCAAACAGATAACCTTGAGGTAAAGTTTGGCCAGTACCGATAACTAAGTGAGAATCAATATAACATCTCTATACGTCAAGTGTTTGAATGTGAGAAAAAACTCAGAATGTGTTCAGTATTAAACTGAGTATGCTACTTAATAACTGAACTACTGATTTGAAGAATGTACAAAAAGATAACTGCGATGAAATGACAAGGGAGCAATAGTTATGTGTTTACAAATTTAACATAGATGCAACAGATCATGATGTTAATCAGTGCAGAGAAGAGTTTTGCTGTTATCCAGTTTTTAAGAAAATGAAATAAAATAGTTTCAAGAATTTAGTATCTGGAAGCGATGTTGTGGAAGAAATACCTGAAATAAACATCTATTTTCAGGGTATTAATAGAGGTTCTTTATTATATCCTAATTATATGATGACAAATTATGTTCTATATAATTATGTAGTTGCTGGTAAACTGGGTAAGAAAATATTCGTTTCTTCATTCCGTACATCAAAGACAATTAGCTATGTACATAACATTCAATGTTTTGTTAGTCTTATCTTCTTGTTCATGTTCACTCTTGTGATGAAGGTCACAGTATAGAAAAAATAGAAAGAATGTTTATCTGGAGCTCTTCAAAGTTTCTGCTAAACATTTTTTGTGGTAAGGAAAATGATCATATAAGTAAGAAAAAAATAAGCAGAAAAAGAAAATTTCAAACATTTAATAAAAATAACCAACAGATTTTTACATAAATTAGATTAAAAAACTATTTCTGCACTAGTAACTTGATTGTTTGTTTGTATTTAAATTATTTGTTTTAATTTAATTTGTTTTATTTTTTGTAATTTGTCGTTTGTTTTCGTTTTTAGACCAACTTGTCATTTGTTTTTATTTAAATTTATTTGTTGTTTGTTTACATTTTTATAATTATTCATTTTTAGCGGTTTTCAAATCATAAACCGTTTCGGCTATTTCCGGGACTGGCTATGGATTATCTGTCGACACTCAGGACTGACTATGTAAGTACTGAACTTATCTGGGTACCTATTCATTACAGGTACCCATTATTTTCTGTTAAATAAGACAGTAATTTGCAACCAAATAAATACACAAACGTACCTCACAAAACATACGATAGAAGAAGACTTTCTTTTTTGTTTTACATCTTCGTCAAACAAAGTCTACGGTTCCGCGAGGTTATGGGCCGTTTTTGCTTCTTTTTTTCCTTGAGGCTTTCTATACATACCATTAAATAAAGGCGATTACTGTGTAGCGAAAAAATTGTCAAACGACGTGTAAGGTGTCGCGTGCTTGATTAGTTCCCGCGACCACCAGATGGCATACGTGTCTTCGGGCATTTTAGGGCGTTTAGCTGTAGGGGCTTTTCGTGCACGACCGCAGACCTGCTTCCTTAGAATTACGGTGCCTTTTGCGTAGACGCTGTTCGCAAGTCGTTGTTATTCTTTCATTTAATGTAGTTATTTCGGGTAATTGTTCATTAATTAAGTCTAGGGAATTAGCACAACACAGATACGCAATTATGTATATTTTGTTTTACATTCTATCTGTAAGGGTTGTATCAAGTTATCTGAAGCGAACTGTTTATTGAACTGGTGACAGTGATAGCATTATTTGAAGATAATATGAGAAAATGAATAAAACTACGGTAGTATCAATAATTGTAAGAGCACTAGGAACAGTTTCGAAAAACCCGGATAAAGCTATTTGGCTTCGAGCAATATGTAGAATGAGTTCTCATACTACTGGAAAAGCACGAAGACTATTGAAATCCTGATGTTGACGATTGTCATCGTAGGTTGCCTTTGGACTCTCCTTCCCCGCTCCTTATTTTTCCCACCATGCCAACATGCAGAAATTTAAATGTAATGTGAACAAACATTTTGTTGCCCACGACGGTTGACCCTTATAAATCTGTCTCCTATCACATTAGCCCCTTATCCTTTAGTGACAATATGCTTTGTTTGAAGCGAACAATAGTAAAAAAAAATAAAAAAATTAGAGAAATAAATTTTTGAAATGGTGATCGGAAGAAGCGGGGAATAGTAAAACTCTTGGGAGACATGTTGTCACTCAGACTCCAAAGAACATCACATGCTTTTTTAAGTGAGCAATTTACTCGTGTAAAAACGTTTAGTAAGCTATGAATAATAATACTCCCACCCCACCCCCACGCACACACACAAAACAATACTACCAACATCGGATAACTGTAGGATACAACTTGACATTTCTACAGGATGCATTTCAGTTATATATTTTGATGTTGTAATCTTCGAGTTTCGCGACATGGTATCCTATCACTAAGACGACACAACCGTAGATAATCTATGGCTAGTTAGTATTCAAGCAGTAATAACCAACCGGAAACAATATGACATATATTAGTATTTATATATATATACCTTTCTCTCCCTCTCCTCTCCGATTTTCTCCCTATATGTATATATATATATATATATATATATATATATACTATAAATATACTCGATCCAGGTTGGGTAAAATAAATCCCGCCAGTAGAACAGTGGTGTCCAACCTTTATGTCTAATTAGGATATAATTGTACTAACTCTTATGTCTAGAATCCTTTTTTCCAGCTATTGTTTTTATTCTAGACATTGTCTAAAATTTAAGGCTCAAACTTAATTGGTGTTAAAAAGAAATGAAAATTCAAGGAATCTTGTGTAAGTAGTTGCTAATGAATATGGATCATATGTAATGCAAATCTGAAATATTTTTATTTTTAAATTGGAAGTTTGTATCTATATTATATCCACTAAAAACCTTTAAAAAACTAACACAAAACTGAAATTTAAGGAATATACATTAGTTGATGTCAAATAGCTTTTAGGAGGTATCTGAATTTTCACCTAGGATTGCCACGACCTTTTTGCCCCTTTTCATAAAACTAAATAAAACAAAATATAACCCACATTACCCATCCATACGGCTAGCAGTTGTGTAATAACAAGCGTATTGCACTAATTTCATGTCGATTTACGAAGATTAAAATCCAGATATTATGCTAAACCTTTTGTCCAAAATACTTATTCTAATTTCGATCAAAATTAATTACATGATTTTTTTTTATTTCAGGAAATATCTATAGTTTAAAGCTTAAGGAGTATTAAGAATCAATTGAAATTCAGGGAATCTTGCCTAATTAGTGTAGACACTAATGGCTATGGATATAATTCAATGCAATCTAGCATATTTTAATTTTTGAATATAACGTTGGGTTCATATTATAGCACTAAAACCTCTTTAAAATACTAAAAGAAACTGAAATTTAGGGAGTATTCATTCATTTATGCCTAATATATGTTATTGAAATTTCACAAAAATTGGAGGTATCTGAATTTCTCACCCTATTTCCCCTTTTGTTCAAAACTAAATAAATCGAAATATAGCCCATATTACCAACCCATACGCCTTGCAGCTATGTGCAAACAATTCATAATCATCGTTTAAGTAGTTTAGGAGTGAACTTCTTGCATACAAATATACAAGCACTAGTAGAATACCCATCAGATGATGGGTAAAATGAATTCCCCGTACCGAAGCGTTGTGTACCAATTTTACGTCCTCTTACGAAGGTAAAAATCAATATATAATGATACTAAATCTTATGTCAAAAACACTTATTCTAATGCTGATCAAAATCAATTAGATGATTTTGATTCTAGAAAATGTCTACAATTAAAAGTTTAAGTGGTAGGTAGTTTTGTTTTACGGCATATCAACCCTTTTTGGGTTATTTAATGCCGAATCTGGTCATTATAGTAAAAGTTTTTATGCTTCAAGTTCTAAAAATAAAATAAAAAAGGGGAGGGAGAAAGGGAGAGGGGCTGTTGTTTTTGTTTTTGGTTTTGTAGAACATAAATCAGTTTTACAAAAAAAAAAAAAAAAAAAAAAAAAAACGTCAATGTAGGTGAATTTCGTCTCAGGGAGCCACAGGGCAGCCTGATCTGGTATCACCAGTAAAAGTTTAAGTTGTTTTAAGTAGAAATTAAAATTCAGCGATCTTGCTTAATTTGTGTCTAATGACTATGGATCAAATTCAATACAAATCGTATTCATTTCGATTTTCAAATCGGTCAGTGAGCCCATAGTATGTCCCATTAAAACTCTTTCAAATACTCCGAAGTAACTGAAAATCGGAGTATACTTATCAACTAGCTGGACCCTGTAGAAATTAAACGTTGTTTTCTACATCAATCTGTATGATTTACTGTTAATAATTATAAACCTTTTGAAATTGTTTGTAAGGGTCAATACTATTACGAAAACGACACTTTCGTCTCCCGACAAAATAATCGTCATTGTCAGCTAAATATTATTTACCAAAATGAAACGAATACGTATATTTTTATTTATTTAAACTGGAATTATTTTATTTTATTTTTAACATAGTCAAAATCAAATCAACAAATACACATTATTAAAATTGCATGAACTTGCACGTTGATCAAGTCTGGCACAATTATTTTCTGGCAGCCCAACTCCCCACCAAGTGTTCCTTTATAAATTTGACCCTATCACAGAAGCTCCATTACGCTTCGGTGGAAATATTCATTATTTTGGTAAGATAATAGTTCTAAAAATTAAGCAATGGAGATGTGGCGCGACGGATAAAATTGCTAAGTATAATCAGTTCTAAGTGCCAGTCTTCTAGGGACTGACGATTCAATCCCCAGTACGAACGATACTGAGAATAAAATAAAGAATTACTTAAAGCTTCTATCCGGTGATGGCTGATGGAAAGAGAACCTTGTGGATTAAATAAAGAGTTCCCTTCGAAATTCCGTACAGATTCTAGAGTTCGAAAAGAAAATAGTCAGAGGTTACATTGGCCGAAACGTTGTGAGAATTACATCCAATATGAAAACAGCAGTCCGAATCATTCAAATAATACAAAGAAAAACGAAAAGGATTTCCCACCGGATGTCATTCAGACATGTCACACTTGTAACACAAGACTCGGTTTTATGTTATTCTTATCGCAACTTTATAGAATTCGTTTTATAAAGAAAAAATGTGTATTGACTAATTCGAAGAATATTTTCCCCAATTATAGTCGTAATTGCCAAATTAAATAACTTTGTGAACCAGATTAAATTTCTTTTACTTCTACGCATCGTTTTGTGCATGTGGTTTTATTTTTTCTAAATACGAGATTCGCTGTACTTCCCTCTCTCAGATTAAATTCAAGTTATAAATCATTCTTTTACACCATCAAAGATGTTGTATTTTACGAATCTCAACTTAAATGATATTTTATACCATTTCATGTTTGTTTAATTAAATGTCGGGAATGGTTAGATTCGGTGCGATATGATAGCACTGTTATTTTTCTTGTACAAGTCATCGTTTTGCTGTTTCAATGGATTGGTTGTTTTGTTCTAGTGCCTATCAACCCTTTTTCCGGTCATTTTGATTAAACTTTTTATACTTCAAGTTTTTTATATCTTCAAATATTTATTTATAGTGTTTTGCTTGGTTGTTTTTCTTTACGCAATATCCACCCTTTTCGAGTTATTTAATGCAAAATCCGGTCATTTTGGTACAAACAAGCCGCGCATGCGTGGTCCATCTCTGTATGTGACTCGATGTGGCAAGTGTAAAATGCAATAAGTTTGGGCAATTTGGGGCATTTTTGACCCCCATTGTACCCCCTGGTGGCGCGAACCAGAATTTTTCTGAGGTCAAGGATGCTCATTTTATATCCAGAACAATTGCCTTTACATTTTGGCCAAGTCCTAGAGAAATTGAATGGATGGATGAAAAGTTATGCGGCAAAAACCCCCTGGGTGGCTAACCAAATTTTTTTTCAAAAATCGGAGAATGTCACTTTCTAACCTGACAAAAGTTACAACTTAATGAAAAATTTCAGAGAAATTCAATGGATGGTTGCGGAGAAAAATCCGGACGGACGGAAATGCCTCAAAACATAGGTCCCCCGATTTATAAAATCGGGGGACCAAAAATATGATTCACGTCATTTATATCTTCAAATATTTATTTATAGTATTTCGCTTGGTTGTTTTTCTTGACGGAATATCAACCCTTTTTGGGTTATTTAATGCCAAATCGGGTCATTTTGGTAAAAAATATTATTCAAGTCATTTATTTATGGTGTTTGGTTTGACTGTTTTGTAGAAGAAAATTTTTTTTTTTGTTTTTGGCTTTGCAAAACATGATAGAGTTTTGTAAAGAGAAATTAATGTTTTGTGTTTTTTTAAGTCAGGAAGCCTGTATTTTCAGACAGCCTGATCTGGTAGCACTAGAGCAGTTTCAATTGAATGCAATTTCAAATAACGATATTGAAGGTCTGAACATCAGGTTTCAACGTCAATATAAAACGCGCCATCCTCAAACATTTCGAACATTCTCCTACTTATAAGATTAACCTTTCTCTTATAACTGTTTTTCTACTGTTTCAGCACTTCGTCTCAAAATAATAATTCTTCTTTTTATCTACGTTTTCATTTAGGTTTTACAGTAAGATCAACCCCAGAAGCTAATCTTTACCCTATTCGGAAGCACCCATTGTTACGTTGAATTCGTCATTAGTTCGGTTTTTTATTTTGACTCATCACCATTGTAACATGAAACTTATCTTATGTAGTATTAAAGTTAACCGACTTATATGATATCGCCATATATTCATTAATAAGAACAATGGCCAAGTCTAATTATTGATAAGAAGAAAATGTTCACAAAGACGCGGTCGGAAATGCCTTTCTAGACTTTGTCGTATTGTGGACGTCACAATTTTATTTTATTGGAAGATCTAAACTTGTTTCTGTATGATAAAAATGTGTAAATTGTAAGTGTTCTATGTCGAATAATAGCGTGGAGTTTAAGTCGATTTATAGGCATTTAAATCAATCCAACATAATGTTATAGATTATTATACTGAATATGAGCTAATCGAAGATTTTTTCACTAAGGATTTTTTCCTGTATGTTTTAATGACACAATATACATGTTAAAATATTCCTCAGTTTTGAGATTGAGTTATGTTTGAAAAGAATCAATTTTAATTGTTCTAATTAATCGAAGTATTCAATTAGCTCACCGATTTTGTTCCTATCACTTTCATCCTTTCTCGATGTATGCTGTTTGACAACCCGCCCTCGCTTTCATCACTCTCTTTCTCTATCTTTCTCTATCGCTCTCGTTTTCTCACTCTGTTTTAACAGTCGAATGTTATAAAGAAATGAAAGAATACAAAAACACGGTGTTCTTACCAACCAATATTATCTGTTATTATACTAAGTTTAATTATAATAGTCGATAATAAACAACAAGGAGTATCACCACAAGTATTAGTACTATTTAGTCCGAAATTGGATAATAACAGAGGTAAATAGCGAGAAATAAATTGATTGACACTGTTTATTAAGAGATATAACACTAAGTTTAAATATCAAAGTATATTATTCTGTCATGTATGTGAGAATAATAGTTCATTGATAAATTGCTAATAAATTATATTTAAAAGCGATATTTTTTTAGTGGCTGAAGTACCCGGTCGCTGACGCTACTTTAAATAATTATAAATCAGTGTATATTCTATTCAAATCGAAAAACATATTTATTGCCTTTTGCATAAAATATATCTGTTAATATAAAGTTATGTATATTGAAATGTACATATATGTGTATGCACAGGATTAATTCCTAAACTAATTAATCGATCACTGTAAATGTTGGAATACAGCTGCTAGGCGTAAAGAGTCGTAAAGTGGGCTATATTTCGTTTAATTTAGTGTTATGCGAATAGGATAAAAGAGGAGTGAATCCTCCGTAAAAATTCAGATAGCTCCAATGTTGTGAAAGGTTAACAATAGGTATCAGAGATCGATGAATAAATATCGTCTAAATTTCAGTTTCTTTAGTGTGTTTTAAAGTGTTTTAGAGAGAGACGTAATATGGGCACAACCTTTAATTATAAAATTCAAATATATCAGATTTGCAGTGAATTTTATCGATAGTCATTAGACGCCAATTAAGTAATATTTAATTAATTAAAATTTTTCTTAAGTTCACTTAAAATTAAGTTTTTTTAATTTCCGAGAATCGAAGTAATGTGATGGATTTTGATCGAAATTAGAACAAGGATTCTAAATATAAACTTTAGTATCATTATATATTGATTAAAATCTTCGTAATCAGTAAAGTATTCTTCTAGTAATAGTAATTCATCACAAAGTTCGTATCTGGCATTTTTTACAAAGCGGACCTCATTTCAGCTTTTTTTATATAAAGAGTTAACATTATATAATGTTGACAAATCGGCAGCCCCTCTCTTCTAGAATCTACGCTTTCCATTTTAAGACTTTTATTCCGATGTGTTTCCTTTGGATTCGCTATAATAGAAGTAGCATACTTACCGGATAACATTAGGGTATTTAACATCTAGAACATTTGCTTCGTATCCTGGTCAAACTGATCCAGCCACATGTAGTTTTTGCTCCTAATTAGTATTTCGCCCATTGAACAAAAGAAAGGAATAGAAGGTCATTCGAGGTTACGTTCTCGACAATCAGTCCGATAGAGGGTAAGCCATTTTGGCATCTTCTGGCCCTGCCCTGTCGGGATGATGTAACATTCTGTGCAGTCCTAGGAGGTCCACCCTCCCAGGATTTACCTTCTCGCACTGTAAGAAGGGGTTAGTTTATTACTAAATCGCCTGAACCACCCTACCGGGGAATACTTACGTGGCTACCCAGGCATTTTTTTACAGACCAGAGTTCTCAACCTCCTGTGCACTGGCTTTTAAATCCCTTATTTCCGATATTTTGTCACATCTTCCCGCTGTAGGAGGGAGATTTAAAAAAAAGATGAGGATTAATGTTTAACACTTCTGACACCCCATTCATTGCAGAGGGTATTTACTTCCTTCCTACTGCAAGAAGATGTGGCACAAGATCGGATGGCGAGGAAGGTCAAGCCAGCGCCCCTAAAGAAGGGGCACTCTGACCTTTTAAAAATTGCTTGGACAGCCTCGTCAGCATTCCCCGGTCAGGGCGCCTCAGGCAGTACGAAATAAACTTACTCCACCCCAAAGAGGGGGGGAAGCCTGGGACGGTGGACTCTCTAGGACTACCCAAGACGAATACCTCAGTCCGACAGATAAACGGCCACCGAAATAGCCCAGTTTCTGCCGGACTGATTGTCAAGATCAGAACCTCGACGATCGCCAAATTCATTCCAGAGAGCGAATCTGCTGTAATTTTACGTGACCGGTCCTGACTGGTCCTGATACGGGCCATATTTAGATTGACATTATCTAAAACATGCCCTCTTGGGATGGAAGTAAATATCTGAAAATGATAACATTCTGATAAAATATATTAAAAAGTTGTTTCAGTTTATGTACAAAATCTAATAAAGTATGTGTTGTGTATACCGGATCCTATGACAAGCGGCGTATGAAAATAAAAGAACATATAAAAACGTGACCTACTGAATTAAACGAAATCTAAAGTTAGTTCGGACATCGAACATCTGACCGACATTCCTCCTTTAATTAATAGATTATATTTAATAGACTTTGGAGCTTTTAGCAAAATGTACTATCTGTTCGGATACTTCACTTTTCCTCACGTTTAAAACCGACTAATTTTAGACAAATAGTTTGATAATAATAACCGACTGATACTATTATATGTGATTACAATAACCGGCGTCCACTATGCGATTCAGATAATAATAAGAAGTGGCATAGGTGCCTGATTGAAGTACTATGTAATCTATCAAACCGAGTTTACTCGGATTTATTACGTTTATCTATGCAATAATTCTAATGGGAATGATATGAACCCAACATTTTTTCTAGTAAACTGTGTTCATTCATTCGATTGTTAGCATTCGTTTCTAGCTAGAATTATTTCTAGAAAGACATCGGACACCTACAGGAGAGACCACGTGAATGTTGGCAACATCTTAAGTGAAAGTGTTTCTGCGAAACTAACTGGATTCGAACTTGCTACACACAGGTTGTCAGTCCGTGTCGTTAACCAATTAGCTTCCGTCACCTCCATAAATTATGTTAATATACCCTTTTCAATAAGTTTAGTATATATCCCGGCTTTTAATGACATAAAATGTGTCGATATGCCGTAAAACAGTAACAAGTAGCACCGGCGAATTTATTTAGGGCAGTAAGTTAACAGACATGATTTAGAAATTCTGAATGGCACATGTGCGAATCATATGTACCGAAAGACATTTAAAAGCATCACTTACTGATATATGAGCCGATGTAAGATTGTTTATTCAACTACTCCAAATAACTCTGTGAAATCTTATAAATGGTCTGAAAAGAGTGAGGGGAGAAAAGAGTACACAATATGAGTACTATTGTTGAGCGTTAGTAAGTTTTTTTTTGTTTTGTTTTTTGTTAATCATTTCTAAACGTTTTTCTTTCAACTATTTTTTTCAATTCATCTTAGATTCTATGGCTGTAAAGTTAGGAGTCATGAATTTGAAATAAACCGTGAGATTCGAGTAAAAAGCAATAAATGATATTGTAAAGTACCTATTTACTTGCCTCTCCACGAAGGTAGAGGTAGACACAAAGTCCGTTTTCATGCGGGAAAAGGCCAGTTTCTCAAAAAAGGGAACGCTAGAGTGGGGCAATCATAAAATTGCATTAGTCTAGAAAGATTTCTCATTCACTGACCAAACATAAAACAGATACTAGACTTTGAATTATTTATTTGCAGAAAATATAACAAATTTACATTTAAAACAAATTAGACAGAAGGTCATCAAAAGTGTGAAGAAAATAGGGCATCCTTAGTCTAAAGTAGTGTTGAGACAATTATGGAAATCGGAATTGGGAATCGGAAAAATAGGAACTTTTTAAGGTATCGGAATCGGAAAAATTTTACCCTGGATTCCGATTCTAAACCCGATTCTTTTAATTTTTTTGTGTGTTTAAAACTTAATTTTTCATTGTTGAAACTAATGATAAAATGATAAATATTTATTGATTTTATACTACCAGTAAAACTGAAATGCATAAATAATAATGAATTTCGGTAAAACTGTCACCAGAAAATATGGCCCGGTAAAAATGTCACATGTAAAAATGGCGCAAGTGGAATAATAGAAAAAAATGCACAAGTCAAAAATCTTGGATAGAATGCAAAAACGAAAAACTTAACATTTTTCGTTTTTGCATTCTATCCAAGATTCTGTTACACTCATCGTGAGATTTTCATCCATATTTTTTACTTGTGCAATTTTTTCTATTATTTCACTTGTACAATTTTTATATGTGACATTTTTACCGGACCATATGTAAGAAAAATTTGGTGAGTAAATGGAGGATATTTAGTCTTTCTCTCGTCCTCATCTACTTTTAAATGTAGATATCATTTCCTTTTTAATTTCATAAACTTCTAAATGAAGTTTGTGAAATTAAAAAAGAAAATGATATCTACGTTTAAAAGTAGATGAGGAATAGAGGAATAATAAATACCCACCACTTACCCACCTAAAATTTTACATTTTAACCGATTAGGTGATTTTATAATCGGAAACGGAATCGGTAATTGTATCGGAATCTTGAATTTAGAACAGAATCGGTAATTGTATCGGAAATAGGAAAATATTGGGATCATCTCATCACTAGTCTAAAGTTATAAAAATATCTATCCTACTCTTAACCAGAATCATCTCAGTAACCGCAATACCACATTTACACGAGGGGGTCGTCCTACGTAAAATCACCCTACATTTGTTAGAAATTTTATTGTTTTATGAATATATTCATATACAAATATTTAATTGGAATAAAACAGGGAATGGGAGCAAAACAAAAGGCAAACAGTTTGGTTAGTAACACCCTTGAAACCCTTTCTAAATAATTGACCGTCCACTGTTTTCCGGTTCGTTCAGAACCGAAAAAAACTGGTCGTTATCTTTCTCTGTGATAAAGAGGCTGCAGGGACGAGATTTCGAAGTCGGGTTTGCACTTTGTCAAAGCAGGAAAGATTGCTCTGAGCGGTGCCTCCCACTACGTAAAAACAGTTCTCCACCTTATGATGTATTTGACTCGTATACGGGTAAAGGATTGCGTCAGGTATAAGATAGCTTCTGGAGCGGTAGAATGAGCCAACCATTTTTCCACCAACTTGTTTAGCGCAGAGGTTCCGTGGGACATGTAATTTGTTTTATGAGTCCAGCAAGAATGGAAATGGTTGATAAACGCAGTTCTAGCCTGATGAGTATTTTACCGTCACCTTGGCTGTAACCTATTCATATGCCAGCATTAATTGTTTACTTACAACACCAAGCAGTTACCCATCTCCGTATTAAAAAGGTTCAATGTTCCTTAACTACGATAATTAATGTTTAACCATTAAATAACTGTATGTCCGATAAAATCATTCTAAACAAAGAGCACATTCAATTAGGTGTGAGTAGCCGTTGTCGTTTTAATTCGCAACGGTAAATTTCGCATCGAACTTCGACAAGCATTTTACTTGAACATTATTTTTGTGCTAGTCGCTACACGGATAAACGCTCTTAAAATCTTGTTAAACTTTAATTCTCATTTAAAAGACTTACAAACGTATTTTATACACATTAAACAACAACAAATATTTTTCATATTTGTCGCCCCTTAATAATTAGTAGAGCATTTTAGTAGTAGTGCAAATACAGCGTGACGTCATTTGCTTTATAATGCATCATTCCTTAATATAAGTAGAATGCCTGTGTCGTCATCGCCGCTTTAAATATGTTTAAACTACCACAGTTTATCAGCTGTTCAAATATTGGCCGCGAAGTTTAAGACGTTGGATTGGAGTTGAAAAATACTTATAATCCAGGGTATATACATAAAAAATATACTAAAGAACAGCTCTACTTGTAATTCTTTCTTTCTTTCTTGTGCCAGCTCCTTCAAAGCTGCAGCTCGGTCTTGGCAAGCCAGGTTCTCGTCTCGTCATCAAGGTCCGCTATGCTCTGCTCGCCATTGGGTGGTTTGAACATATAACGTGTGTAACTGTCTGTTCTGGGTGACCACATTCACAGGCAGCACCCTCTCGCAGACCCCAGTCTCTTATTGTGGCAGAAAAACGTCCCACACCAGTTCTCAGGCGGTTCAGATTGGTCCATTGCCTTCGTGGCAGCTCAGCCCCTGGTATGTCGTCTGGGTCGGTGATGAACCTGTGCAGTCGGTGTTGGACAGCTTGCTGCCAATCTTCCCTCCAGCGGTTCATTGTCCACATCTGCTTTGAGGTGTTGTCTGGGACGGTTTCCAGAAGCTGATACGCGTGCTGGGAGAGTGCGTGGCGTGATTTGAGGCGTACTGGTGGAGGGGGTTTGCTCATGATGTCATGGAGCAGATGTCTCTTGTCGATCTTAGCCTTGCGTGACAGTGCCAGGACAGTCGCTTCTCGTCGGATAGCGGGTTATGCAATACCAGAGAGTATCGGTAGTTGGTTCGCCGGCGTGGCGCGGAGTGTCCCAGAGACTGTGCGCATGGCGGTGTTTAGAGCTGCGTCCACTTTCTTGGTGTAGGTACTTCGGCACCAAACCGGGGCGCAGTACTCGGCCTCTGAGAAAACCAGTGCTTGGGTGGATATCCACAGGGTCTTGGTTGCAGCTCGCCATGTGGTACCGGCCAGACGACGAATCAGTGCGGCACGTAATGTCACCTTTGCCGTCACCTTTTCGATATGTTGACGGTATGTCAGTGAGCGGTCGCGTTTCACGCCAAGGTGCGTCGGGGTGGCGTCGAACAGGAGGGCGGTATTGTTGACCATCACTTTAACCTTGCGTTTGGCCTCGCGGTTGTTGAGGTGGAATACCGCGGACATGGTCTTGCCCACACTGAGTTTCAGCCGCTAGTTTTTGAGGTACTTGGACAAGGTCGTCATGTCCGCAGTGAGCCCAGCCTCGATAGTCTCCCATTTTTTGCCCGTCTGTAAGATGGCTAGGTCGTCGGAGTACCCGTATTTTTGGGCTGTTGTTGTCGGTATGTCGTAGATGTATATGTTGAAGAGCATCGGGGACAAAACCGAGCCTTGCGGGACGCCGTTCTTTAGTCTCCGTAGTCTGCTGCGTTGGCCGTCGCTGGTGTGGAGGGAGAAGCTACGATTACTCAGCATCTCCATGATGAAACTCACCAGGTGTCGATCTGGAATGGTTTGCAGCAGCTTAACATGGAGTCCACGTAACCAGATGGTGTCGTATGCAGCCGTGAGGTCAAGTAGGACAGTGCCAGCTTTTTCTCCTCTCTGGAAGGCGCTCTCGATGTCCTGGGTTAGCAAGGCGACTTGGTCTGTTGTTGACTTGCCACGACGGAAGCCGGTTTGTTCCTTAGGTAGTATGGTTTCCACAACCGGTTCCAGGCGCGCATATAGTAGCCGTTCCAGGAGTTTGTATGGGACACAGAGAAGCGAGATTGGGCGGTAGCTTTTGGGGTCATCGAGCGGCTTGTTTGGCTTGGCCAGAGCAATGATCTTTGCTCGGTGCCAGATCTTTGGCAGCCGCGATGTTCTGTAGCACACGGTGTAGAGTAGGCGTAGCCATTCTGTTGCTTTCCGTCCTTGGTGATGAACTCCGGGTGGATGTTATCAGGTCCCGGAGCTTTATTTGACTTCAGGCGTTTGGTGGCTACTTCCATCTCTTTCATCGTAAACTCACCCGAGAGGTCAGTGTCGGCACTCGGTGAGGTATGGAGATCCCTCAGTTTGGTTGTGGTGTCTCTTGTGAAGTACTTGTCCGCATCTGGGAAACTACCATTCTTGATGAGCTGTGCTGCGATGGAATTGTCAGTGATGGGTCAAGGAGATGGTTTACTTGCACGACCAGTGAGCTTGTTGATGGTCTACCAGGCTCTCCGGCTCGAGTGAGTGAAGTCGATCGTCTCCACGGTTTCTTCCCATCTCTCTTGGCGTTTGGTGTTTAGTCTATCCAAAAGGCTGTTAGCTGCTGCTGCTCTCTCCTCGCTATTTGTGGAGTCAGAGTGGCGGCGCAATAGATCTTCGCATTCCTCGTCCCAGCAAGGGATATAGTTGGTACGTCGTCCGCGGGGAATGTGTTTCTTCGCAGCCTTTAGCAGCATCTCTGTGTAGGCTTCATAAGCATCGTCGGTGTTGTCGGCTCGAGGTGTTGGTAGAGCCATAACTGATGTTTCGACCTCCTTCTTGTAGCCTTGTCAATTCGCTTTGCGGAAGTTCCATCTCCGGACTGGTCTTCCCCCTATTGGCTGGATCAAGGATGGTGTTGTGATCAACGATGGATGATGTTGTGAGTGAGGGAACCGGTTCAGGATGCGTCTCTCCGGCAGGGCTTGGTGCGGGAGGTTCTTAAAGAAGGCCAAGTCGGGGTTGGTCCCAGTGTTCCATCGTCCCGAGGTGAACGACGAAGGCTTCTTCAGGTCGTAGAGGAGTGTGGCATCTACAGCAGATGCCCATTCAGATAGAGTGATGCCGTCCTGGTTGGTGATGTTGTATCCCCAGTCGGTGTGGCGACTATTGAAATAACCAGCATAAATTGCAGGTGCCGGCACATCCGGGATGGTGTGCGGCTCCAAACGGGATCGAGGTGGCTTGTAGATGTTGACTATGGTATTCTCGCCCACCTTCGTACTGATCCATTCAAATGTGGCATCATTGGTCGACTGACTAGCAGGCGACCATGGTACATTGTTCTTCACGAATGTCGCGAGGCCATGATGTTTACTGCTGGTGTAGCCAGCGAGCGTGAAGTCTGGGAGTTTAAGACTGGTGTCACTGACTTTGTGTTTCTCCTGGAGGAGGATGACGTTTGCCTCGGTGTTGGTGGCAATTTGAGCATGGACATCGAGCTTTGGCATAGTTAGCCCTTCGATGTTGAACCGCAGAATTGCTAGATGTTGACTTTCGACGACCGGAGTCGCCGTCCTGAAAAGGATGCGTGAGAGTACTGTCGCGGAGGGGGATGGCTGGTTGAAGACATTAGTTTCACTGTAAGCGTTCCTTGACTCGTAAGAGGTGGTATTGCTTTCAGCTACTAGTCGAGGGGGCACGTAGAGCCTGTCTTCGTCCCCTCAGAAATGAGGAATATCAAAACGCTTGTAATTGAGCACGCTTTATAAACACTAGAGTTTCAACGAATTAACATCTACAGAAACTAATATAATACATATACTATATATACATATATATATATATGTGTGTGTGTGTGTGTGTGTGTGTGTGCATATATATATGTCTGTACATATTGTGTATTTAGGCAGCATTTTCTCATTTATGCAAACATTGTTAAAAAACAGAATTCGTCTGTTTAATTATACCTTTTATATTTTTTCAATTTCTCTGATAATCTTGTTTGTATTAAAATCAGAAAAATATATAAATATTCAATAGGTTTCACCAACTTTTCGAATTTTCATCGAATCATTCTCAGGTGTCAAAGGCAAATTAACAAAAAAGCTGGAAAAAGAAGTGAATTTTTAAAAAGACGGCGGGAGAAACGCGCAGAGAACGTTATTCGCATTGTTTCAGGAAAGTCGTTAACGATTTAAATTCAGCGACGCTGGATGGCATCACACAAAAAAATCGCATTACGTTAAGCATTTTAAAATGTTACCGCTGGTTTCCTACTTTTGCTGAATTTAAATAAGTATCATTACTTATATACTATTATTATTTTATTTTTATTATTATCATTATTATTATAATTGTTATTATTATATAGATAAAACTAAAAGGACTTTTAATTTTGACATCTAATTTACGTACGTATTTTTAGTGCGTACAGACATCCGTATGTAAATAAGATAAAGAGGCCCAAAATAGTGTCACTGTTTTTCCTAAATGCACACAGAGACTTTAAGAAATATTAGAAGATTTTAATCAACATAAAGTCGAGGGGACAAAATAAATAAATACATAGTTAAGAGAAAGAATATACAAGCTAAAATATAGTATTTATTTAAAAACTGTGCGTTACATATTCCAGAGACGTACCATGGTTTAATTGATATGGATTGACCTTTCATGTTTAGAAAAAGCCCTTATAATACACTTTAAATCATCGGCGTCTTACAAAATGAAGACCGTTCGAAAAATAGAAATCAGAAATCACCGATTTCATTGTCCGATGAATTCCCTGAAGAGTCCCTTTTGGGGGAAGTACCGAGTTAACGGAGGTGGTCTATATGGTTATATACATTCTAATCATAATCTCGTATTATTTAGAAATAATTTAATTGTCGATTACGGATGCTGTGTGTGTGTCTGTTTCTTTGGCGTATTCATATTTAGGGGTGATGGTGTGTAACGTAATTAATTGATTGGCGAGTGGGTTGATTCCTGGTGTGGTCGACTGTTATTAATTTAATGAATGGGGATGTATTACTGTTATAAAAGGGGTTATTTGATATATTTATGTCTATATTTATTTTGAAGAGGTGCTTATGTTTGAGTACAAAGCTGTTATTATAATTCTAGTTTATTAGCTAAAAAAGGGTTTAGTGTCTAATAGAGGAGGGGTATCGTTATCAGTGAAAAAATGCTGTATAAACAGTGGGGGTTAAGGGGGTTGATTGGAGTTGTGGGTTTTGATGCTCATAGGGATCCTACGGATGCGACAGCCAGAATAACTGGTACGTCTCTAGGATATGTAATGTATAATATTTAAATAAATAATTTGTATTTTTGCTCTCAATTTCTCACCCATGAACACTTTTTTTCAACATATCTCCAAAGCACTATATATATATATACATATATATATATATATATATATATATATATATATATATATATATATATATATATATATATATTTCACGTTTTAGTTTTACGCTCGTCAGTATATAATTATGTAACCGTATCGCCGGTCGCACAATCTGAACCCCGAATTCAAGTCTGAGGAACCCTGTGTTTCGGAAGAATTCGGCCAGTGCGACGATCACGTTTTGAACTGCGAGAGAAATACACCTTGTATACTTTCAATGTAAACACAAGTGCTGTGATTCTAAAGAAGAGAAACTTGCAACGTGGCTAATTTATGACTCGTCGACTTATTATCTCTCAAACGGGGTCAACTTTATAGGAACATTAATAATTATCATTAATAAGTAAATATTTTATATTCATATATATATATATATATATATATATATATATATATATATATATATATATATATATATATATATAATTATAAATATTTGTTTATCTACATCTGTATACGGAATTGTCAGTGCAGAAATAATTATTCCAGCCGGTCGCTGGATTTGAAAACCCAGAAAAAGTAATTTTTTTTTTAAAGTCAAGTATTGACGTCTTAAGCCTCGCGGGTACCATAAACAACTACAAAATCGGTGAGACTTTTAAATCTATTGTAGTGTTCAACTAATGAAGGGGTATGGATTAAGGCTATGATTTTGACGGCTGTATAAATACTACACACTACAGTGCCCAGCCTAGATTATAAATTATAAATATTTGGTTATCTATATGCACATGCACACACACACACACACACACACACATATATATATATATATATATATATATATATATATATATATATATATTATTTAATGTATTCACATGAAATGTGATAATGCCTAGCTAGTTTACCAGTTAGAGTGTTATTTCTGCTATATGGGTCACGTTTTTACGCAATTTGTGATTATTATTCTCTTATTTAATATGAGAAACAGGACACCAATGATTATAGTAAGATTAAAAAGAAAAGAAAACGAAATATTATCTGATATACATCGCCTTATAATCAGATGCTAAAAGCAAAGCTCATCGAAAAACACTTCCCTGTAACCTACCCCAAGCATAAAATATTCCATAAAAATAATCGAAAACTGGCCTACAATTGCTACAAAAATTTAGAAATGTTAATTAAAGCACACAATAACAAAATACTAAAGGAGAATAGTAGAAAAAGAAAGAAATAATAACAAATTGCATTAAAAAAGTAACCAATATAGCAAAAATAACACCAAGAAGAAAAAATATAACCACTACAAATAGTAATAACGCAAACCCAAATAGCAATCACACAAATAGCAATTGAAATTATAGTTATGAAGAGAAAAGTTGTAACTACATAACTCGTACATTTTGTCCACTAAAAAAAGAAATGCCTACCCAAAAGTGTTGTTTACCAAGAAATAATATTTGCCAAAGAAAGACTGAATCACAAGAAGTACTACATGATTATGACCTCCCTGGATTTTAAAACCAGATATTACGACCACACCAGCACATTTAAAAACAAAAAACTCCGAATAAAAACAGCACGAGCAAACTATTAGTGGGAGCTCAAAGAAAGCCGACGCTCACCAATAATCGAATGGAAAATAGTACGACAGGCCAGTACATGTAGAAATTTAGACGACCCGTGTAGATCATGTCTTAATGAGAAATTTGAAATACTAAACTTAAAGACCTCGAAAACTTATTAAACTGTGGAAGAGAAATAGCAAACAACTACTTACACAGAATGAAATTTACTTTAGGATAACAATACATAATAAAGAAATAAATACAAAAACTTCACTAAACTAGACTAACACGTTACAATAGAAATACAAGTAGCGTTAAAATAAGGTAACCTATAAACTCGACACAACAAAGAAACAGGAGGGAGTCACCCCTATACAAAACAGAACAATAGAATAGGAACTAAAATAAACCGAACCTTTGTTTGAGAGAAACCTTACGATTGGCTAATGGAAGCAGAGGGAGGGAATAATAAATAATCTGATTGGTTTACTACCGAGACTAAACACAACGTATATATAAAAACACTCGGCAACACAAACTTCATGCATTTTAGCTTGACGATTCCCCACGGGGATGAAACGCGGAATTCTCTGTGTAGCTTAATTGCCATGAATATATTTTTATAACTTACTACATACATTTCTCTCTCTCTCTCTCTCTATATATATATATATATATATATATATATATATATATATATATATATATAGTATTATATTTTTTAGAAAACCATAAAAATCTGTTTGTTTTTAATAAATAATATGTATCTTAATCTGAGCTTTCGAAAATTAAAATTTTCCAGTTCAAAGCAAAGTGTTCTTACTTTTTCATTTTCATCGCCTGATACCAGTCCCGTAAAGTCTTCATAAGCTTTAATCAGTAGAGGTGTAGACATATTTTTTAAAACATTGTGCCGTAATAGTATTATAATTTTCTTTTAGAAAACCGTAACAATGTGTGTGTTTTTTAATAAATAAAATTTATTTCAATCTGAGATTTCGAAAATTTAAATGTTCCTTGTGAAAGAAAAGTGTTTTTTTTTCTTATTGTACTACCAAGTTAAAATTGCATTTAAATTCCAGCGATATCTACCTGATAATTGACCTATTTTTAAAGCCACGTTTCAAATACTTTTAATGTTCATTGATTTTTAATAAATAAAAACAAGTGAGGTAAATATTATGCCCCCCCTCACATTCCTGAGTTCTAGTTACAATACAGTAAAATAAACTCTCGTTACCTTTATGACATCAAGTATTAGAATAGGAAACCCGCGAAATCAAGGAAAATACATTTTCTTCGTAATAATTTTTCAGAACGTTTTAAAAAAAAGAGTCTACATCTCATCTTTCTGTTTCTGACTACATGTTCAAACCCAGGGAAATAAAGTTCAACGAATTCAAAACAGAGCTGTAGAGTATCAAATGGTGTGAGATCGTACCGAGGTCGGCAGCGTTTTTCAACTCTATGGATGACTAAAGTTATAATTTTCAATTTGGCAGCCCATTAATATGAATTTAGAAAAAAAGGTAACTACATTTAAATAATAATAAGATGCATATCTGTCCAATTTCCTGAACAGAACAGTTTCGCAACACGTCTATGTCCCTTTCCGAAGATTTAAATCGAGATATAATGATACTGAACTTTATGTATGGAATCTTTATTCAAATTTTTATCAGAATCTTTTAAATGAGTTATATTCAAGAAAATGTTTCAAATTTAATACGTAAGTCTTCAAAAGAAATTGAAATTCAGAGCGTCTTGTTTTATTTGTGTATAATAATTGTGAATTCAATGCAAATCTAATATATTTGAACTTTATATTAGGAGATGATACCCATAGTATGCCCCCTAAATCCTGTAAAATATTCTAAAGAAATTGAGAATTGGGGAATATTAATCAATTGATGTCTCATATATAAGGTCTAAATCTTATAAAAATCGGACGTATCTGAATGTTCATGAACAGTTTCCAGCATTACTTTTCTATCTTTGCATATAACTAAACTAAACTAAATATAACCCAGATTACTCCCCCTTACATCAAGCAACTGTATTCAAAAATTCATAATGACCAATCAAGTTAAATGTAGTATTAACATTTTTTAATCAGAATTTTTAAAGAAGAAATAGTTAGAAAAATAGACGTCAATAAATGAATTTCTACATTAAAGTAATTATCCATTGTATTCAAAATGTAATCTAAATTTATATCACTATATTCGTTACACTATCAACTGTGTGTGCTTTCTTCACCTAATGGTAGGCTTATGATATTATGCTCGCAATGGTTGCAGCGCACTAGCTAAAAGTGGATTGTCGTGGCATAGCAACATTTTGATCTCGTCGTAATCCATACTTGACTGCTAAAATTGTATACTTTCTATATCTACCGTTGCTATGCTATGTTTGTAGAAAATTATACTAGTAAACCATATATATATCGAATAACTAATATATATATATATATATATATATATATATATATATATATATATATATATATACAGGGTGATTCATAAGTCACTTCACTTAGCTATTTAAAATGATTACCATATGAAGCACAAACATACTATGAACTTTTGATGATTGTTATCTTACTCTCTAATTACTGCTATTTTTTATTTTAAATTTGTTCGTTTATATATTTGTTTCTATATATATTTATTTCATAATCAATTAAATATGCTACAAAGACTCGTAAATTCCTTGCAAAAAAGAATGGAGCTATGCATGCAGAACGAAGGTGGACATTTTGAAAATTTGCTGTAATTTTAAACTCCCATAAATGAATTTGTTGAATAACCTTTCTGTTTTGTATTACCGTATTTTTAATTTTAGAATTTCAAAAATAAATAGCTAAGTGACTTATGAATCACCTTGTATATATATATATATATATTAGTTATTCGAAATCGGGAGCGAGTGGCCACGCTTGATACTATACCACTGAGTCACGCTTGTAGTAGAGAAAGGTGTATCGCACTAATAAATGTGGCCCATTATTTATTTATATTTTTATGTTATGTGCATTGCAGATGATTAAACGTACTCAGTTATCTTTATGAAAAGAATTTACCTTAATGCTAGGTGCTAATCATTGTGTCCCTTAATCAATGCGATATGGGAGCGTATATATTTATAAAATACAGTTATCCACAGTCACTAACATTGGCTGGAAGTTGATGGTCGTGGCAACCTTTTCGTTGTCGCTGTAATCGATACTTCACGGCTAAAATTGCAGCATATCTATTTCCCCATTCCTTTGGAGTGTTTGTAGAAAAAGTATACTTGTAAACAATCTAGCAACTAGTAATCAACAGTAAAGGTACTTAACTATTCAGTAACATGATAATAATTCATGTTACATCATACTATGGCTGGATGTTGTCACATTTGGATACTCCTGTTTATTTTAAGATTACAGAAGGGGTCTTAAACATATATATCAACAATAATACGTTTACTTTTGAATTGGAAGATCTATTAAAAATGTAAATAAGGTTTCTAATTTATATTTCGGATTTTTTTTAGATGAAGATCGATCATTTGTATTATTTGTATTATTCGGACTACTGTTCTCATCTAGGATGTTATTCTTCGGCCTATCTACCCTCCGACCTCTTTTAGGTGCGTCTTGTCAAACTCGGGAATCTTGTTTTCGTTCCATCAGCCATGACCCGGCAAAAGTCTTGAGTGATTCTTAATTGTATTCTTAGTATCGCCCGTACTAAGGATTGAACCTTCAAACTACTGAAGACTGCCACTTAGAACTGATTATCACTTAGCACCTTTATCCGTTGCGCCATGGGTTCTTGTGGGCCACTCTCTGAAAGCTCCTGCAACCAAACTGATACCAAAACACCATGCTCAGCATTTACTCAGATCTCACTAACAAACCGGGAAGAGGATTCTAATGATAGGTTTAATTGATGTTAAGATGTATGCTCTGTAGAGATATAAGTCAATTATAAATATTATTTGTAGAATGAAAACACAGTGACTACTTTCATCTGCATAGAAAACTTACCTTCAAAATGTTGACTTGTAACTAAGCCTGGGCACTAATCTATGTGTTCCCTGCTTTGAACAACGTAGTAGAAATACTTTTAATTATAGCAGGTTAGGTTTCATTTTCTCCTAACAAGTTGTCTAATTTCGCGGGTTTGATTTTGATTCCAATATGCGTCAACTTCGTCTGTTTAGAATTAACCCCCTACCATGTCGGTCTCGTTTTGGCAGGATATCAGTGTTGATACTTTCTGACGTGTATTTCTGACTTGTTTGGATTCGGCTAAGTTCGTTCTTCCGGTTTATTGAGTAGAAAGGCGAGTGGACATTGCTCGAGAGACCTTCCCACCCGAACAGAATGATATATAAATAAATCCTGTGTATAGTTAGCCCGAGGCGTAATTTACCCCCAATGTCATTGACTCTTTCATGCTAGATGAGTAGCACTCTTGTTCAGTACTTTTTCGGATTTGAAGTACAACCACAACCACAACAACAACGACAACAACAACCTACATATGGATTTATTTAAATTAGACTTAGAGACTGGAAAGATTCAAAGATTACTATCTTTTAATAGTGAAATATATTATCATACTAAAGCTAAGTTAATCAACGTCTCTTTCCCTAGGAAGTCTACCTATATAGTTCAATCACACAAAATACATGCTAAAGTATTCATTAGTTTTGAAATTGAGTTATGTTTCGAAAAATGCATTTTAATTCGTCTAATGTGTCATAATTTGTAATTAAATCACTAAGTGACTCATGTTTTACTAAATGTATGTCTATCATTCTTACCCTCTCTCACTGTGTTTCTTGACCTACTCAAGTCTTTCCTATGCTATCTATCAATTTCGCTATCGTCACTCTTTTTCTCTCTTTTTCTCTGTCTTCTTTTAAATACACACACGCGCACTATCTCTCTGTTTATTTACAGTCGAAAGTAATAAACAAAGGACAGAAAAAGATTGTAATATTCCATTATGAGCAAAAGGGAATAGTAGTAATACGATTGAAGTCGTAGATGAGACTAAAAGAGAAACAGAGTGAGAAAAATAGTGAAAATAAGAATTATATTACAAGCGGTGAGCGACTAATTTTGGATGTTGTCTGTTAATTTAAAAAAAATATTTAACCAAGTTTTAAAACTCACTTTTTCATGATCAACCCCGATCCGAATGACTGACGCGACGTGTTACATTGTTCGCTAATATATATATATATATATATATATATATATATATATATATATATATATATATATATATATATATATATATATATATATATATATATATTAACATATATATATATATATATATATATATGTATATATATATATAAACATAAGTATAAATATATATATATATATATTAATATATATATATATATATATATTTATATATATGTATATATAAATATATATATATATATATAAACATAACTATAAATATATATATAAATATATATATATATGTATATATATATTTATATATATATGAATATAAGTATAAATATATATATATATATATATATATATATATATATATATATATATATATATATATATATATATATATATATATATATATATAAGAGACAACTCATGTCTAGATATCCTTTGGTCGATCCTTTCAATAGTCCGAATTAGGATCTTAGTTTCGGAGCGGAATTGGCTGATGAATTTGCCATAGTTTGGATTTGTCTCCCAAGTACTTTCGGACTCATCTGGGTCCATCTTCAGGGGAATGAAGTTAATCATGTATAGACCATGTGATTGGCGGGAATTATGTACTACGTACGAAACTAGCTCATGGTCTATACCTGATTAACCTCATTCCCCCGAAGATGGACCCAGATGGGTCCGAAAGTACTTGGGAGACAAGGATATCTAGACATGAGTTGTCTCTTATATTCAACAATACTTGCCTGCAAGAGAGGATGCTGCCTATATATACATATATATATATATTAGTTGAGTTAGATAACTGGAACTAGTACTATATTTTAAGGAGGTTACATAACACATATTTTATGAATAAATAAAATATTATGAATCCCCAAAATATACTAAATATTGCAGATAAGCTTTAGTTCAATTGATAACATTTAATGTCAAACAGAACTTATATATTTCTTTATTCAGTAGAATACAAAATGTATTACATCACTCGACAGCATTTCTCAAAGTGTGTACGTGTTTCAGGGATACGTTATTATCACTATGGGAACTATGAAACGGCACGTTTTGTATTTGAACCATAAACCCAATTTGCTATTCAGATTATTGTTTTTTTCTGAAGAAATTAAGCTTCGTTTTTCAAAAAAAAATCGATAGCAAACTGTTTGATGCTAGTCATGGCTCGTTAAAATGGATCCAATCCTGGAATGTATGTTCGTCTTTTTTTTAAATTAAAATCACTTGTTTAGCCTGTCATTATAGAAAAAAAATGTTCTATCAGATCTATCCTTCTCGATTTGTTTTATTTTTGAACCCATTGCGAATACTTCTATTGTAAATTCTCTGAGTTGGAATTGATAACGAATATTCTAAATTATTTTACGGTTTTTAGAAATATAACTCCTAAAAATCTAATACCTAGTGATTAATAACCAAAGGAATGCAAATATTACAACAAACTAAAAGTGACTTTGTTTCTGCACGATAAACAGTTCGGAACACTGGCAACAAGGCGTTTTCTGGCTAGACACCGGAATACACCAGCGATGCGCGTTTACTTCTTTTATTTTAATCATAATTTTCAGTTAATGATACTTAAATTGAACAGGCTCGAATTTACTTGAAGCATCCCATTTTTATCGTGTTCTCCCGACATTAGACAAGGACCTAACCCTCAATTAAATTGTCTCTAGTCTGAATCTTTACCTCCGGACCATGACACCTTGCCTGGAATATGTAAAAAAATGTATCACCTAAATATTAAGTTTTCGTATTTGTTATTGTTTTCAGTGTTTGTGTTTTACAATTTCCTAACTGGTAAAGAGTTATGCAGAATATTGCATTGTCGCCCTTAATAGAATGTGTTTTTATTTTATTTATATATTTATTAATTTTTACGTGCATTACAATAATTCATTCAGACTACAGACAATTTAATCGAGGTTTCCATCCTTGTCTAAGTAAGCTAAGCTTATGACGGCCGATAGCCAGAAACAGGTGTCCATGGATTACTTTTATATACGCAAAAATTATATATATATATATTTTTTTAATTCGACATGACATCCAAAGATTAAGGCATTGCATTAAAGTTCGAATTTCAAGTCTTAAAAACATAAATTAAAATTTCATTTTGAGATAAAAATACAATTTTAGACTAATTAATAAGTTTCATCCAAAATTCTCCTCCGAATAACATGACTGTTTTAATTTATTACAAATTGAACTATATTGTAAATAAACTGTTCGTTTTGCAAAAAAACAACAAAAAAACACACATTTTAATTAATTTCAATAAATATTCTATTAATTATTTTGAATTATTGATTCTGTGTTACTTTACTGAATTCGTAATCTTTCATGTTTGGTTTACATTTAAGTTAAAAAAGAAGACATATTTCCGTGCAGTGTAACTGATACTAGTGTTTTCATTCGATGTAAAGAAATGAACTTATTTAAAGAATTAATATTAAATCAGACACATTATTTTTCAAAGAAAATGTTCATGTTTTAAAAATTAAAACATTTATCACAACACCATTTTATTATTAAATATTAATTTAATGTTTGCTCTCTAGCCTACGCAAATTACACGAAATTATAGAATTGGTTTATTTTCTGAAATGTTATGATCTTTTTAAGTTAAAGTAGGGGTTACAATTCTCATAGACTTATTGTTCGACAAATCCTGTTTGTTACTTTAAAGCACTCTGGCCTCCTTTACTTACGATGGCCGTGGCCAGATACCAACATCCTCAATTACACAGCAAATTAGAAACAAAGAGAAGAGTTGATGTATGTAATTCTCAAATAATAGCAGACCAGGCTGAAACATTGTTTAGGGATTTATCTAGGGGTTCAAAGATTAAGAAAACATTTGCAATAGTACATGTATGGAGTAGCACACAAAAAGAAAACAGCAACACATTTGCTATATTACGCAAAATATAAAAGTTATTTAAAGGAAAAACATCTACATATATGATTATACTATGAGAAAAAGGTTATAAAGGGTCTAGTTCAATTATTAGTGGTAGAACAATTGGTCAAAAAATGTTAAAGTACGAAACTATTCCTACTATAAATGAATTGATAGTAAAGAAATTTGAAAGCTAAATTAAAAGAGTACACGCATAACTAGCGTAGTGTAGGTAAAATGGACGCGCATATATCCGAGGTAATGGCTAAATACTTAGAAAGTGATTTCCAGTCTGTAGTAGAATGGGGTCATAAATGGATAGCAACATTTAATGCTGCTAAGACAAATCTCCTTTCCTTTAACAACTACACGAAACCTCTTCAACCATCGTTTGCCATGACTAATAACACCCTGCTTTAAAGTCAAACTTTCAAACTCCTCGGCCTAATATTCACAGGCAACATGAACTGGAACAAATACATAGAAGACATTGCTATGGCTGCTGCAAAGAAAGTGGGCTCCCTCTACCATGCTAGAATACATTTCACACCTGACAGTATCATATGTATCTACAAAGCAACCATCCGCCGATGCAATAAGTATTGTTGCAACATCTGGGCTGGTGCACCATCCACTAGTCTCGAAGACAAGGTCCAAAAAAGAGTTGCAAATCTAATAGGTCCCTCACTATCCACCAAACTTCAGCATATATCCCATCGCCGCAATGTTGCATCATTGTGTTTGTTTTACTAGGACTACAATGGAATGTGCTCCGATGAACTTGCTGCTCTGGTGCCCCCTCAACATAAATACAGTCGACCAACTCGACAATCAGCTAAACCTCATGCATTCACTGTGGAAGTCCCCAGATGCCGCAGAGCCTTCTACTCTAATAGTTTATTTCCTCGGGCTGCCGGCCTTTGAAACTCCCTTCCTGCTCCCTGTTTCCCCGACTGTATTGACATGCAGAAATTTAAGACTAATGTAAACAAGCATGCCGCTGCACAACTCCCAATTTAGGATGTCTCCCTAAACTTTCACCCTAATTCTCAGTAGCGCCTTACGTCTACAGTGGCAACTTGCCTTGTTTGGGGTGAACTAAGTTTTAAAATAGTATGAATAGTTCAGTTGAATAACTATAATCTTAGTTGTATCAAAAGAAGATAATACAACACCATGTTTTATAACAACAAAATAAATGCTATAGATTACTAGGATAAAAATAAATACAGCAAATAAAGTCAAACAGAGCTAATATATCATAACAAAGTAGAATGAAAAGTTATGACCTATTACTTATTTTCCAATGATTATGCTCCGATAAATTCACTACCTACAATATTTGTCCTTGCGTACATAAGTTTTCGAAATTTCAATTTTATTATCATTCACATTATCATTGACAATTATATGGATTACTTCATCAGCACAATATTTCGTTATGAATACAATATTACATTTCTGAACAATTACAAACAAAAACTAAAACAAAACTATGTCAAGAAATTATAATTATTTATTGCCATTAAGCTACACAGTAGCGTCCGCGTTTCAGCCCCACAGGAATAGTCAGGCACTTAGCCTGGCGATTTCCGAGGGGGCTCACCACTAACTTAAGCTGACGATTCCATGTGGGGATGAAACGTAAACGCCTCCGTGTAGCGTAATTACAATAGATATAGTTTCATACTTTATTACTATTGAGCACTGTTGAAGTAAATACTAAAAATCTATACACCATATATTATATCACCTTATAATATTATACGTGTATACATAAAATAATAATTTATGATTTTTGATTCGGTTAATAAATAAAACTCCAAATATGAATACTAGAATAAAATGAAGAGTTCAGTTCAATATTTTGCATAGGTTCCCGCGTTCGATATAAAAATACCAAAGTTACAAAAGATACACCTGAATAAGATCGGGGGTTACATCAGCCGAAACGTTGTGAAAATAACAACAACAAAATGAGAATAGTAGTCCGAATAATCCAAATAAGACAAACTGTCAATCCTGATCTAAAAAAATCCAAAACATAAACTAGAAATTATGTACACCATTGCGTACGATAACCGATGGATTTGTTATGGGTATAGAAATACCAAACGATAGCCTTACGAACAAACATGCCAAACTAAAAACGAAGCATGAAGTAACTATGTATATTTAGTTTAAAAAAAGGGGTTTCCTTTATAATTTTTCCTTTTTTAGTTTAAGGCCGTATCTATTGACCTTTCGTGACACGATAGGATATCAGCAAATTAACTGATTCGTGTTGTTCTTATCTTAGTGGTACGAACATTTTGTTTTTATTAAGGTTTGTTTTGGTCTAAGGCTTCCAATATCGCATCCATTCCATCATTGTTAGCATGTGACGTGTCAGTTTTTTTGCCGGAGCTTTCAGAATTGGCCAACTGTGCACCTCTACTTTCTTCTTTTGGGTGTAGAGGTGGGTACGAGTGGTGGAATCACGGGGCGAGCGAAAACCAATCGACCACCGCTAAGAATGACAGGCCTCCGTAAAAGCTCATTTTAACGAAGCTCTGTTTACTTTACGCCACATGACAGCGCCCATCTGTGGGACACGACCTTCAATCGACACATAGGAGCTTAAATACAATCGGATTTTGTGAAATGAGTATTATTTCATACTAGCAAATATATGAAAATGAAAACACTGCCAGGCGCAAATATGTCATTCTTCTAGCACAAAACGGACTTGTATATCTAAATTTCACAAAGATTTTAAAGTTTACAATTGTCTTTTACTAGTCATAAAAACTAATCCAAAGATAGGTTTCTTAATATCGAATAACACTTGGATTAGTCTTCTGTCGTTCTGATACTATATTACCGAACTAGAATGCTTCCCACACCGGCCAGTATTCTATATAAAACCACTATTCGCCGATGCATGGAGTATTGTTGCAACATCTGGGCTAGTGCACGTACCACTGGTGGACAGTTTGTAAAAAGAGTCTCAAACCTAATAACTCCCACACTGTCTACTAAGGCTCCAGCCCGTGTCCCATCGCCGCAATGCTGCATCCATGTGCTTGTTTTACAAGTATTTACATGGAATGTGCTCCGATCAATTTACTTCACTTGTATCTTCACAAACGTAAATACCCCCGAACAACCCGACAGGCAGCAAAATCTTACCCCTTCATTGTAAAGGTCCCAAGATCTGCGTAAAACGTTCTACTCTAATAGCTTCTTTTCTCGAACCATTTGCCTTTTAAATTCCCTTCCTGCTTCCCGTTTCCCTGACTGTACCAACATGCACAGATTTAAATGTAATGTGAACAATCATCTCGCTGCACAACTACTTCCCACTTAGGATTGCCCCTATAAATCTGGCCCCTAATTCATAGTAGCACCTTATGTCTCAGTGGAGATATGCCTTGTTTCGGATTAATAAATGTAAAAATAAAATGTTTAAGTTTTTTTTCTGTCCTCGGTCAGTGAAGGAGAGATCCTTCTAGACTGAGGCAATTTAATTTTTTGTCCCAATCCAGAGTGCCCCTTTTACGGGAGCTGGAATTTCATTACATTAGAAACCGACCTTGTGTCAAACTCTGCCATCCTGAGGAAGTAAATAAATAGGGGCAACGTGAATTTGAAGCACCAAATTATTAAAACCACAAAAATAATTACTGTATGGAGAAAACTGTAGTAAGACACGGCTAATTTCTTGTAAGGCTTGAATTGAGAAAATAGTTGAAATAGGAGATGCTTAGAACACATTTATAAACCACTGATCATAAACAGTGAGACAAATTTGAGCTTTGTGGAATCAAACGCCCATTCGAGTTTCGGAATGTCTCTATTTTCTAGCCTTCCCATGAATGCAGTTATACACAAGGTCGATTTGTAATGTGGTGAAAATCCAGCTCCTCCAAAATAAAATAAAAAACATGTCTTCGTCTATAAATATTTCTCCTTCACTGACTGGAGACAAAACAGATCAACTTTAATATCAGAACATATACTACACTTTGCTTCTCGTCAAAAGGCCAAGAACAAGGAATGAGGATTGAAAATTTGTATTATTTGGATCATTCAGACTACTGTTCTCATCTCAGATGTTATTCTTAAAACGTTTCCGCCGATATAACCTCATATTGTCGAACTCGGGAATCTTTGTGTCGTACCCGAGCGATACTAAGAATACAATAACGTATTACTTAAAACCTCTACCCGGCCATAACTGACAGAACTATAGCAAGCTACCACCGTGAATTAAATAAAAGGTTTCGTTCGAAATTCCGTACAGACACCCGAGTTCGACAATATGCACCTAAAGAAGGTCGCAGTTTACATCGGTCGAAACGATGTAAGAATAGCATCCAAGATGAGAACAGTAGTACGAATAATCCAAATAATACAAAGCCCATTAGAGTATTTTAAAATAATTGGAATCTTCTCAGAGTTTGAGAAATTGTATGATTCTGTGTCATTTAACAATAGTTTAGAGACGAGAATATGATCATTGATTATTTCATGGTCTGTCCTGGACTTTAAACGTCATGGCACAAAACTACTGGGGGATAGGACTCCTTTGTCCTTGTCGACAACTTTCTTGAAGCTGGAGACTCGAACAAAAATATCTTGTTAGCAAATCTCAAATGGCTTAAAGAGAAAATAGGCTCTGCCTATCGTCCGACGTTGCACTCCTTTGTCTACTCAGCAGGCGCAGATTTACCTTCATAGGTATGTGTCATAGACACCCAGTACTTAGCGTTCTGCCCTGGCTAGGTGAATGAGCGCCGTTCCAGCGAACTCTATTTCCATATCGAGGCAACTTGAGAACACTTTCTTGTAACGTTGTTTCACATGACTAGACTGGGCCGCTCTCGTTCTAAAAGGTTGAGGGTACAGGTTTAACAGCTTGTCTGGCTTCTGTTTCCGACTGGTAATACAAGAGCCTTAACTCTTAGGTAGCGCTAAAAGCAGCTGCTCTATAAACATTTGTATAATATCGGGATAACTGTAGTAGCATGTAGCGCATTGAAAAGTACCCTGCACTTATCTCCGGTGGGCTTTCCCGAGGCTACAACCCCATGGATAACAACTCGGCTAATAGTCTACTTGTGTGAGCTTACTGGCAACAAACGAACATCTATTTCTCAAACCCACTATATCTAAAAACTAAACAAATTAATTACAGACTAAAATGAATAAATTCAAACCAAACTCCCGCCCCAAAACAACCAATTCGCCTCCTCCATTGAGGCTTGCATTCACAAATACTTGAGGGCTTAGAAGAAACATCGATAACGTATAATCCTTTTTTTCCAGTAAACTCACCAGTTATACTAATACTAAGTGAAACTGACGTTCACTCCTCAATCTCTTTTAATCACTTTGACATAACTTGACCCTTTGCCGTGTGAGAAACAAAGCAGGAGCTTTTAAATTCCCAAAAGAAAGATTTATTTTTCACAAAGGTCGATTTTGTTATGTGGAAATGTTTAAAACATTATTTTTCTAATAAATTATCTTTCAAACCATGCGTTACGGTCTTCTAACTTAATCCTGAACCTAAGCCTAACATAAACCTAACGGACAGCCGCTCAGACTTTGAGAGAGTAGTAATAAAATCATTTAATTGACATAAAAAGCCCGGAAAAATGCGATCATTTTGCATTAAATTTATACACGAAGCTGATCCCCATGCTAAATTCTAAAACCAAACAATGAAATAGTCACTTACAAAAGTAAAATCTCATTTTTCCTGGGCGGATGGAGTCATTATTTATTATTTATTATTTATAAATCTACCAACAAAAAACACTAAGTCTTATTTTTTTAATTAAAAGAAAAAATTAACAAAATATTAATAGGCTATACAAACACCCAAATTTATCGAAATGAAACTGTTCTTATCAAGTAAGTTCAAAAGAGCCGACAAATAATTTAATTGTTAAATAATGTGCTATCAAATTCGCATGTAAATATATTTCATATTCATAAATGTTTTTATGAGTTTTGAGTGGGTAGGAGAATCATAAAAAGTGGGGCCATGTTATGTCTTATCAGAAATAATTAGAAAAACATTTTTCAATTTAATTAGCAAATCTCTTCAGAAAACTCTGTTAAACATAGTTCACCCTAAAAAAAGGCAACTTGCCGCTGTAGACGTAAGGGTCTACTGAGAATTAGGATGACAGTTTAGGGGGTCATCCTAAATTGGGAGCTGTGAAATAAAATCCTAGTTCACATTAGTTTTAAATGCATGCATATCGGTACATCGGTGAAATAGTGATGGAGTTTCAAAGGCCGTCAACACGAAGTAAGAAGCTATTGGGGTAGAAGCCTCTCCGGCATCTAGGGGCCTCCACAGTGAATGGATGGTATTTATCTGATTGTCGGGTTAATTGAGTGTATTTACGTCGATAGTGACAGACCTATTAGGTTTGCGACTCTTTTTTGGAACTTGTATAAGAGGGGGCTACTAGTGGATGGTGCACCAGCCCAGATGTTGCAACAATACTCCATGCATAGGCGGAGGCTGGCTTTGTAGAGGTATAAAATACTGTCAGGTGTGAGAAGTTTTCTGGCACGGTAGAGGGAGCCACTTTATTTGCAACAGCCATGGCAATGTCTTCTGTGTATATCTTCGAATTCATGCTACCTTGGAATGTTAGGCCGAGGTGTTTGAACGTTAGATTTTTAGGTCATGTGTTATTTACCATTGCAATCGGTGGTTTAAAAGGTTTCCTGTAGTTGTTGAAGTAAAAGAGCTTTGTCTTAGCAGCATTACATCTTACTATCCATTTATGAGCACATTCTGCTACAGACTAGTGATCACTTTCTAAGTGTCTAGCCATTGCCGCGGGTGTGTGCGCGTCCGTTTTGCCTTATATGACAGAAGTATAACGTGGCGTCGTAAGCAAATATAACCATCTCAGACAAACTGTCATCCGGGAGGTCGTTTATGAAAATCAGGAACAATAAAGGTCCAAGGATCGATCCCTGGGGTACCCTTGCATTTATGTCATGTTGTTTAGATGAACGGCAATCGAGGACAACCTTAATGTTTCTGTTGGTTAGGAAATATCTAAAAATGTTAAATATATGTCCAGTAATACAATATGAACTCATTTTTATGAGAATACCTTTATGCCAGACCTTGTTAAAGGTTTTGGAAGTATCAAGCGCTACCGCCCTAGCTTATTCTGCCTTGTCGAGTATATAGTATATTCGTTCAGCTTTTGGAATGGAGAGGAGTCAGTTCAGCAGAGCATTTCTCTATAACTATTATTCGTATAAGATCAGGCCCACATGCTTTGGGGGTGTCAACGTTTTTATGATTCCCGGATATGAGATAGAGGTGATGGGCATGACATCAAGTATGGCTTCAATCCGACAAGGGGAAACTTGTGAAAGAGTGGTTTACGGAGTCCAAAGTGCAGTGTCAGGTTAGACTCTAGTAATTAGTTCAGCCTTATCAGTTACCGTGCAAACGACATCATTGTAGTTGGATAGCAGGGTAATTGTTGATTGCCCATTACTCACCACAATATTGAAGATTTTCCAGAAATCGTGAATACCTAGTTTCTGCAACTGAATGCGTTTTCTGGTCATCTACGTATACCTTCTCTTTGCTTCACATATCAGTCTTACAATTTTTTCTGTCTATTCGTAGTTGATTATGGCGGACGAATTGTCGGAATGCTTGCTGATTCTTAGCTATAGCAGCTGCACATTTTGAGGTGAACCATTGTGGGTAGTGGGGCTCGCTGTAGAGGTTTTGCATGGTGACATGTACTTCAATGCCTGCTTTGATCCATTCGGTTACTGATGAACAGGAAGCGAAAACGTTTAACTCCATAGGGCGTCTCTAATGTAATCTCTAATTCGATTAAAGTCAGCCTGCTTGTAGTATCTCCTCGTTTTGAGCTACGGCTCATCAGCTTTGGGACGATATTTTAGGGTGATATCAATCATTACCACAAGGTGATCAGCATTTCCGAGCGGACTATGGGTATTTTTCACACAAGTCTCGGGCAGTGAGGTCAAATACAGGTCAGGAAGTGAAGATTGCTAGTCCACACGATCAGAGAGGCGGGTCGCAAAAGTGACAGTATGTGAGAGGGCGTGAACTATGGAGAAACCATACGTGGAGTTACCAACTGCGTCGGTATAGCTAAAGAATCCAAGCCAGTCACGGTGATGTGCATTAAAATCTTAAAATACATGTGTTTGGGCACTCGAGTCAAGTGAGAGTGCTGTATTGATGCTTTCAGAGATAAACTTAAGCAGGGTAGAATCCTGGGTCGAAGGTGAACGGTATAAGAAATATAAGTAATTAGCGCTGAGTTGTAAAGTTAATCTAAAGCACATGTAAGCTGGATAATCTTATTCTAGCCCATGTTCTCTAGTCAAGGGGACAGTGTTCCGAACATGAACTCCTAGCCTGAGCATATGTTTGTCAGAGTCTTTACAATAGAGTGGGAGGTATTCAGTCATGGGAAAATAGTGTGAGGAGATTAAGGATTGTAGGTTTGTTCTACTTAGTGCTAGAATATCCGGGGCGTTGACTAGGAGAAAGTTTTCTACGTAATTGATGTTGGTTCTAAGCTCCCGGATATTTATGAATGCAAGCCTCAAAGACGGAGGCGAAGACGTTTTTGGTGGGTGTCTGGTTATTGTTTGTTTCCTTTTTCTTTGTATTGTCATTTTTGTTTTATATAGAGTGAAAAGGGCAAAGTAGGTGCTAGTTTGGTGCCAATAGGCTCACACATCCATACTATTAGCCGAAACTTAATCCATCGAGGTTGTGGCCTCGCGACAGCCCGTCGGGGGAAACTGTAGGGTTCTTTCCCATGCGCAACATTGCCCGTACAGTTATCCACGATGTTATACGACTGCTGATTGAGCAGCGGGTTTTGGACTCCTGCACTACGAGTTGAGAAACAGCAGTCAGACAAGCTGTCTAACCTGTACCCTACACCTGTCATAAGTAATATTTACAATATATATATATATATATATATATATATATATATATATATATATATATCACGTTTCTTTTCTTGGTCGACACGTTTTGTTTACGTAGATGATTAAACCTGCTATAATTTATTTATAATGTTTAATATTTCTTTTACTAAAAATTGTTTAAGTAAATAATTGTTTAAGTGCTTTTGGGAGTAGTGACACTTGCTCCGATAAATTATAACCGACCGAACATTAGGAAATAACCATGGATCAAGTCCCTTTGTTGAAATTGGAGACGAAAGCGGCACGACGACGACCATGAAATGGAAAATATTCTTATTGAGGTAGACAATATGTATCATTTAGACTCATCAATTACATGAAAATTAATATAAATGAAAAACAATTAAACACTTTTTAATCTCTGCAATCAAAGCTTAACGAACAAAAATGTTAAAATATAATAATGGATGCTGATAATAATGTACCCTATAAACGAATATCATGACTCAACAAAATGATTTTGAAAAGAAAATCAGTTTTAATTTTGCGTAAATATTTGTTTCGGACTTTAAATAATTATTCATAACGAACACTAAACAATTATTTCTATTTAAAGTATATTAAAAAGGAAAATGCTCAAATAAGTCAACAATACCGGTGCGTAACAATACATTTTAAGGGCTAAATAAATTCCCATTAGAAAATAACCAGAGTGTCAATATAACGCAAAGAAAATCGCATAGAAAATATTCTAATTGTAGTAGAAAGTATTCGTAAGAATGAACGGTGCTTATCCAGAATTACCAAGAAAATCAGACAATCTGAGAAACATCTGCATGATTCACGCACAAAAGTATTTTTAAACTATAATTATGCATGTATAGCATTCACTCCTAAACTAATTAACCGATAACTATGTAATTTAGAACGCATCTGGTGGGTGTAAGATGTCTAAATGTGTTCTATATTTACTTTAACTTAGTTTTATGCAAAAAAGGTTAAACGGGAATTGAAGCCTTTTGCGAAAAATTAAGATACGTCCGAATTTTGTGAACTTTTATCAGTTGGCATAAGACATTTATTAATAAATATTCCCAAAATTTTAGTATCTTTACAAGCTTTTTGGGGTGATGATATTGAACACAACCTTAAATTTGAAAATTTAAATTCTTCAGATTTGTATTGAATTTTATCCATTATCATTAGACACTAATTCTCTGAATTTAATTTTTTCTGTAGACCCTTTAACCTTTTAGACATTTTCAAGAATCTAAATGATGTAATGAATTTTGATGAAAATTGGAATAAGGATTCTAGACATAAATTTAGTATCATTATATGTTAATTTAAATCTTCGTAGGGGACATAAAAGTGGTGCAAAATTATCCAGGAAATTAATTTACCCGTGCGTGGATAGGTATTCTAGTTACATAGAAGATGCATTCTTTGCATCAGCATCTCAAAATATATTTGATGTCAGCACGTTGTTTAAATTTGTCAGCCATTATAAAGACCACATACTTCTTCTAACAATATACAAAATATGCATTCTTTGAATGAAACATGCAACAGTTGGCAAATAAAATCTGATTCTGCGAGACCCCTTATTTCGCTGAGATCTAAGCCAGGGCATAATTTGTTTACCAATTGTGAAAGCAAAGAAATTAGGAAGGTTAGAGTTACTAATTGGAATCATGCTTGTTACTGTTCTTTTTTATTCTCTTTTTCTCTCTCTATCTTTGTGGAGAGACACAGGTTGGATTTGCAATATACTACTGACAATGAGAGAACTAACGGAAATCATAATGAAATCAAGTCAAGAACGAAGTCAAATAATAAGACAGAGAATGGAGTCAGTCTCCTAAGATCAAAATGGAATCAAAGACAGTGCACAGTTAGTAATTAATTGCTTTGTAAAGCGACTAGTTCCAAGATTGGCAAATTCAAATCTTGACAGCATGAACAAGCTGGGGATGAATTATTGTTCAATATTTGAGCTACGCTCTTTTGGCTTGGAGCGCCACAAATGAAGGTGTGTATAGATGCGCTAAGTGAAGAGACGGACCCTTATTTATTTGCGAGGGTGGAGTTAGACACAGATTCGGATGCTTATACGGAGGATATCCAGTTCCCTCCAAAAGGGCCACTTTTGATGAAACAAAAATAAAACGTGTCCGAGTAAAGAATGATTTCTCCACATCTGTCAGAGGACAGAACAGATACTACACTTTGAATTATTTATTTGCAAAACCATACAAAAACTTACATCTAGAACAAATACTACACGTTGATCCCAGCCCGAAGACAAGCGGTCATACTCGCCGAGGTTAACCTCGACACTCAATTCGACAGACCAGGACGTGACTTGCAAGCACCAGGCCCTCTTTTGTCGGAGTTAGTTATGGCTAAGTTCAGTTCTAGGTGTTGCACCTTGCCAGGTATTACCTCTTCTCTTAGAGAGCGGGTTGGTTTATTGTTGATTATCGGAGGCGCCCTACCGAGGAATGCAGTCATGTCTGTTAATGGCTATTTTTTAAAGCCAGAGTGCGCTTTCGGGAGCACTACGAAAATCAGACCGGCAGAGTCTAGGCCATTTATGTGGCTTAGTCTCTGTCAGGCTGAGGTATGGCCCTGCATAATTCTAGGACATCCACCTTCCCAGGTACTTTTTTGAAGAGGGGTTAGTTTATTGCTAATCGCCTGGGACGATCCTATCGGAAAAAGCCAACTATGCTTGCCTAATTGCCTTTTCTCTAGGGCGTTGGCTATTCAAATCCAACTTTACCGACCTTGTATCAAATCTTCCCACCGTGGAAGGGAGATAAATTCCAAGCATTCGCGCAGGATCAGGGTGTAGTATTTGATTCTAAACAAACTCAATCCAACAGACCATGGTCTGCATGTTTTTGTCGGGTGAGGGATGGTCTTGTTCAGTCGTAGGAGGTTCACTGTCCCAGAAATCACCTTCTTTCTTAAGTAGAGTGTTTGATTTATTGCTGATCGCCTGAAACGCCCTAACGGGAAATGCCGATGGGTCTGTCTATGGCTATTTTAGCAGAGCGAAATTGCGCCTTTGGGCGCGCAGGCTTTTCAATCTCACCTTCCGACAGTGTATCACATTTCTTGCGGTAGAAAGGAAGTAAATACCGCCTACACTAGGATCTAAGATTAATATTTGGTCCTAAACGAAATAAATTCGATAAACCAGGGGCTGCTGTGGCGGCGCCAAGCTCTCTTCTGTCGGGTGAGATATGGGCTGGTTCAGTCCTCGGCGGTGCACTCTCCCAGGCATTACTCCCTTTTAGAAGTGGGCTTTGTTTTTCGCTGATCGCCTGAGACGCCCCTATCAGGAAATGCCAAAATGGCTATTTTTGCAGAGCCAGAGTGCGCCTTCAGAAGCGCTGACTTTTGTTCATCCAGGCTTCCACATTTGTGTTACAGTTAACACTCCCAGACCTTGCCTCCCCTCTTTGGGGTGGAGTAAGTTTATTGTTTACTGCCTGTGTCACCGGAATGCCGACGGGGCTGTCCAGGTTATTTTTAAAAGGTCAGAGTGCTCCTTCTTTAGGGGCGCTCGCTTGACTCTCCCCACATTACGGCATTGTGCGATATCTTCCTGCGGTGGGAAGGAAGTAAATACCGCTAGGAAGTGGGTCTGTGAAATCTACTTCAGCTTCAGAGATGTAAAGGTTAAACCTCGTTAACCTCGGTCGGGAGGAATAAGTAAAAAAAATGAAGAAGTGTCTAAGCTATGAAATCAAGAAATAGTCGTTGGCATTTTCTTTCCAATTTGTCCGCCACCCAGTCTGAAAAAAAGTTCCGAATTCTCGTTCAGCTTCGAAGGCGCCCCGTTATAAAACACCACGTGCCGTTTCACCAACTTGAAAGAAGCTGTTGTTCGTTTGTTTTATACACGCTTCTTAAGTGAACATCTTACAATAGTATGAACACACAAACAGATGTGTATACAGTTTCAAAATAAACGTTTTCTTTTACGCGAGCGCACAAAGCATGAGGATCGCATTTAAAACATTTAACTTACACTAGATTTTCAGTTAAACACATTTTAGGATTATCACGAAGAAGCAAAAGTAAAAAATAAACATATCGCTACAAAAAATGGATGTTAGGGTTTTTAATTGGCCGCTTAGGTAGACCACCACATCGGTAAATTATGCTCTTATAAAAAACGGAACACGCACTTTCGTTATTAAGCTACGCCATAAAATGAGACAACATGTGTGAGCCACCCAGTCAGGCTCCAGTTGATTACGGCAGTAATAGCCTGCTAAGATAAGAAAAAACTGCATAAGGACGAGGCAATCTCATAGATGTATAAAATAGCTTAGTCTGACACCAGATCAAAAAATATTATATCCCAATAGTAGTCTGCAAAAACTACTTTGTCAAATACTGAATATCCTTGTTTTAAGAAAAGTCAAAATGTGCCCGTTGAAGCATAGAAATAAAACAGCTGTTCCTATTTACCTGCTTCTCCAGAAGGGCAGAATTAGGCTCAAACTCAGCTTTAATGTTCGGAAAACCATCTCTCAAAAAAGGGACACTCTAGATTCGGACATGAACGAAAAATTGCCTCAATCTATAAAGATTTCTCCATCACTGAGATGAAGTGTAGTATCATAAGATATATTACACTTTGCTCTTAGCCAAAAACCAATTGGATTATACATTAAAAAATTGTCCATACAAAAATACTTATTAAGAAATAACTGTTCTTACACCTGTTGTCCTTACGAATACATCGAAATAGCACACTGATCTCCATTAGTGGTTTGCATATATGGGAAGACAGTTTCAGAACAGTTAGGTGACCCTGATATGATGCTAAGTAAGATAACATGGATGTTCAAGTCTACGGGATCGCAACTGTTCAAGTAAACATAATGCTACTCGGTGTCTGCACAACTCCTAAGAACTCAGATATATTCGACTATATATTTTCTACACTAACTGAAGTAAGTTCAACATCCTTGATTATAGAGGGGTAGACAACTTCAAAGTTGTCTCGTGTAAGAGGTCACGTGAGTTTTTTATCACATAGCTACAAGTTTAGAATAAAACAGCTAGTTTTAATCATTACGCAATTTCTAAGAGTAAAAATTAAAATATATAATATATTCCAACCACGTGTCCGTGGATAATTAGTTTATATATCTCTCTCTATATATCCCCATCTCTCTCCCCCTCTCTCTCTCTCTCTCTCTCTCTTTCTCTCTCCATATACATATACATATATATATAGAGAGAGAGAGAGAGAGGGAGAGAGAGAGAGAGAGAGAAAGAGAGAGAGAAAGAGAGAGAGAGAGGGGGGAGAGAGACACACAGAGAGACATAGAGACAGAGAGACAGAGAAAGAGAGAGATGCGTGCGTATATTCCGTGGAATTCAAACTAAGTGTCGTGTCCTGGTTGACTCGACACTTAATGTACTTCCAGGCTACGAACACCGCATGTGTACCGTCAATCGTTGTATGCTCGCGCTGTTTGAAACATTTGCAGAACTTTTTTTATTGTCGCAGTTTAGTCGCAAACTTGGGTAAGTGGTTGATTCTGTCGGCAACCTCAAAACAAGAAATAACGCCCTGAACAATCAAAAATAATATTGGAACACAGGTGTGTACTACTACTACTACTACTACTACTACTACTACTAATAATAATAATAATAATAATAATTATTATTATTATTAGTAGTAGTAGTAGTAGTAGTAGTAGTAGTAGTAGTAGTACACACCTGTGTTCCAATATTATTTCCTTATAATAATAATAAGGAAAAGTTATGTTGCTCTTGTTATGGAGAAAAATAAATTGCGGAATTTGACTGGTGCTTAGTCGATTAGAGGACTTTGAAATATACTTCGTGTTTTATCATCCAAAATCTAGAAATCTTCTTAGTTTTTTTAAACTTCTAATTTCGATCGGTCGCCGATTTCGTTTCCTCTTTCGGCCTGTCTCTCTGTCTGTCTGTCTCTCCCTCTCTCTCAGACTGACGGACGGTATTATGGCGAGTTCTCCAAGTGTTATTATTTTATTAAGAATGTTTTACTTGAGATGAATTTTGTCATTTGCTACCTAATTACAACTTTTTCTGTCTATTATGATTGGTCGAACAATGAGAGCCGATGTTTTCCCCAGAAAGATTAACCTTAATTCTGAGCAACAATATATGGACTGTGTCTTATTTGAAAATGAGCACGCCTTAGTATTTATTGACAGATACACACAATTATCATATATAGTAAGTATACCTGATTGACTTTTTTGATTTGCCAACATAATCTGTTTTGTTATTAATCTGAAGAGTATCTCCTGACAATTCCGTTAAAGTCAAAAGACACACTTTGTAATTTAAACATTTCCAAATTTGTCATTTGAAATATCAAAAAAGTTCGTTTTTTCATCAACTGTCAGTTGAACATGAGTGCGACAGAAACGCTCTTGTGACTTTTAAAGAAATTGGAAACACAATTTAGTTATGCCGACGTCAACGCGCTGGCTGTCATTCAAATATGAGTTGATCTTTGTAATTAAATCGTCTGTATAAAATAATTGGTGAATTTATCTCACCCCCAAATTTCTGGAACCCCCAATTTCTCCTAATCAAATATTCCATAATTTATTGTGCTCAATGAATTAAAATTGCATCAGCAAGCTCTCCATCGTGTCGCAGTCTTGAGTTTGTAGACCCAGGTTCGTCTTAGCATCCCAAGTATTTCATACGGGGGCAGCAAATCATCTTTATGTAGGATTATTTATTAAAATTATAGACAGTCACAAGAAACCAGAGATTAACACTTTAACAGCGCGGATTACTGCGTGTGAGAGAGAGATACAGAACGACTGGGCCGTGCACCAATTGAGTAACATTGTGCGCCCACCATTATCTTCAATGGGACTAAATCGGGAGCGACGATTCAT
The DNA here is from genome assembly GCA_963556195.1 of Sepiola atlantica. NCBI lineage: Eukaryota > Metazoa > Mollusca > Cephalopoda > Sepiida > Sepiolidae > Sepiola > Sepiola atlantica. Next base: position 135,074,249 of record OY744516.1, on the reverse strand, counting down.
CGCGTCTACTCTGCTTGAATGTTTCGCGGGAAAGAGAAAGAATCTGCAAAATTCAGAAGTCACGTGATTTTACCAACTTCAGTTTTACTGAGGTCACCTTTTACCTCTAGCTGTCACTACAACCTCTCGATTAAAACTTGCAACCTTGGTCGTGTAACACCTGCTGGAGTAAAATATACTTTTTAACAGGTGTGTAGAATTGTTTCGTCTATTGTTCTTACAGAGCCATGTATGATAATCTTAAGATACGTCCATCAAATCTGCGTGGTTAGCGATGAAAATGCTATTCGTGACAAACCGACAGCCGGCCGGTAGACGAACTGAATTTCTTATTCAGATAAGTCTCTAATTAATATGTTTGGACGGAAATAAAAAAATATGTTGAACTAATAACTTAGGTTTATTCAATTTGTAATTGATTTATTTCATTTCATTACCTTTGCGATTTATTCATAATTTGTGCCGTTGTATCGGCGACACGTGATATAAATTACCGGCTCTCAGGAGATTTCCCTACAAACGATTCGATTCGGAAAAATGTGTTTTGCTGTAAACATTCACGGCAGTTGCTCTTTGATGTTCTCCCAATAGACAAATTGTAAATATCAGTAATTGCTGTCGCTTCTAAGAACATTATTTTTCTTTTTAAAACTGGTAAAGATTTGAAAGCTGGTTATTCACCCTCTCTTACTCTCTCCCTCCCTCTCTCTCACACACACATAGATACGTACACCCTGTTATATCGAAACACTCTCCATACAAACGGGCAAGAAAACACACACATAATACATATAACACATTACTCAATAAGTCCCGAGCCTTATAAATAGATGACGCCACCAATAAAATATCCATGTGATTTTTATAAAGTACTAACTTTCAAATGGCACGTGTCAAAATGTATGGAATTTGTATCTAAATCCTCCCCACCGCGGGGATATATGTCATAAATTCGGAATGTGGAGATGGTAGGCTAGCGTGACCCCCCCCCAAAAAAAAAAAATACCTGAGCACTTCGTCGGCATTCCTCGGTAAAGGCACCTCAGGCTATTGGCAATGAACCAACCCCTTCTCAAAGAGATGAGTTAAAACATTGAAGGGTTGATCTCTTAGGACTGTCCAGGGCAAATACCTCAGCCCGGCAGAGCAGGGCCAGAAGAAATCAGAACGGACCACCCTCTATTGGACTGATCATCGAGGACGTATCCTTGACTGGTATGGAATTTGAAAAAGAATTCAAAGAATTCGAGGGTACAAGATAAAAGATGTGTCAGAATTTGAATCCAATCGGATTATTAGTTTACAAATTACAATTATTTCAATGAAGTTACAGTTGCACATTTTCAAAACAATGGTAAATGTAGATTTTGTGTGTTAGTAAAACATAGCATTTTGTTGCGAAACCATACTATTCAAGCAAATCAAAAGGTTTATAAGTATTATTTCGACCGTGTTCCATCGGAAACGACGGTTAAGAGGTAGTATGCTGACTTTTAATGCTGTAGTACAGATACAAAATTTGGTGAAGGCTCGTGTCGCCCAAACTTGGCAGTTGTTCCGAATAACATAAATAATATTCACAAACTTGTTTTGCCGATCGTAAATTGAAGTTGGATGAAGTAACAGAGGAGTTAAAGATATCAAAAGTCAGTGTATTCACCATTGTTCATAAACATTTGTCAAGGAGAAAGTGTTCAAAGTGGGTACCGCGTTTGCTCACAATTGAGCAATAACAAAGACGATTCAGAGCGTGTTTTATTACTGTTTCAACACAAGAAAAAGGGTTATTGCGTTAATATGTAGCAATGGATGAGAAATGAAGCCACCACTTCACTCTGGAGTTAAATCTGCAGTCAGATGAGTTTCCATAAGCAATTGAAAGCCTTCCAAAACGTCCAAAGACGCAAACAGCAGGCAAGGTTTCGACCTCAGTATTTTAGGATAAGCAGTGTATTTCGTTCATCTATCACATTTGGAAAAAGAAAATATCATAAATAGTCAATGTTATATAGCATTATTGAGGCGTTTGAAGGAAGAAATCGCCCATAACAGACAACAGATGAAGAAAAAAAAATGTTCTCACCAAGACAATACACCATGTTACAAGTCGACGGCAATGAAGGCAAGATTACATGAATTGCACTTCGAATTACTTCCGTGCCCTCTTTATTCTCAACACCTGGCCCCCAGTTTATACTGACAGTTTTCAGACCTCAAAAGAATGCTCAAAGGAAAGGGATTTTGCTCTAATGAAGAAGTAATATCGGGAACTGAGGTGTATTTTGAATGCATCAAATTATTAAAGAAACGTTAAGATCAGTGTATCACCGTAAAAAGAAACGAGTCGATTTTTTGTTAAAAAGTGTTGTTTTATTAGTTAGGCCCGAGACTTATTGAGTGATGTGATACATTCTCTCTTTTTCTCTCTGTCGCTATTTTTTGTGTGTGTCGCTCTCTCTCTCTCTCGCGCGCGCGCTCTCTCTCACTTCATATATATATATATATATATATATATATATATATATATATATATATATATATATATATATATATATATATATATAAACCAAAGGAAACAGTTAAACACACTAAATGTTCGGATAAGTTATTTGTTAAAGCGCATAAAAAAGGAACTTCAATGAGATGAGTAAGACTCATTCACGAAAATTTACCGAAAAATGACACAAAAAACGCTAGGAACTTAAATAGATAAAATGAACTTGGATAGAAACACAATGTTGGATAAGGTACATATTAGCGGCAGAGTATACACACACAAACCTAAAGGCACCTATATATTATTAAGAAATCACAAAAGAGGTGTCTTAGAATTCCCTGGATTTCACCAATGTATTCACGGATATTAACAACAAAGAAATAGACAGTATTTATAAATGTCGCCGGACAGTCTAGATAAACAATAATGATCAGCAGGTGATTCATTTGATGTTGTGATGGGCTCTCTAGATTTCGTTGAAATATCTCACTGTGCACACTTTTTTTTTCTTCATAAGCTGAGAGATTCTTAAGAGGTTAATATTAAGAGTATAGAGTTATATAGGGATAATAGTATATCTATAGTTGGAAATACTACTCATTTCAAAGTAAGGGAAATAAATTTAAAAAATACATAAAACAACGAAAAATATAGAATTACCACCTGAGATTACAGCGAAAATTAAAATCAATTTTTTTTAGACGTTACTTGTAACATTTCCCAGGGCACATATAGGCCATATATGAATGATAACTCCTACTAGTTATATGTTAATCCCAATTCAAATCACCTCGTAATTATTAAATATATTCTTACATCCATCAGTCATAGAATAAGTAATAACTTAAAGAAATATCTAACAACGCTAGTAACTCTTATAATACAAATTAAAACAGTGGCTACAGCAAGTAAGATAAAATAAATTTTAGAACAAGAAATAGAAAACAAAAAATTATTTGGTTTACACTCCCGTTTAACCTGCAGATTAAATTTTAAAAAGAGCGTAGGTTCTGTCACCTTTTAGATTAAAAATTCCTTACTTATAATACACTTACTAAAATATGTAATAAAACTACCATAACACTCAGCTATAGTTGTACAAAAAGAGCTGTAAAAAATATTTAAAAGCCATAATAGAGATAAATTAAACTATGAGAATAGATATCAAAATAACAGTAAGCGTAATAAGACCAATATAACAATAATAAAAAAAACTGTAAGTGCAGAAACAAAAATGACTGCCCGTACAGGAAAAGAGTATCCACGTATGCCGTGTGCGTGTCGAGCTTTCGAGACATGATCACAATGACAAGGCACTCAAACGGTACGAAGAAGTCACATGAGCCGTAGTCAACATAAGCAAATCTAATGGGCTGGAGTTGGGTGCCTCGAGCGGTGCGGCCGCGCTACAGGGCTTTTTCAACTTGTCGGATGGTCCGGTTCAGATCCTTGGTGTATGGTTTAGACCGACTACCCAGCTTGAAAAGAATTGGTTTAAAGTACAGTCGAAACTCGAAGCGTCAATGAGTATTTTGCTTCGAAGAGTGACTTCCCTTAAAAGTAGAGCTGAGGCGTTTACAGCTTACGTATTTCTCTCATCCTTTACCGCTTGGCGGCGTTTACGCGTCAGCTCTTTAAACTTTTATGGCAGTGCAAGAAGCCACTAGTTCGTAGACAGGTCTGTACTCAATGTTCGAATGGTGGGGAATGCCCGATTTGGCAAGCCATCGACATGCCGAGAGACTGTCATCCCTCAGCCAAATCTTGATAGAGGAGTATATTCCAATGTTGAGGGAATTTACTGTGTATCAACATAGTCAAGTTTTATTAAGTTAGAGTAAAATAACAAAACGATTATTTCATATGGATTTTTTGATATTCAAAGTCAAGGGATTTTATTTAATGACATCTTGTTTCACTTATTGCATTGACATCGAAATTAATTTATGTTTAAAATGCATGTTATCCAATAATCTTGTAAATTGTTAGTGTGTGTTAATGTACTTACAGGAAGTGTTTATTTGAATTTCAAGATACATGAAAACTTTTGGTTTAAATTAAAATACCTCGCTTGAAAATTAATAAAAATCCAACAGATCCTTTTATTACATTTAATCGCTTTAACTGATCAATTGATTAATAATAATAATAATAATAATAATAATAATAATAATAATAATAATAATAATAATAATAATAAATGATGACCTTAAACTGTTTGCAAAAAAACAAAAAAGAACTGGAAAAGCTGATAAACACAACCAGGATATTCAGCCAGGATATCCAAATGGAGTTTGGAATAGAAAAATGTGCACTGCTAGAGATCAAAAAAGGAAAACTGGAGACGACAGAAGGTATAGAACTCCTCAACCAAGAGGAGATGAGGGCGCTAGGAGAACATGATAGCTACAAATACCTGGGAGTTCTGGAAGCAGACACAATCAAATATACAGAAATGAAAGATAAGATTGGAAAAGAATATTTACGAAGAACAAGGAAACTCTTAGAAACTAAACTATATAGCAGAAACCTAGTAAAAGGGATAAACACATGGGTTGTATCACTAATAAGATACTCTGGACCATTCATAGGCTGGACCAAAGAAGAACTCAGGCACCTTGACCAAAGAACAAGAAAACTAATGACTATGCACAATGCTTTGCACCCAAAAGACGACACGGACAGACTCTACGTGAAAAGAAATGAAGGAGGTAGAGGACTGGTAAGTATAGAAGACTGTGTGGAAGACACCAAAAAAGAGCTGGAGAAATATGTAACCCAGAACACGGAAAGACTGACCACCACAGCAAGAGACACCAGCCCAACAAACAACCCCGGAAGTACTGAACCCAGAAACAAAAAAACAAGAAAGGAAAAGTGGGAAGAAAAACAACTACATGGACGCTTTACAAGACTCACAAGCGATGAAGCCAATGAAAACAGCTGGGCATGGCTAAGAAAAGGACACCTGAACAGAGAAACGGAATCTCTGCTGACGGCCGCACAGAACAATGCGATTAGGACAAACTTTATTAAAGCAAAGATAGATAAAACCCAGGAAAACAGCAAATGCCGACTGTGTGGACAAAGAGACGAAACGATAAATCATATAATAAGTGAATGCAGCAAGCTAGCACAAAGGGAATACAAGAACAGACATGACAGCATGGGGAAAGAAGTACACCGGGAAATGTGCAAACAACTGAATTTCGAATATGCAAAAAAACGGTACACACACAAACCAGAAACTGTACTAGAAAACGAAAAACACAAAATCATATGGGATATGAATGTACAAACAGACAAACCCATAACAGCAAGGAGACCGGATATGATAATAATCAACAAGAAAGAAAAATCCTGCAAAATCGTGGACTTTGCCGTTCCAGCAGACCACAGAGTGAAGATCAAAGAGACGGAAAAGAGAAGCAAATATACTGAACTTGCCAGAGAATTGAAAGGAATATGGAACATGAAGAAAGTCAGTATAACACCGATAATCATAGGAGCACTAGGAACAGTCCCCAAAAACATGGAGAAAAGACTGGGAGAAATAGGAATCAAAGGGATAACTGAGACCATACAAAGGACAGTAATGATCAAAACAGCTACAATCCTGAGAAATGTCCTCGAATGCGGAAACCAACCCACATAAGCAACGAATGGAGAACAAACACATGGAAGCACAAGACAGCAGAACCGGGGAAAATACAACCGCACGAGAGAGACGCAAGCATAGGCTGACGCCACGAAAAAAAAAAAAAATTATGGACAGAGGGTCGAGAAGGGAAAGCGCAAACCAGACCTCCACTGGAAGAGCGCGGACAGCTCTGGGACCGTGGGGAGGCTTGTTGCCACTTGGGCCCCAGAGGGGACCAATGGCCCTTATCAGCGGGAAATCGTTGGTAGGTGGCTGTTGCGATTACCGCAAGGTCATCAGCGGTGATGAACGAAAAGAGGTGGAGCATACTGGAAGTCTGAGGAGACTTGTTGTCACTCAGACTCCAGGGAATACCACAGGTTGTCGGCAGTGGGCAATCACTGACGACGACCAGTGTGATAACTCCTAGTGAGTAAATAATAATAATAATAATAATAATAATAATAATAATAATAATAATAATAATAATAATAATAATAATAATAATAATAATAATAATAATAATAATGTCACTTAGACTCCAGGAGAACACACTGGTTATTGTCTGTGAGCTATCACTGGTAATGACTTGTGCGAAAACTCACAGTGAGTAAAATAATAGAGATAAAACATTTCGTATATATAAGAAAATAGGACAATAAAAACTACAAATGAATAACACAAAATACTAATTTATTCGAAACCCCTTTAGAAATAAGTATCAAAATTAAGCAGGTGCATATCTTAGTTTCGGTGTTAGAGAATTACTATATATACAATATTTCAGAATCATCTGATTTATCATTAAGTTAAATAAACCTGACCTGGTTGAGTATTAATATATTTTGGATAAGTGGACAAAACTGTCGCATTTATTAATTTATATATATATATATATATATATATATATATATATATATATATATATATATATATGTGTGTGTGGGGGGTGTTTGTTTGTGTGTCTGTTTGTTGTATTTAGGCAGCATATTTCAATTCATAAATATGTTATAAAATAACACGTTTTTATGTTATTTATGTTTTAATTTTTTTGTATAGTCAATTTAGGATTTTAGTTAAATTGGTGTACATAAGTTTCATAGGTTTCTTGTTCCATTTTTTTTTTACTGTTTTCGCGATTATTTTCAACTTGTGTCATCAAATCATAATTAGTCGGATAATCTCATTGTGTGTTTACAACTTTGTTTTTTACTGTTTAGTTTTAACTGGTAGTAATTTACGACTTTTAGGAGAGCGTCTTTTAGGGCGAACGTTATCACATGCAATGCGCGTACAAAATTCAAAACGATGGTGTTAATGTTCATTAATACACTGAACACTTAAAAAAATTGACTAGTTTCGTAATTAATATTATTAATTGTTGGATGTTTAGTGTTAATGAAAATTGCTTCAATAATTTTAATCTTTTTATTTTCTTTCATTGTTGTTTGGGTCAATAAGTACATCTAAAAACGGAATTTTCTTATTAACATATAACTCTTTAGGAAAAAAAATCAACTGTGTTCATCAACATAGTCTCTTTCTAGGGGGTACGCTTATTTCAACCAGTTTTTAACAATTGGATGCCTTTTTGTTGAAAAATGTGTCTTTGCCCTAAAATTAGGTGTAGGTTTCTGATATCACTTCTTCATTGACGCCAAATCCCTTTCCCGGGGACATTCTTGTCATGTCTGCAAACAACAAGTAGCAACTGGGGCGAGATCTAGAGAATAGGGTGGGTGCGGAATCAATTCGAAGTATAATTAATGTGGTGTTGCCAGCGTTGTGATCGACTTGTGACTTTTTTCTTCTTCCTTTGTAGCTGTTTTGTTGCGATTTCTACCTTCAACGCACCAATAATGCTATATAGTATTACCTATTCATGGATTTTCCTTTCTAAACGTAATCGTTAACAAAATACCTTGTGCATCCTAAAATAGGGAGACCAATACCTTGCCTGCTTATGTTTTCGTCACACTTTAAGAAGTATTCGAGTAAAATGAAACATCGATGAACATATAAACAATGTTTGGTTATCTTTTTCTTATGTTTCATGTATATATATATATATATATATACAGGGTGGGCCAAAATAAGGGTCCTATCTTTAAATTTGAATAACTTGAATTTGAATAACTTCCACAAAATAAAAGTTAAACTCACCAAACTTTATGTGTGTGTAGACTGACCCTTCCGAGATTTTTTGAAATAAACAAAACAAATTTTAGCCGATAAACACTTCTTAAAACTTACAAAAACTAAAGTATTGTTTTTTACACTGTTTTGAGTTTTTTAAGCAAAAGCAATGTTTTCTGAATGAGGGTACGTTCCTTAGGGCTAATACGGCTCATGCTTGCTTCGAAAGGGGTCCTTTACTTATTCTAAAAACAAAATTAAAAAAATTAATAAATAAAAAAGTTATGAATTTTTAAAAATAGGACCCTTATTTTTGCCCACCCTGTATATATATATATATATATATATATATATATAGTCGATATTTCTCGTCTGCATTAAAATAAAACTTTTATATGCTAATCTGTTCCGCTATCCAATTAGGCTAACTCTTATCGTTGTTTCCAGAAATTATGCATTTATTTTGTCCTCTTTTACTATTTATTATATTTTTCCCGGATTACCGGATACGCCCAAATAAACCTTCAAAAGAAAAGGTGGCATCCATTTTCATTTGCTACTATTTATCTTCTCTAACCCCACCAGCTATACAGGGTCCTCTCTTAATAGAAGGAAATTTTGGTTAAATTACCTGAATTATTTAATTTTTTTCCTTTTAATGACTACATCAGCTTTCACATGTAAGTACATTTTCGACATTCGCAAAATAACAATTTTTTTTCAATGGTGAAACTAAAAAAACATTGATTCTTACTGCGCTGTTTCGTTCTTTTTATTTTATTTCTATTTACGAAAAACGATTAGACTATTTATACAAATGAAGTATTTAAACCCTATTTTCATTATTATTTGTGGAACATTGCCTCAGTCTAGAAAGATTTCTTCTTAAGCTAAATAAAAGATTTTTAAAAATTCTGGATTATTCTGTATTGGCTACGTTATTAAAATTCTATTTTCATCATCTAAATTACTTACAGTAAAATAAGTTATTTCCTTTTTCGTTAGGATTGATACTTTACTATTTATTTATTTTGTTAATAAAATACGTATTTCATATTTTCCACAGGCAATATATCAGAATTCTTGGAAGGAATATGTTGTAATTCTCGAAAATAAGTGGCACCCTCTTCTACACCTCGGGATTGTTGCTAATGAATAGGGAGCCTTCAGGTCGCCATCGACTATGCTCAATCATTTTACTTTTACTTATATATATATATATATATATATATATATATATATATATATATATATATAACATCATTCAGTTTTAAATAAATTAAAAAAACTCTACTTGACATAACTTCAAAGTGTCCAGGTCGTTTGCAGCTCTTTCCATAGGATTTTTATTTTCAGTTATACAATATAACGCAACATTTATTAAAACGTCAACTTTCGGTAAGAAGAATGCGCCATCGTACAAGCTAAAGGCCATTTAAAAATGCTTGATAAGTCCCGTCGGTATTCCCCGGTAAGAACACCTCGGACATTTAGCTATAAACTAACCCTATTCCTAAAGCGAGATGTGAATGCCTGGTAGGGTGGACCTCCGAGTAGACAAAATAAATAGCACAGCCCGAGATTAAAAAAGGCCACTGCAATGTACCAATCTCTGCCGGATTGATTGCCGAGAACAGATCCTCGACTGGTATGCTAGGCGTAAGAAAATGGGCGGCTTTCTTCGCCTAGAAATAATTTGTGAACACATCAAGGAGATTTGTGGTCGAAAAGTCCATTAGTCATTTCTTTATTTTATTTTGTCCTGGAAATGCTTTAGAGTAACTCCCCACCGCATTTGTTGGTTTGACTTATTGTATCTGTGAATATTTGTGTGCGCGTGTTTAACAGTTTAAAGAACAAAAAAACTTGACGTGATAAAAAAAATAATAAAATAGACAAGAGATAAAAAGATTTTCAGCTAAATCTAAAAACGGAATGAAAAACGGAGAAAAAAGGGTAGAAAAGAGAAGGACAAAAGATAAGATTTTGTTTTAAGAAAAGGAACAGAGAAAAGGGAGAGAAAGAAAGAAAAGATCAGAAAATCTTTCGCAAAAGAAAAGCTTTCCAAATATTTGCACAACTTTAATCGCATCTCCGTTTTAAATGTTGACCTTTTTATGATTTATTTCGTTTAATTTCATTTATTTATTTATTTTACCTCAATTTGCAGGGTAGAAACCAATTTCTTTTATTAAATCAAATAAGGTTAGTCGTAGAAGCGAAAAATTACGAGGTCGGCTTAGGAGAAGAAAAGGACAAATTAATTGTTTGAAGCAAAAGAAAAGGACGAAATCTTTTGAGAAAAAAGAAACAATTTATTGCAGTCAAAGACAAATCTTATTCCCCGGCCACTTTTTATACACACAGCATCACTTTACATCTAGCATTTCTAAACGCAATTCTTAGTATAATTAAAGGGCAGTGTCTGTTTTTAATATTATTATTATTAAAAGGCAATGTTTATATTCTACAGAATTAGCCCGAATACAAGTCGACTGGGAGAATGTAAGTAAAAAATGAGACGGTGAAAGTAGATCGTTTGTCGTGTACTTGTGTGTCATCATTTGGATATACATTACATGAGATAAAACATAACAATAACACCCTTAGATGTGAAAGCAACATATTCAGCATATGACACACAGAATACATCAGTATACTTTTAAGTGAGACATAAAATCACACACACACACATATATATATATATGTACTCGAAATATATATATATACAAAATATACAATAGATCTCGTATTATCAGACAGTAAAAAGAAGATAAGAGCAAAACTAAAAGCAAAAAAAGAATCCAAAAGACCCAATTTAAAAGCAGGGAATCTTCGGTGTCTAGTTTATATTGTTTTCATTGATAATAGCTTTAGATAGGTGGGAAGACATAATAGAAGTCCAGTTTTTGTTTAATTGTATTGGTTTAGCGGCCTATACGAGCTGATTAGATTAATCGTCGTGTAGAATTGTTTTTTATAGGTTTAATTAAAGGTGAGTTTTTTTTAAGTAAAAACGATGATCATATTCCATAGTATAAGACCATGAGGCGTTAAGTATGTTGTTAGTTTCGATGGGTCTTTGTGCTCGTTAATTCTCTTGTCTATGTAGCGTTGGATCTCCCCAATATAAACCCTATCACAATCAAGACAAAGGATGGAATATATGCCAGTTTTGACTGAGGGTGTAGTGCCGAATTTAGTAGATTTTCGGACTATATCCATCATAGTAGATGAAGTTCTTTGGACTATCTTAATACCTAGTTTATTCAGTTTTGCATATATATATATATATATATATATATATATATATATATATATATATATATATATATATATATGTTGTGTGTATTTAGGCAGCATTTACTTATGTATGCGAACATTGTTAAAAAAATGCCTGGAACAATGTTAAAACGTTCTCTGCGCGTTTCTCTGCCGTTTTTTTAAATTTATTTTCTTTCTCCAGCTTTTTTTGTGCATTTGATCTTGACACTTAAGGATGATTCGACGAAGAATCGAAAACGTTCGTGGTACCTATGGGACATTAATTGATGTTAATATAAACAAGACCATCAGACAAATCGAAAAAATAAAAAGGTATAATTGAACAGACCGAGTCAGTTATTTGTAACAATGTTTGCATAACTTTTGCATTATTTTAGGGAATTGAAAAGCTAAGAGGGTGGGTGGGTTTCAGTTTCTTTGAATTACAAATGTAATTGTTGTCGTCGTCGTCGTTATCTTCAAATTTATGTTATTACAAAAACGGGACCGGAACTAATCATTCGAATTTAAAAATAATAATTTTGAATGTAAAACTGGTTTCTATTAAATTATTTTAAGTTATACTACCACCGTTACTACTAATACTACTACTACTGCTGCTGCTGCTATGTACATACCTATTGCGTATATATAAGAAAATTGGAGTTCAAAATTAAAATTGAATCGTGCGAAATATTAATTTATTCGATACTATTCGTAAAATAATTATGCAAATGAAGCATCTAGGATCAGTGTGTGTTGGTATTGTTCAGTTCGGTATATGAAAGGTATTTCGAAATATAGTTCGTATAAATGGAAAAACTTTCGAATGTATTCATTTATTTATATATATATATATATATATATATATATATATAATCATTGATTTGTTCATTATTTGCGATAATTTGACGGGGTGCATTCTATAATTATATTTAAAAGATATATGTATATAATGTATTATGTTCGCCACAACGGAAAGGGTAGAAACAATGCTATTTTTAGCCCTAACGTAGTATCCTGCTTGAACCTGTGAAGAAAATGAATTCGATGATAACAATTTGACTTGCAGAAATTTAAAACTAATGTAAACAGACATCTCGCTGCGCAGAACCCAATTTAGGTTGAACCCTCTCCCCCCCCGAACCTTCTCCCTTTTCTTTCTTTTCAGTAGCCCTTTCGTCTGCAGTGGCGGCCTGTCTTGTCTGGGGTGAACTATGTTAAAAAAAATGTTAATTTGAAGTCAAGATGCATTTTTCTAGATACAACCTTTTTCACATCCACTAAAAAAATAGCACATCCTCGAACTGTCATGTCTGAGGCGCCTCAAACCTGAGATGGCGGAGAAAGGGTGAACTACTTTTTCCGCTGTTAAATCGACACGCAAAACACGACGATGTGTGGTGGTCTCCCTTGAGAAGAATCAAATAAATAGCGATTCTATGTCATGGCGATGACGCTATGTTTTGGTTCAAATAAAATAACACAATTCTGGTTTATCCTTACAATGGAGACACTTCAATTTAATGGAATGAAACACAATCCAAGTCATTTCTCTCCGCCAAATCTCTGCATATGCGTTCCTGGTTTAAATTCGCCAATTATTCGAAGAAAAACCATATGCGAAACACGTTAGTCGTTTCGGTCGCCATGTTGACAACATCTTGTTTACCGCGAAAAAGAATAAAATAATAAAATGGCCGTTTCTTACTGTGCGCCTTGCTGTACATCTTTTTTCTATTAAGTTAGATATTTTGTATATACATTTTCTTCTTTTATTCTTCTTATGTAGTCCATCAACAGGAAGTGGGTCAGTACTTCAATATTCCTTGATTCTATTTGAAGATTATATGACTATATTATACCAATTAAATAATAACATCTCTATAACGTCTATGTAAGCAAAACGCGTTTACCATACGTTCACAGGTTGATTAGTTAGTCGTTTGATTGTACGGCATGTCAGTCCGAAGTGGTTTTGTTCCTGTCTGGCTGAGGTATGGTTCTGTTCAGTCCTGTGAGATCCACCCTCCCAGGCTTTACCTTCTCTCTGAGAAAAAGTTAGTTTATTGCAAATTGTCCAAGACGCCCTTGCTGTGAAATGCCGAGGCGGCTGTTCAGGAATTATTTATAGGCCAGAGTGCGTTTATTCTAGTGCACTGGCTTCTCAAAAACCACAGCTGACCGCTTCGCAAGGAGGAACATAACATGCCAACTGTTGTTGATTCATTTTATCCCGAAACCGTGGATATATTTTGTATGCGATTGTTTTGTAGATTAATTTCTTTTTGTAGGTGTTGTATATTTTGCAAACAAATAGTCTATAAACAACAGTTCCTATCTAAACCATAGATGTGGCACTGACCGGTAATACCACTGCGAATCACAGTGAACATAGTTGTACAAGTAACTAAAAGATCACTTCACCCCCTCTAAAGCTTACAAATCTAAGCTTCACCACTGGATTCAGCTTTGTTATTCATACCAAAATCAAACCGGCAGAGTCTGGGTTATGCTGGTGTGGTCTGGTTCTCTGTAGGTCTGAGGTATGATTCTGTGCAGTTTTAAGAGGTCCACCCTCCCAGACTTTACCTTCTAGCCCTTTGAGAAGGGGGTAGTTTATTGGTAATCAGCTGAGGCACTCCTACAGGGGAATGCCGACTAGGCCGCCCAGTCATTTATTTTTATTCAGACAGATTGCTTGACCTCTCCGGCGCTGGCTTTTCAAATTACACTTTCTCGATTGAGTCAGATCTTCCTGCCGTGGGAGGGAGATAAATAACTTCAACGTTGTTTCATAGCCAGTTCGGTTAGGGGAAATTAGGAAGTTAATGGGGTTTGGAAAGATGGTAGGCAAAAAAAAGTAGAAATGTTTGGTAAAGATGGATATGGGGGGTAGAGGCGGATACATTGTCAATGGGTGTTCGATGCAGTTTAGTGTCGTGCATTTGGTTTATTATATTTAACCGAAACATATAAGTGTAATAACTACTACCACTCCGGGTTAGAGTATACCTGAAAGAAGTGGTTACAAAGGTGTACCCTCACATTCACCGAAGCTCTCGATGTAAATACCGGATACACTTTACGGTCATGCCCGGTACAACGGTATAGGTTATTCCCGGGTCTATAAACTTTGATTCGAACGGTCTATAAGAAATTTATCTAAAAATAGAATGAAATATGTGTCTTTCCGTTGATCTATTATATAAGGGAAAGTTGTCCGTCCGTCCGTCCGTCCGTCCGTCCGTCCGTCCGTCCGTCCATCCGTCCGTCCGTCCGTATGTTTCTCCCGCTAAAAGATTTTAAAATAACAATACAAAACACCCCCACAAACTGATATGTTCTTTTCTGGCATTGCCTTGGACAAAATATAAGCATATTATTTCTATATTTATAATTTTGGCAGTAAAGTGGAACAGGGTTAGTTAGAGCGGTTGAACTTGAAGGCAATTTTTAAATGTTATGATGTAGTAATTCGTCAACGATTTTTTCTAGTTGCTAGAGATGTGAGAGAGGGGGAAATATAGGGAGGAGAAATAAGGGGTAGAAGATGAGAGGGTTAGATAGTCAAGAGAGAAACGGAATAGAGGGAGAGAGGGTGGAATACAGAGAGTTATAGAGAGCTACAGAGAGAGAGAGAGAAGTTTTAAAAAGAGATGTTATACACACTTAGTCTAATTTTATTGCCTATGACCCGCAGACGACGCTGAGTAACGTCTGCTAGTATGCAAATATGATATTGTACAGTGTATATCACACAGAGAAACGCTTGAAATCATAAACGGCCAAATGATATACACCACCTATAAGTAAACCTCCAATAAAAAAAATCATCAAATAAAACGTAAACAAATAGGTGGGCGTGGCTTGGAGCGAAACGTTAATCACGTGATGCATAAGATCGTACCGAAAAACTGTAATGATATGTTGAACCGTAACACAAAAAAATTACCCGGTACTGGAAAAGAATAACGAAAAACGGAAGCTGAAGTGTTGCGGCAAAGAATTTGATAAAGCTAAAGGGGTACGAATCCATCAAGGAAAAAAGTCCCAAAAGAAATTATCGCAGCAACGTAGGTAAAACGACCATGAGACGTATAGCCAGAAGCTCCAGGAGACACAGCACAGTGAGGAACAGTCTACAGTTGAGAGAGAACAGAAAGAATGGAAACATTCAGATAAGAAAGCTAAGATAAATTGGCTAAAGAGTAATGATGTAATGAGCTGTAAAACCTTTGATGTAGAAGTAGCACTGAGGTAAAGCTAGAGAAATTGATATAAATCATCTATGAACAAGAAAGAGGAAGGTTTGGAGTTGAAGACAAAGAATTGGCAAAACAAAAGATAGCTAGTCAACCATCAAGGAGGGAAATAAAAATCGCAGAGATTAAAGACAAAAGTAATAGACATTAAGAAGTAGGTGGGTAAAAGCAGCTAGAGGAGAAAGGGTTGGACTGGATCATTTGTATGAAGATGTTAGGATAAGGCTTAGCGATGAAATGAGGAAAATCAGGACTACAAAGAGAAGAAGGAAAAAAGAACAGTGCAGGAAACAGTTTGTAAGGAACCCATACAGGTTTGCTAAGGGATTTTTCACAGAGAGTAAGAACGGAAATTTGGAATGCTCCAAGGAAGAATTAGAGGAGCATCTGAAAACAAAATATTGCAAAGAAAATAGAGAAGAGGATATACTGTTGACACGAGATGTTATAAATCCCAGAATACCAGGCGTATTGTTTGATGTAAGCGATATCAAGAAAAGGGAAGTTGATGGCTTTGTCAGCAAGGCAAGAGCTAAGAGTTCACCAGACAGTGATGGGATCAGCTACAAGGTATATAACCACTGCAAACGCCTCCGATTGAGGCTTTGTCTGCTGATTAGAGAGATGTAAAGGACTAAAGATGTTGCTGCAAGGTGGTGTCATATACCTAACGAAAGAAGAACAGGCCAAGGAGCTAGGACAATTCTGCTCCATATCATTGTTAAACATTGATGGAAAGATTGCATTCAGAGTTGTTACCAACAGAATTATAAAGTATGTACAATACAAAAGCTTCATCAATGAGTCAGTTCAAACGGCAGGTATACGCGGAATAGCCAGAATACCTGGCTGTATCGTGAATGCTTATGCAATATGGCAGAGTATCCAACAAGCCAAGCAAGAAAAAGAGGATGTAGATCTTGCTAATACATATGTCTCAGTCCGACATGAGATGATTCGGAACGCGATAGAGTTCTTTTCGATTCCAGAGACAGTCCAGAGTATGGTCATAAAATACTACGATACATTCAAGATGCGCTTTACGACATGTAACTACACAGCTGACTGGTAAAGGTTGGAGGCTGGAATTGAAACAGGATATACAATATCAGTGATCTTCTTTGTACTCGTGATGGAAATATAGTTGAAATCAAAAGTGCACTTGTTAAGACCCCACTATGAGCATTTCTGGACGATGTTGCTGTAATGTCGAAGAGCACAAAAGGAATAGAAGAAGTATTTGACCAACGAGAACAGCTTATTGAGCAGTCAATGATAATATTTAAGGCCTTAAGATCAGGAAGTGTAACCTATAAGAAAGGTAAACAAAAAGAAATAAGACATGTAATCGGAGGGGAAGTGATCCTAACAGTTAAAGAGAACCCAGGAAAAAGCTTGGGTAGATGGTACAGAGACACATTAAGCGGCATAAACCAAGGAGCGGAAATACAGCGGCAGATAGAATAAGGATTAAAAGTAATTGATAAGACCGAGTTAGCAGGAAAGTATAGATGCTGGTGTTTGCAGTTTGGTCTGTATCCTCGGATAATGTGTTCAGCTTTATGAAGTACTATTGATGCGAGTAGAACGGATCGAACAACGATGTGGACTATACCTAAGGAAGTAGTTGGGATATTTGGGAAAGAGGGACAGCTGAAGTTATCTATTTCATCCATTGTGGAGGAGTACAAGGTGTCAAAAGTAAGGGCAGCCAGGATGCTCCGTTTCTCCAATGACCATGGCATTAAAGACGATTCACCTGAAGTAGGAACTCGAAAGAAGTGGAAGGCCAAAGAAGCAATTGAGATAGCTATAACATATTAGAGCATGCGGATACTGTTGGTGCTGTACAGGATACAAAAGAAGGACGAGGTATGCAGAATTTTAAACCTTTCTGTATGAGTAACCTAAGACAGAGAAGAGATTTTGTGTTCAGTGAGATAAGGAATGAAGAACAGAGAAAAAATATATCTACATCTGGTACAGTGTCATCAACAAGGCCAGTGTGTTCACTGGGAAGAATGTGTGGTGAACCGGAAAAGCGGATGGTAAGATATATGGGCTTGTGAGCGAGCAAGAATTTCGTTCCTAATAAAATTGACCTACGATACAATGCCTTGAATGCGTGTATCTTTTTCGATAGAGAGTAGACAATAATTGCACATGCCAATGTGGGGAAAGATGATCTCTTAGGCATATTCTGTCCAACTGAAGCTTAGTACTAAATCGGTATACGTGGAGGCATAACCAAGTCCTGAAAATAATTTTAAAAGTTATTAAATCAAAAAGTAAAGAGGTTTTATGAAGGAGAGCTACCAAAAATAAAGAAGATTAAGAAGATGAACTTTCATAGAGCTGGGACAACAGGCATGGTGAAAAGTTATTCAAGGATACAGTTAACCGATTATACGTGGCAAGGAAGATGGAATTTGGCACTAGACTTCACGAATACATTGATCTTCCCACTGGTCCTTATACAGCAGATACCAGATCCTGTAGTGTGGAGTCAGGAAAAGAAGGTTGTGATTATGTTTGAGCTGACTGTACCCTGAGAGGATAATTTAGCAATTGCAAAAGACAAGAAGAATGAGAGATATAGTGAGCTACTGAACGAATGTCAAGAACAAGGATGGAATGTTGAACACTATCATTCAGTTTTGGGAGCACGGGGGTACGTTAATCGAAAGTTAATCAACATACTGCGAAATCGTTTTAGCTGTACTAACACAGATATAAAACAAATTATGACAGACGTTCAAGAAGCAGCAGAGAAAGCATCATACTGGATCTGGTTAAAAAAAACGATGGGTGTTAGACAGAATAGTAGTTTACACCAGTACCAATACGACATCCTGATAGAGGGGCCCCGTCACTCCAGAGAGGCAGTAGAGGAGTGGGAGACGAAACTGCGAAGTGGTTCGTCCTGATGATCGTGGTACCGGATCCGATTGTTGAGCTGTTAGCTACTGTGCACTGAAGGCGGTGCGAACAAATTAGCATAAGCTGGGCAGACTTATCTATAAAAAAAATACTTGCCTTCCCACGAGAGCAGAGTTAGACCTAAGGACAGTTTTTAATGTGGGGAAAATCTAGCTACCTTAAAAGGGGCACCCTGGATTGGAACAAAAATTTAAATTATCTCAGTCTAGATTGGCTTCTCGTCCACCACTGATCGAGCCCATAATGGTCCGAGTGTAGCATCAGAACAGATACTAAACTTTGTTTCAAGCCAAAAAGGCAACATTCAGCAGGAGCCCGTGGAGATGTCAGACTTGCTCTCTTCATCTAGTTGCATAATTTACCGGTAATTATATTTCGTTTATGCTAGGTTTGAAAATATTAAGCTAAAATATCTCTTTCTTTTTTTCTTTTTTTTTCTCTTTTTCTTCTTGGACTTTTGGCTAAGATCAAAGTGTAGTATCTGTTCCGATGGATACTGCACCCCATAGACTGGTATTGTCTTGGCGTCGGGGCTTGATTTACGCCAGTCTATGGGTCTGTCCTGTGCAGTTCTATGAGGTCAACCCTCCCAGGCTTCGCCTCCCCTCTTTCAGGAGGAGTAAGTTTATTGCTTACTGCCTGAGGCGCCCCTACCGGGGAATGCCGACGAAGCTGCCCAGGCAATTTTTAAATGGCCAGAGTGCTCAACTCTCGAGCACTGGCTTATCTAATCCCACTTTCCCGACCTTGTGTCATATCTTACCTTGTATGAGGTAGATAAATAAAATAAAAAAGAAAAATAAATAAATATTAAGCAAAAATATCTCTTTCTTCTCCTAAAAAAAGATTCTGCTGTCCATTAAATAGGCTTTAAATAAGTAAATCGAATATGTCTTTTCTATTTATTGAACATTTTAACAATGTATACATTTTAAAACAATCAATATTCTCTTTTCTTCTTGCCGTAAAAATAATTGTCGGTTAAATATTTTCTTTGAAAATCGTTTTATTTAATTTATTAATTGTTACAATTTAAATCGTTTCAAGATAAATCTTCCCTTACCGTCAAACAAATGTCAGCGAAATATTTTCTAAATAGCTAAATCTAAGGCGATCCCATTATTAACATAATGTGGCGGGTGATAACGTACGTACGAAAATGAAATTGCATTAACTTATTATTATATACTTTTCTAATATATGTGGTTTCGTTGATTTGTTTTACAGCATATAAACATTTTCTGGGTCATTTTGGTAAAAGTTTTTATGTTTTAAGTTCTTTATATCTTCAAATATTTATTCATGGTGTTTTGTTTGGTTGTTATGTTTTACGGCATATCAACCTTTTTCAGATTATTTAATGCCGATTAAGGTAATTTTCGTAAAAGTGTTTATGCTTTAAGTACTTTATATATTCAAATATTTATTCGTGGTGTTTGGTTTGGTTGTTTTGTTTTACGGCATATAAACGCTTTTCGGGTTATTTAATGCCGAGTCAGGTTCTTTTTGGTAAAAGTTTTATGCTTCAAGGTCTTTATATCTTAAAATATTTATTCATGGCGTTTCGTTTGATTTTTTTTGTAGAGGAATAAATATTGTTTTTATTTTTAGCTTTGCAAAACATGATTGATGTGATATATTAAATAGGAAATACATTTTACATTTATTAATGAAAGGGACTGGATTAAGTAGGATATGTTTGGGTTGTAAACCACGATGGGAAAAATCGGTATTTAATTATTTAAGAATAATTGCATGTGTCAGTGTGTCGTTAATATTCAAGGAAAATATCTATAAACTAAAACTTACTAGAAAACTTGAGTTTAGATAGAGATCTGAAAAGTAGTTTTGAATAGAGACAAGAACGAATTAAATCATGTTTGGAATTCCACGGGTATTTTGGAATGAGGCGATAAGGAATTTGTTGCCATCCTACGTCAATACTACATACAGGCAAGACAGCAGGGAATGCCTTTCGAGGAAAAGCATCATATGAGGGTGACTGCTTTCCGATTAGTGTAGTCAGATCGCCCGCCTAGCGCCCGCAGGATAGATAGACGATATGTGGTCGCCACATCCGGAGAACGACGACAAAGCAACACTCAAAGAAATATGTATGCTCCATTTGAGGGGCATGTCGTCTCTAAGCATATTCCTATCTCTCTAAACAAATGTCAGTTTCAGACTGGCCGAGTATGAAATACCAGAGTATCCTGCCTTTGAATAAACGTTTCGCGATGTTTTCATTCCTTCCAGCGTTTAGTGTTGAACATTGGAAAGGCCTTTTAAAACATCGACAAGGACCAGGTTAATTTCCTCTATAAACGCTTTTTAATTAACTAATCGTTGTGCACGTTTGAATTGGGATACATTGAAAGGTTCAAACGTAACCCAGCAAATATCACTAAATAGAGGGTAATACGAACCCCACAAAATGGCATCATGTAATCGTTAATAACATTCACAATCATTTCTGAACTCTAACCATATTCGATCCGAATAAACTTCAGTTTTCTGATTGACTTGTCCATCATGTTTCCCTCATGAATGTCCAACAGTTTTTGTTTTATCGCCGTCCAGTGATAAATGGTAAATGTGTACATCTGGGTTGGTCAGTACTTAGTGAAATCTCGTGGTCATCCAGAAGTCTACGGAACCCTTTTGCAGACAAACTGGCGTTGTGAGGAATGGAAAACTCTTCTAACTAGATGGGGCAACTCCTCAAACTTCAAATAACTCATTGTAATGGCTGCGAAAACACTTTCGTAATCGTCTCATCAGTAGACGGTAAGAATCTAAATCGGTTTTACACTTACCGAACCTTAACCCTCAGAATTTTAGCTGTGGGGTTATCTTAAAGATAATACCTATCAGAACACTCCCCAGACTATTCCCGAACTTAAGAGAGTGTGTCAGACTTATTGACAATTTTGCATGTCGTGTCCAGGTTTGCTCATTTGAAACATATCATTGAACGGTGATTGAGCTTTCAACCTTCAGCTGACTATCACTTAAAACTGAATGTAACTTAGTACTATATCCACTGCGCCACGTGCATTCAATCCCCGGTGCGGGCGATACGAAGTATTGCGAATTACTGAAGATTTTTCCCGGAACAAAAGCATGCTACCCCATGGATTAAATAAAGGGTTCCGTTCGAAATTCCGTGTTCGACAGAAATATTCACGAATTCAGAGAGATACACCGTAAGAATGCCAGAGGTTACGGCGACCAAAACGTTATAATGATAACACTCAAGATAAGAAATGAAGTCCGAATAATCAAAATTATACATATGTATATATAAATATATATATTATTATTTTATGTATCAACATTAACTGTTATAAGGATATATAATTTTTATGTATCAATTTTCAGCATTTACTTCAATAGTGCTCGATACGAGAGTAAAGCTAGGTAGTAAGTTATGAAAATATATTTATGGCAATTAATCTACGCAGAGGCTTCCGCGTTTCATTCCCAGAGGGAATCGTCAGGCTAAAATGGCTGACGATTCCCTCCGGGGATAAATTGCGGAAGCCTTTGTGTTGTTTAACTGCCATAAATATATTTTCATAACTTACTTTCACCCTCCTCGATATAGAAACACAGTTCTGCAGGACAGCGTACCATTTGAAATGGTTATCAGCCTTTGAACCACCCTCCCTAGACCCACTTAACGACTCCACCCCCACCGATCCCCCTAATTTTTCATCCAACCCCTTCCCCGTTTATCAACCTGACCGCCCCCTACACCCTCCTCCTGAAAACCACCCTTTAGACCTAAAGTTGGTAAATCTCAAACATAAGATTTTCTCCATAATACAACGGGAAAAACACCGTATCACACCAAATATCTCCCATTCCCAGCGCCTCACCCTCAAAGGCCTTAAGAAAAAAAACCTGGTCTACCTACCCTCTGACAAAGGCAAGGAATTCTGCATTATCTCCCAAGAATCCTACAATACTCTCGCCCTAGAACACCTCAGCAATACATCCCTTTACACACCCGATAATGACATCTCTGCTACCCGCATACAAACCACTATTAACAACGCTTGGTCCCAAATTTGCTCCAGACGTAATCTCCCCAAGGCTTATAGGCTCAATCTCACCACTAGAAACAGTAGACTCCCCACCTTTTACCATCTTATTAAAACCCACAAAACCAGCAACCACCTACAGATCAGACCTATAGTCTCCAGTACTGAGGGACCTCTTTATAAGATCTCCTGGCTCCTCTCCCACTTACTTAAACCGCTACTCCCCTCCTTCCCGGCACACGTCAGCAGCTCTGACCAGGTAATAGATAGACTCAACTTGCTCCAACCCCAACAGCTCCGCGCCAACAACTACATCTTCAGCCTTGACGTAGTCTCCCTTTATACTTCCATTCCCGCACACCCCGCCATTGACCTCATAACTGACCACATCTCCTCTAACAATCTTGACTGTTTTGGGCTTATCCCTACAGACATTCATCAGCTCCTACGTATCATTGTGGATAACACCTACTTTAAGTTCCAACAAGACACATACAAACAAGTCTCTGGCCTACCCATGGGTTCCAGTCTCTCCGGCCTCCTCGCCATTTCTTACATGAACAGACTGGAGCAGCAAGCACTTAGCACCTGCCATTCCCATATTTTCTTCTCGAGATACGTCGACGACATTTTGATCCTCACTTCATCCCGAGAGGAAGCTATCTCTATCTTTAACACATTTAATAATTCTGACCCCCACATTAAATTCACCATCGAACATCCCAACACCTCAGGCTCCCTCTCACTTCTAGACTTCAAACTCAGCATTAATGACGACGGATCTCTCCACACCACTTTCTATAGAAAACCCGCCTGCAGGAATCTCTTTGTCCACTACAAATCCGCACTACCCCTCAAATCCAAAATTAGTTACGCACAAACCGAAATCACCCGCATACAAGACAAATGCTCTTCTTCTTCCGATAAAACAACACACACCGAAGCCTTCCACCAAACTCTATTGACCAACGGCTTCCCGCTAACTACCATATCTAGCCTTAACAACACCAGAAGACGTAGACACCCCACTCTCACCAACACATGCTTCCTTAAACTCCCCTTCTTTAGCGACCGTATCACTTCTGCTATCCGCAATGCCATACGCAGTGAGAACCTTAACATACAACTTTCTCACACAGGCACCTCTCTCCGACAACATTTATCCAAAAAAAGCCACTACACCCCAGACCCCTGCTCTCTAGCTAGTTGCCCCATCCCCAACTCTGGCCTCTGCCTCCGCACATATACAGTATACAACCTGCAATGCTCTAAGTCCCAAAATTCTACATCGGTAGTACCGTTAGGCCTCTACACCAACGTATTAAAGAACATCTAAACACCCACATTTCCTCCTTCCATAAACACTTAATTTCATGTGGCAACACACATCGCTCCATTAGTGTCCGCATCCTCAACTCTGTCCGCAATATAGGCCAGCTTCGAATTTCGGAAGCTATCCTCATCTCTAAATTTCGCCCTGCCTTGAATAACAGATTCGAGTTGTCATCTCCCTTCATCCTCTGATTCTTACATCCTCACACTCCCACCTCCTCACACTCCCACCTCCTCACACTCCCACCCACAACTTACTTACCTTTTTTTTTTTTTTATATAATCCTCTCTCTTCTTATTCCCCCCCTTCCCCTGCTAATAAAATTTTAAAAAAAGGAAAAAAGAAAAAAAGGTCCCATCCTTGGCTTTTATCCACTTCACAACTCAAATTCCTTCTCAAGTTTCCAATCTCATTTCTAAAGTCTGAATATATTATTTAGAATAAGTTATCTCCCTTTGACAGTAAATTTAAATTTAGATTTGAAGAGAATAAATGAAAAAAAAAAATAAAATAAAAAAAAAAAATAAAATAAAATATAATAAATAAATAAATAAATAAATAAAGATTGATGAGTCATGTAAAATGAAACATAATAAAACTTAAAAAAATTGGTATATTACTAAACTAATGTTTATAATGTTTTAACCTTAGTTATGTGATTGCTTAATGGAATTTTGATGTTTTCTGCGTTCCTAATCCACTTTACAACTCAAATTCCTTCTCAAGTTTCCAATCTCATTTCTGAGGTCTGAACATATTATTTAGAATAAGTTATCTCCCTTTGACAGTGAATTTAAATTTAGATTTGAAGAGAATAAATGAAAAAAAAAAAAATAAATAAATAAATAAAGATTGATGAGTCATTTAAAATGTAACATAATAAAAAAAAATAAATAAATAAATTTAAAAATTGGTATATTACTAAACTAATGTTTATAATGTTTTAACCTTAGTTATGTGATTGCTTAATTGAATTTTGACGTTTTCTGCGTTCCTACTCCCAATTGTTTTCCCCTATAATACGATGATCTGACACCGGTTTTTCCACGTTTTTCCGACCCTCTCGGCCTTCTATTGTTGTCTTCTGATAATGAAAGTTGTTCTTTCGAAAATTTAAGATTACCCTTTGCCGATCTGTTACTTACCAAAAAAAAAATACTATTTGGTATTTAATCAGTTTTCGTGAAATTATTAATAAATCGTTTTGAGTTTCATTCTCTCCCTGCGTTTATTTCTTTTCACTTTTCCATCTCACGGCAACCACATCGCATTGCTATAGCCTTGGACGACTAATTTACACTTACATTTACCAGCAATGCTTCAAGCAAACTACAATCTCCTCTTATATATATATATATATATATATATATATATATATCTTTATATATATATATATATATATATATATATCTTTATATATATATATATATATATATATATATATATCTTTATATATATATATATGTATATATATATATATATCTTTATATATATATATATGTATATATATATATCTTTATATATATATATATATATGTATATATATATATATATCTTTATATATATATATATATATATGTATATATATATCTTTATATATATATATATGTGTATATATATATCTTTATATATATATATGTGTATATATATATCTTTATATATATATATATATATATATATATGTATATATATATATCTTTTATATATATATATATATATATATATGTATATATGTGTATATATATATCTTTATATGTATATATATATATATCTTTTATATATATATATGTATATATGTATATATGTGTATATATATATATCTTTATATATATATTTATATATATATACAAACAAACAAAAATATTATTCAAGTGTAAAATGAGATTTGTTTAATTATGAGGTTCAGTAGAATTTTTTTTTTTGCTTACTTGTTTGTGAAAATTTCAAAACATTAATTATTCTTTATACTTGTAAATAACTAAAAGATTGTGTAAAAAGTTCTAAAGTATTTTCAGTTATTATTTGAAAAGTATATATATATATATATATATATATATATATATATATATATATATATATATATATACATATATGTATATATGTATATGGGGTAAGGTACACGATTAGTTATGAAAATGAAATGCCGTGGTAGACAAAATGTTTGAAAAAAGACAAACGGAAAACAGGTTAGAATATGTGCAAGAAAATGACATGGAAAAGTATGTGGCTTGCTGTTCTATCTTTTTATTTCTTACTTTTTAAGCTGTTGTAAGTGTCCAGAAATCCATTTCACTCGTGCTAAAAATATCACAATGCTTTTTCTAAGGAACACACTCCCAAACAGTTCAACCGATCAACATTCCGGTAAAGTTAGTATAAATGAGACGACAGTTCCTGAAAAACTTCCCCATGTCTGGAACATAAGTCAATATAATCTTCAAAATGGATAGAAAAATAATAATGGATGCTTGTCGCTCAGAGGTTTTTAAAGTAATTTTATTCTTTTCGAATGAGATATAGAACACCAACTAAAATACATTTTTATGTTATTCCTTTCTGTATATACATATACTTTTCAAGTAGACATATATATAAATAAAACAAATCGCTGTTCACACTTTAATATCTTTTAAAAATGTGTTAAACTATAATTATGTTCTACTTGTAATATCAAGCATTTCCGTCGTATTAAGAGTTTTTCTTCGGTATATGAGAAAGTGTTTTTTTATACCATTGATATTAGAAGTATTATTATTTTACACACACACACATATATATATATGTATATATATATATATATATATATACATTGACGGTGAATAGCCATAGTTCTAAACTATAACAATCACACCAAACATAATTTTATAGTAATGTCATTAAAATTAAAAGAGTTAAGCACAATGGATACTTTTCAGATACATTCATTCAGTATACGCGGTTAACCTCAACTGAACAGGGTCTTCAGGCAGCACTTTGTATGACCGTGACAAATTTTCCTCAATTAAGATATTTACTGTTTCATTTGGGAATTTTTATGCGGTGTTTTAGCAAAATTCTCCATGTCGAGGATTTATATTGTTTAAATGTTAGACATTTTATTCCTCATTGACGGCAGCACTTTTTATAACCGCCACTACCCGACACAAATTTATCAGTATCAAAGTTTGCACTAAATCAAACATTACCGCAAAATTTCGGGAATTAAAGGAACCGAGAGATTTTTAAAACTATCTTTTAAATCTACATGAACAATTATAAAAATGATGAAATTGGCATAAACAAAAATCTCATTATTGTTGCGAGACATACTCGAAAAGCTGTTCCGAAACTTTTTTTTTTATTGAAGCATTTTTTAAAACAAAATCTCTCGCATCGTGATCTGTAGTGGGAAACAACAGCTAACCCCTTTGGCCCGGCTGGAACAACAAAAGCCGGTAGGAAAAAAAAATACAAATCCGATGACATCAGGATATATTACACACTTATGATGCCAAGTTTTTGGCGAAATATCTGTATCACTTTAAACTAACAAAAAAAATGCTAGTTTATAATAAAAAAATAAAAAAAAATCGGTTTCGGTTTATTACTTTTCTTTTTAAAAAAAAAATTGATATCGCATCTTTAATGCTTCAAAAGGTATTTATTTTAGCTATTCCTTATTTAATTTAACAATAGATGCTTCTTAAAAAAATATGAACCTTAAAACACTTTATACACATCACGTGCGCATTCACGTTCTCATATTTGAAAGTGGGAAACAACAGCTAACCCCTTTGTCCCGGCTGGAACAACAAAAGCCGGTAGGAAAAAACAAATACAAATCCGATGACATCAGGATATATTACACACCGATGATGCCAAGTTTTTGGCGAAATATCTGTATCACTTTAAATTAACAAAAGAAAATGCTTGTTTATAATAAAAAAGAAAAAAAAATCGGTTTCGATTTATTATTTTTTTTTTTTTTTAAATTGATGTCGCATCTTTAATGCTTCAAAAGGTATTTATTTTACCTATTCCTTATTAAATTTAACAATAGATGCTTCTTAAAAAAATATGAACCTTAAAACACTTTATACATATATATATTTTTTAAAAAATAATTTATTTTTTATTTTTTTTATTTTTTGGTTTAAAATGTCTCAAAGCTTCTTTAGACTATATATATATATATATATATATATATATATATATATATATATATATATATATATATATATATATACACTTGGAAGCGTTGATGAAATGGCAATAATACAGAGAATATTTTGAAAAACGTTGACAACGCAGTTCTTTGTTTTTTTAAAATAAATTATTTATTTATCTTAAAAACTTGAGTACTTTCGGTAATTATATATATATATATATATATATATATATATATATATATATATATATATATATATATATATATATTCTTTTAGTCCATTCAACTAAAATTAGTTTTGTCATTTCATAGGTTTCATTATCTGACTCTGATACATAGAAATCAATGAAATGTCAAATATATAAATAAACGAATTCTAAAGCATGAAATATTTTGCTAAAACTCTCAATAAAAAAATCCTAAATTAGACAGTAAATACCTTAATTGAGACAAATATGTGGCGGACAATGGCGGGCATAAAA
This sequence comes from Sepiola atlantica, assembly GCA_963556195.1. Taxonomy (NCBI): domain Eukaryota; kingdom Metazoa; phylum Mollusca; class Cephalopoda; order Sepiida; family Sepiolidae; genus Sepiola; species Sepiola atlantica. The sequence goes on along the minus strand of OY744516.1, from coordinate 135,045,499 downwards.
AGTTCTATCGAGCTACTTGGTATTCTAAACCCATTATTTGTTCTGTCTCTGGATTCACTGAAACTCCAAAGAAAATGAGTCTGGATACGCCAGACGAAGTGTTCAAAAAACGAAATCTCGGGTACATGATAAGCTTATAAAAACTTTGGTGCAGAACGAATAGAGGCAGATTATTCACTTAAAACAAAATAAGAATAAATAAAAGACAAGGCAAGGCTTTGGACATTTATCGTCTTTCTTTTCACCGCCCTTGTCTTGTCAGATAACCTAATAAAAAAGAAGCGGCCACTTTGAAGCAACCAACAGCCTAACTGAAAACCCGAGCCGAACTCAAATGTCTTAACTGCACTGACCCGATTCTAAACAGATTAATATTAGTCGACATCTGATTATCCGGGCTAATGCGAGAAGGTTTCCCGTGAATTTAATGAATCACTGGAAAGATTGGCTTGCCTTAAAACACAAGTGAACCTTAAAATCAAAGAGAATGAACGGACAAATTTGATTTGTAGCGGTTGTGTCGTCTTTTCGGCCTCCTCGAATTTCCCTTTTTTAGATTGATTTCTTTTAGTTTTTACATCTTTTCATATCTAATCTTTTCAATTATTTGTGTTGGAGAATCGCGTGCAAAGAAGAATTAGTAGCGCCGTAATTTATTTGTAGGTCTATACAACGTTCCCGCAATTTGAATTGATGTATATACACGCGCCCATACACACACACATATACATATATATATACAGGGTGATTCATAAGTCAATTAGCTATTTATTTTTTAAATTATAAAGTTAAAAAATACAGTAATACAAAACAGAACATTTATTCAACAAATTCATTTATAGGAATTTTAAAATTACAGCAGATTTTCAAAATTTCCACCTTCGTTTTGCATGCATAGCTCCATTCTTTTTTTTGGCAAGGAATTTACGACTCTTTGTAGCATATTTGATTGATTATAAAATAAATATATATAGAAACAAATAGATAAACTAACAAATTTAAAATAACAAATAGCAGTAATTAGAGAGTAAGATAACAATCATCAAAAGTTCATAGTATGTTTGTGCTTCATATAATAATCATTTTAAATAGCTAAGTGAAGTGACTTAAGAATCACCCTGTATATATATATATATATATATATATATATATTAATTTATATATATATATATGACTATATATATACATATATATATATATATATATATATATATATATATATATATATATATATATATATATATATGAGACTATATATATATATCAACGGCAACTGCACACAGGTGGCAGTAGTACTTCATCTGTTTTATTACTTCTGTTCGTCCTAAACAAGGCATATCGCCACTAAAGCGTAAGAGGCTACTGTGACGGGGGCAAAATTTATAGGGGCAACCTGTGTAGGGAGTTGGGCAGCAAGGTGTTTGTTTAGATTACATTGAAATTTTTGGATGTTGATACGGTTGGCAAACAAAGAGCAGGGAGGGAATTACAAAGGCTAGAAGTCCGAGGAAAGAAGCTATTAGAGTAGAAGAATACCCGACATCTAGTAACCGCTACAGTGAATGAGTGTGATTGTGTTGCTAGTTGCATGGGTAAGAGTTATTTATGCTGAGAGAATACAAATGCAGAAAGTTCATCAGAACACACTCTGTGGAAGTACTTGTAAAATAAGCACAAAGATGCAACACGGCGTCGATGCGACAGGAGAAAGAGCTTGGTAGACAGTGACGAACCTATTAGTTTAAACATTCTTTTTTGCACCCTATTCAAAAGCGCAACGCTAGTGGTTGGTGCACCAGGCCAGATGTGACAAGAATACTCCATGCATGGGAGAATGGTGTCTTTATGGAGATATAAAGTTTTGGCTGGTGTGATAAGATTTCTAGCCCGGTAGAGGGAGCCTATCTTATTTGCAACAGACTTGGCAGCATCTTCTATGTACTTGTTCTAGTTCACGTTGCCTGAAAATATCAGATTAAATAGATTAAATCTCAGGACGTAACTGACTGTTATATAGGTAAAAGAATTGCATCATGAGTCAAGTATTTGATAGAGCGACAATGAGATTATTTCTAAGTGACAGACTAAAGGAAATTATTTTTCTTATTTAAGCGTGATAGAAAGACCGACGCATTTCGCGATGAAAATGCTGTTTTATACAAAATACTCACGACCGGATCGACCGACCGAGTCGCAGAGTCTCTCATAGAGAATCTAGAAAACAACGGCACCTATTTGCCATAATTGAGATATCAACGTGATGAGAAGATCTATTGTGTCTATGGATAGTTTATTTTCCTTCTCAATTGAATCCAGCGTCTTCGTGTTTTGATAACTATTTACCGCAATCATTATCATTCTTATCCAATCTCTCTCTTTCTCTCTTTCCTTCTCTCTCTCTCTCTTTCTCCCTTTCATTCTTTCATTCTTTCATTCTCTCTCTCTCTTTTCTCTTTCTTTCTCTCTCTATCTCTTTCCTTCTCTCTCTCTCTCTCTCTTTCTCTTCTTATTCCATTTCTATTATTCTTACAGTATTTCTCTATCTTTCTTTTTCTCTTTCTCTCTCTTACTCTCTCTCTCTCTCGCTCTCTCTCTCTTTCTTTCTTACTCTTTTACACTCTTTATCTCTCTCTCTTTCTTTTGTTTCTCTCTCCTTTTGTTTGGTCTTAAAGTAGCATTCCTTGCCATCGCGAAATGCCAAAGACATTGATTCCCAGACAAACCGTCTCTATTTTGACCCCTGAAACCAGCCCCTACTTTCTTTACGTGAAAATAACAGCTACCTTATTAAGGGGGAGGGGGAGAATATCCCATTTTGACGTTTATTATTCGTTGTTTGTTGACATATGTCTCGTTGTCAAACAATACTTACGCCACGAGGGGGAATACATAATTGTAAATAATTCAATAATTGACAATAGCCATATTATCAACCGTTCTGGAGTATCAGAAGGGATGAATATACAGAAGAGAATGCAAAATAACAAATCATTTTCTGGTAGAAATAATGAGGTACTAGCAGAAATATATGACTGCTGTGAGTTCCAGATTATAACTGGATTTTCTATTACTAGTGAGTCACATCTTTTGAAGGCCGAAAAGCCAATTGAAGATAAGGGTTCATGAAATTGTCAATGAATAATACTTTGATAGAATTGGAAACTATCAGTTAAACTGATTATTTACGTGAAGGATTCGATAAAAATTTGTTAAAATTGAACTTAAATACGACCATATTTAAACTGGTTTAGAAGCAACCATTGGGTATCGTATTCAACTGATGGGAAGTTCTTGGGAATAAACTTTGTTCATGGATGTTCGTGTAGTTTTATTTATATCATAAAAAGAAGATTATGTATTATGTTTATGTGTATGCTAGCTGGTTAATTAAAGTGGTGTAAATGGTCACAGGGGAAAATTATGAATTATGCAAACCGGGTTCAATATTCGACTGAACTGTAAAGTTAATTTCTCTAATAACTTTGCGAAAACTATGCATCGATCTCTATTCTCAGATAGTACTCAAAAGCCTTGGCAGAGGAAATAATTGAAAAGGAAAGCTATGAAATAATACTAAGCAACCGCTTCATCAATGTGTTTATTCTGGGCGTATTAAATGGTTACTTGCTACTAGACTCAAGAAATACGGGTCAAGAAAAATTTGGTTGGAGATAGCGTAATCCCGACTTCACTGGAAACTTTTCAGGAGGTATCCAGTGTCTATCGAATCAAAAGTACAGGGTGATTCATAAGTCACTTAGCTATTTAGTTTTGAAATTCTAAAGTTAAAAAATAGGGTAATACAAAATAGAAAGTTTATTCAACAAATTCATTTATAGGAGTTAAAAATTACAGCAAATTTTCGAAATTTCCACCTTCGTTCTGCATGCATAGCTCCATTCATTTTTGCAAAGAATTTACGACTCTTTGTAGCATATTTGATTGATTATGGTGTTGTGCGAAGGAGGCTTTCTTTTCAGAACGAACAAATTAAAAATAACAAATAGCAGTAATTAGAGAGTGAGATAACAACTATCAAAAGTTCATAGTATGTTTGTGCTTCATACGGTAATCATTTTAAATAGCTAAGTGAAGTTACTTATGAATCAACCTGTACATTAATAATGTATATATACAAGTATGTATGTATGTATTAAGAGATAGTGTAAAAGAGAGTTTGTCGTTCTTTGGTATTCCTGTTTTCAAGTGGGAGTTCCTAGTGTCTGATCGTATGCAGATTTACAAGGACGCTGAACGTTTCGAAGCAGCACGGATAGACCGTCGTGCAAAACTCAAAAGAGCATGTAGGAAACATAAAACCTTGGCAACCAATTGTAGAGATGTGTTGATGTGTGAGGTGAACGGATTATGTTGTCAACGGCAAGTCTTGTTAATCACATGGGATCGCATGGACGCATTTAATCTACAGCTGTTTCTTTCCCAAGACAAACGCGGAATCACAGCTTGTCATGCGCTCGATGCTCTAAAATGTGCCGATCAGCTAGTGGCCTTACACGTCACATAAAAGTGCACAATTACCTACTGAAGAGTTTCAATAACCCACTATACACTATCCGCGGGTGTCTTCAGTCTCTTTATACAAGGGTTTGTCAGGATAACCTGACATGAAGATACTTTACAAGTAAACCCTGACAAAATATTCAAAATAACATAGTATTCGAACCTAAAATAAGTTCCCTTCGACACAGCTATACACTATACAAGTAATATTACCTCAAGTAACAGTAATTAGCTGGATACTCCAACAGACTAGATGTAATGCTTGTCTTGGAATCACGTAAGACCAAGAGACGACAATAAAGATATACTACAACATAGTTAACTGGGCAATAAGGGAGAGGATAATTAATGCCTTTAACTTCTTTACTAACTCAACGTTTGACAGGTAAAGGAGAAGGTTAATGTAATATTCGAATATCTACGTATCTCATATAGAGATCAAGTGTTAGCCCTAGAAAAGGGTCCATGATTTCTGAAAACTTCGACTGAAGTAAAATGAAAAAAGAAATGCAAGTGTTGTGCTTTCTGGTTTGCCCCAGACCTATGATCGACATGAGTGTCAGATCTGCTCAAATATGTGATTCGTTGGTCGGACTGAAGAGTATTCTGCAGGTCCATGAACAGTTATTAAATGAAGGAGCTACACTCGTCTGACCAAATGTCATCATGTATGTATGTCTCTGTCTCTGTCTCTGTCTCTCTCTCTCTCTCTCTCTCTCTCTCTCTGTATATATATATATACATATTATTATTTATCTATGTGTGTCCGTAGGCATATATATGCCTTGTCCGTGTATCCATACGAAAAGTCAACTTACTCTTAATGATGAATCGCAAAACTTTGTTAAAGTATCTATATTCTAGAAAGATTGAATTCTCTGAGATAATAATACCCCTGCATCAGTACTAATTCGGATATCCATCATTTTCTCGCCTCTGTGTCGTATAGTACTATCGCTGCAGTGTTATGCAAGCCGTATGCGATTATAATACAGTAATTGCTGGCATATTATAACTGAAACTATTAATTGAAATTCTCAGCGATTGACATACTAATTTTATGGCATCTTTGCCCCCACTATAACTCCATAATCGTTAGACTGATACCTATGACGGCTGGAACAGATAGTGTTTGTGCCGATGCCTTATAGAAAAATCACCAAGAGGACATCCGTATAAAATGTACCACGTAGCCTAAGTATATATCTATCATTCCAAAATACATTTGGTCTGATTGAAGATTTGATTAGAAATTTTCAAATTGTACACCGCGTTATCAAAAAGACATATAAGAAAAATGTCAAATATTTGTTTCAAAAGTGGCCATTTCTTTATATGCATCAGTTCAATTTTTTTTAAGTACCATAATAATATACATTCTTCATTTTATTGCGGTTAAAACTGTTGAATATTACTCTAAAATGATTTAAGGAATGTCATTTAACTTTTGAGATTTAATAATAATGTACTACTCAGCGTAGACCGAATTACTATGATTAAAATAAAGCGAAGATAGAGAGAGTTGTCTTCTTTCTCTTATTTATAAGTTTTGTCTTCTTATCGATTAAATTTGTCTTCTTTTTCTAACAATAGCAAGAGAAAGAAAGCGAGAGAGAGAAAGTTGTGTCTTCTTTCATATAGCCAATTTAATTATAATTTACGACTCGGCGTAGACAGGAGATTTGAATAGTCTTAAAATGTTCCTTTCAATTTTCTATTTTTTGGTCTCCGTTCAGTTTTAAGAAGCGATAGATACCCTCTGTACTGGTGGCTGCGCGAGTTTTATTCCGTCTATAGTGAGACAAGGGTTACACAATCCGAACAGCACCGGGATTTTTTTTAGTTAAAAAGATTCCAGGAAAGATTGGTGTTATCTCGAGGTTTTCTGGACACTTACTCAACCACGGTTTGAAAGTCTAGTCTACCCTTATATTTAATCCATAGCTGGAGGGGAAAATGATCCATACCTTACCTAAGATTTTAGTGAAAGTAATTCAGCAGCACCAGCAGAACTCGAACCGAACATGCCGAGCCCACAATCCGGGTCTGTAACCACTACACTATGTATTTTCATAATCCGGTTTTTATATAGTTTTACAATACCATGTATTAAGCGTTTCATTTTTTACTATATAATAAAATTAAACGTATGTGTGTCCGATTTGTTTGAATAACCACGAATGCCAATTTATTTTTATGAGTAAAGGAGGAAGGGCTTAAAACAAACAATAACTGATAATAATAAGAAGAAGAAATGAGAGAATAATAACATATGCATATGAAAATTTTATGAGCAAAGAAGAGAAGCTTACTCTCAATAATATCTGATAATAATAAAAAGAAAGGGAAGTATGTCTTCCACTTTTTAATATAGACACAAATATATTCCATTATTATTATTATTTTATTATCATTATCCTATTTATTATTATTATTATCATTATCATATTTATTAATATTATTATTATTATTATTATTATAATTATTATTATTAAAACAGAAAGAAAAATACAAAGATCAAATGTTGTCTTCTTTTTCTTATCGATTAGTCTTGTTTTCGTATCGATTAGTTTTGTTTTCGTATCGATTAGTATCGTCTTATTTTCTTATCAATAGAAAGAGGAAGAAAGGGAGAGAGTGTGATTTTCTTTTTCTTATCGATTAGTTTTGTTTGAATGATTTAAAATAATGAATAAAAATGAAATTGAGAAGCAATAGCGAGCGGACAAATCCTTTTAGTTCTAAATAGTTTCAACTCCTCATCCACTCATACATCTAAAGTTGTTGTTTTTTTTTCTGCTGGACCAATTTCTTCAAAAACTAAACAAGATAACATCCTCGTCTCTGTTTTACCCCATTTGAACTCTGCGTCAGCTTAATCGAATTAAATAGCAATTTAAGTACCACCGTTTAGAGTATAATTAGCTCCGTGCTAATATAAAAAAAAGGTTTAATTTTCTGATTTATTTTCTATAAGGTTCTAATGCAACTACTCCATCTGGCACGGAGGTCTGTACGCAGACACATGTCTATTTTGCATTTAAACTCCAGAAACCCTTGCGTCTCTAATTAGCGTTACGAAACTGATACACGTTTCAACTTCTCTACTTTCTGCCTTCCAAATCCACCACGATGAGCATCTACTCGTATAGTACATATATTGTTTTACTTTGAGGTTCCATGATGTTTGAAACGCATGGGATATACCAGAACGGAACTATTCTCGCTTGGCGCTATTCCTGTAGCATCGGTTATATTTGAGTCTCTTATTTGGAGAAATGCGAGAACCATAGCGTGGGAGGAGTTGTCTCGCAGGTTGCGTCTGATATTAATTACACTTGAGTCCTCGATACGAATGTTAAGAGACCTATGCCTTTTGAAGTAAGCCAGGTTTTCTGGCAGGAAGTTTAAGCAATTAATGTAGAGAAAGAGAGAGAGAGACAGAGAGAGAGAGAGAGAGAGAGAGAGAGAGAGAGAGACCCACCTGGTATAGCCTTGTATGCGAGTTAATAAGCAACTGTCAGTCCCGTCGAAATTCCACGGTTAATTGAAGAAATTATTATTTTAAAGTAGCGATATATTTTGATAGTTTGATTTATTTAATATCAGCGGAACTTATGCACCGGCGTCGTCCTGTGGTTTTATCTATCTTCTACTTGGAGGTCTATCTAATGTTTCGTATGTCACGGTCAAATAAAGTATAGGTCTTTTATCGAATGCAAACCAACAAATCACAAGAGTGCAATTAAATCTTCACTTCATCCAAGATTGTCACTCGTCGTCCCATGATGGCTACTTCTTTATAGGGGTGCATTGTCACTCTGGAATCATAGGATGCACAAGAGCACAAAGAAAATAAGTATGCCCCGAATTTGGAGAAGAACCATTTTATTAGGCTTCTTCTCTGCTAGCGACCAGGTAGGGGGAAGACATATTGGGGCCACGTTTATAATCGATTCATAACTCATTTCTTCTCACGTCTTGTCGCTTACAGGCTTCCCCCGAACTGATTACATCTCCCACCCACTCTCTTCTTGAGCCATATGACGTCATATCTGTTTCTATCAATTTCACACTAGGTTGAGTTAACCTCCGAGTACATAAGCTGAACTCGACTGAACCGATTTCCTGATATTCTCGACTAACTAAATTTTACTCGCCCATAATTTACAATCCTGGAAAATTTAAGAACCCAAGAAACTTCTGACTTCATCCCTGACATCTATATAAGTAATGTTAATCGATATTTGAACTATCTATAAGTATTAATTATTTTGTTCGCTAATTATTTTATTTTTTTAATAACAATGAACATTTAAAAGTCAGTATTATTTCATAACTAAGAATACCATCCTCCTAGCAAACTACGTTGTGTAGAGGCGAAGGTCATTACATATTTAAAATGTTTTAGTTGTGCATGATTTTTAAATAATTTGTTTGCATACACAAACACAGGACGGAACGTACTAATTTATTCTTAAGTAATATTCGTAAGTATATCAGTGTTTAATTAGCGAATATTTTGTGCAAACACCGCCTCTGGATTTGATTAAGAAATGTACATATGAATTAGATTAAAATAAAAATTTAATTAAATTAAATTAACAAATATTTATGTGATGAAGTATGCGATGATTTTTTGTGTGGGTGTCTGCCTAATCACAGTCATCTCCGTTTCTATGACAACGGATCTGTTCAGTATCCCCCACTATATCTCTCAACGACTACACTTACCTATTTTTTATGAATACGGCATAGATAGAACTGCTGTTATCCCGTGGAGATACGAAAGTTCTTTTTTCCACCATTCGGAGAGTATGTAATAGCTTGTAATGTGCTGTAAATAAAAATAGTATATATTTTTGTATAGATAGCTTTTAAAATATATTAGTTCATTTTATCTACTAGTGCTTCTCCTTGTGTAAACTGAAAACGCAGTAGTAAAGATACTGTAAACCGAATAGCTCATGCTTGAATAAGGAAACTGAAAAATAGTTCATATTGTTTAATAATATTTTATTCAAAATAAATAAATTTAGGGTCCATTTTGCTATGTATATTATAAGAATGTTCTCGGAAAAATACTTCTTGTATATTTTGTAATCAAAAACGAAATTGTGTCATTTATTGTTTTTATTAGCCGCTTAGTCGCTAGCCAGTGTAGTAATTAATATGATACTATATAACCTACGGTGTAGTGTGAAAAAGTAACTCTTATTAGATGTATACAGTATTTTTGTGCGCTGTTATGGGCCGAATAAAGATGGCTTATTACTGTGACGATAACCACTAATCTCACACTGAAATTTATATTAAAAGAGATAACCGCTGACCGGATAAAATATTGAAACGCTGAATTCAAATGAAACTTACTTTTTCGAAAAACGTGTACTAATAATTAGATTCAACTAAATGCGAAGTAAATGTTATATGTAGCATTTGTTTAGAGAGCTAAACCTGTAAAATAGTAGTTAGAAATCTCAATTTACATTATATATAAGAAATATAAATGCATCGAAAAATGTGCCTGCTTCCTATAGAATACACAAATAATGATAATCATTTGAGAATTGAGGTCCAAGATAAAAATAGTTTTACTTTTTATATTATAAATAAACAGAATATTTCCGATGTTTTATTTTTACTAAAATAATCTATGATAAATACAATTTAGTTTAAGATTCATAGATGAAAAACAATATGGAAATATTCTAATGGAAAGTAATTAGCAAAGATTATAGATCTGAAAAACTTTTAATTTGTACAAGTATAAGGAGTATTGATTTACTCCTCTCCAGGAGTTAGGCACAAGGCCAGTTTTTATCTTACTCCCACAAGTAGGATGTGACCCTAGGTCGGGTCGGGAAAGTGGGGTTTAAAAATTGCCTGGACAGCCCCGTCGGCATTCCCCGGTAGGGGCGCCTCAGGCAGTAAGCAATAAACTTACTCCTCCCCAAAGAGGGGAGGCAAAGCCTGGAAGGGTGGACCTCCTAGAACTGTACAGGACAGACCTATAGACCGGCGTAAATCAAGCCTCGAAGGCCAAGACAATACCAGTCTTTGGGGTGCAGTATCCATCGGAACAGATACTACACTTTGATCTTAGCCAAAAGTATAAGGAGTAGAAAGAAGAAAACGGACACACTCGATGATGAAACGAGCAGGGAAATATAGTGTGGCGCAACAATATATATATATATATATATATATATATATATATATAATGAAGAAAATAACAATGAACACATTAATGTTGAATAACAATTTAGAAGAATTATTGAAAGCCAATAAAAATAGGTTTTTTTTAATAAACAATTATTTTGTAAATACTTAAGATATGTCAACGTTCAACATCCTTGTCAATAAAAAAATAAATATTTAGTTCTTTTTTTTTCTTTTTTTCTTTTTAATAGTTCTTGATCGAGACATATTGCCGCTGCTAAGATAGGGGTTTCTTCTGATGTTGCGATATTTGTAGTTTAATTGCCGGTGTGTAGATACATTGGAATCATGCGCCCTACGGACCCACATTTCAGATACACTAAAAGTATTTGCCCTACGTACCCACATTTTAGATACACTAGAATTATGCGTCCTACTGACCCAAAGTTTAGATACACTGGAATTATGCGTCCTACAGATCTAAATTTTAGATACACTGGAATTATGCGCCCTGCGGACCCAAATTTTAGATTCACTGAAATGATGCGCCCTACGGAGCCAAATTGTTGATACACTGGAATTATTCGCTCTACGGACCTACATTTGAAATAGCCTATGATTATGCACCCTACATACCAAAATTCTAATATATATATAAATATAAAATATTTTTTAACGCTAATACGTTATTAAAGCAAAATAAATTCTCTGGACTTTTAGATAATTCTTTACGCTATTGATGATATTTAACCATTCATTTATTTATTTTATATCTTCGCTTATGTTTGAATTCATGTTTTGAAACATGACGTAAATCATTAATATAAGATGTCGTACAAAAGCTATACTAATTTTGTTATGATAAGGTTTTAAGCTCTATTTAATAGCCCGTCCAGATAGCTCGGCTGGTAGAAGCTCAGACTGAAGATCTCAAGCTTTCAGTTTCTGTTTTCGGTCATGGCATCCACTTTATTAGTTGTGAATTTCATTATTAACTATAATTACAATATTCTCCATTTCTAAAAGTAGTCTAGATCTCTTATATTTCGAAATGAGACAAATTCTGCAATATATTTATGACGTTTAAAAAAATGTGACTGACTGATATATATATATATATATATATATATATATATATTGCAAATATTACAAAGGTTTTTACTCTCATTTATAGAACATATGTGACTACATGTAACGTTAGATAGCTATTTAAGTTTAAATCCATACTGTGACGTAGCGCTTTTACGTCACTTCAAAGCCAATTAGCTTTCTATGATGAACTATATAGATATATCCCAGCTTACAAAAGATCCAGAATATCTTACTAGGAATAATAAAAAAAACTATTTTCTTTCAAATGTATATCATGCCATTTTGTTTTATGGCGTTTTAATAATGAAAAAGTACTTTTATTTTTCAACTGTGTATTGTACGGCATTTTTCGTGTCATTTGTTTGATGAAAAATAGTGGTTTCATTTTAAATATGTATATATAACGGCATTTTCTTTTATGTCATCTGAATAATGAAGAAAATATTTTCATTTTGCAAATGTACATATCATACCAGTTTGTTTCGTGACATTTGGATAATGAAAAAAGTATTTTATTTTCAAAATGTACATATAACGCCATTTTCTATGTTATTGGTATCATGGAAATAGTATTTTTTTATTTTAAAATGTACATATAACGCCATTTTTTATATCATTTAAATAATGTAAAAAGCATTTTTATTTTACAAATATACATATGATGTCACAATGAAACGCGGGGCTAGTCTGTCTAATATTTATGGGTAACTTGAAACGAGATAAAACAAAATGACATCAAATGTATATGTGAAGAGTTCGAATACAAACGGGATACATCCAATTCCTTTAAATTAAAATATTAAGCAATAAAAGAAAACATATTCCAAATCTAGATATCGACTAAAAGCTTATTTTAATTGAAAGCAAAAAAAACAAACTATGCTGATATCACATCATGTAAAAATTGTGTTCGGGTGTGGTAAAGCTATAGCCTCGTAATTTTACAGATGGCGTTTATCGCGTTTTGCATTCTAACTCTTCATTTCGCAAATAAAATGGTCAAAACCTACAAATGTGTCTGTTGTAATTCAATTCGATTTAAGTATAATCGCGTGTTTCTCAGACTAAAAAGTAGGAAGAAATAGTATCCATTTCATAAGCCGGCCCTGTAATAGAGCCATTCGTATGAAAAGTATTTGTTCATAATAGATACGCACTTTACGTCCGAGCACCGGTCATCTAGTCGCATTAACACCGATTCTAGGTATATCACCGAAGTTAAACGACGTTGAACCTGGCCAGTACCAGATTGGTGACCATTTCTGAATATAATGCTCTGTAGGTGGGTAAAAAATCTGCAATAAAATTCAAAACTAACGTCGTCAAAATTATGTCCCCTAACCAGTATATAAACGCGACTGGAGACCGCTTATGAATGTAATATTCCTCAGAAACTTCCTCCGGATGATCTCGTTCATGGTGAATGCTGCAGTAGTACAGGTATTTGTGTAGGGGGGGGGGGGTATCTAGCGTTGTTCGTGCAGACTTTCTCCACCGCCACTCTAAGTGGCGAAGGCAGAAGTAGGCACACGGTCGGTTTTTAATTTGAGGGAAAAATACAGCCCTCTCCCCCCAAAAGGGTTACTCTGGATTGAGACAAAAATAAAGATTGCCTAAGTCTAGAAGGATTAATCCTTCACTGACCAAGGACAGAAAAGATGAAGTGTAATATCAGAACAGCTAC
>OY744516.1:134989540-135027040 GCA_963556195.1 Sepiola atlantica | reverse complement strand
ATATGAAAGCGAGAGAAAGAGAGAGTGTGTGCGTGTGTGTTGTATGTGTGTATGTAGAAATAGCTTAGTAGTAGAACTCTTGCTTTGTTTATAGATGTTCAATGTTCAATGTTCAATTCTTGGTTTACCCCGGTGGTGTATTTAGACCTATTTTTATAACTACTTTAGCTGCTGGTCACAAGAACTCCCAGTCAGTCATTGCAGAAGTCTTTTTTATGAGTTAGGTTTGAAAACATTGTTTAATTGTTCTAATAAGCCGTAATTTATAATTCACTGATCATGTTACCCATCTATTCTCTTAGCTATCTATGTATGTCTTTTGCTCCCTTTCACTCTCTGTTGATTCAACAATTCTCTAATATTTCGTAACGTCTATGTCAGCATTTAACCACTGACTCTGTCTCTCTTTCCAGCTAATTTATAGTGCGTTAGTACAAACCGTAGACATGTATGTAAATTATATAGAAAAATAATAGGTATCTTTACTTCTGTATTATTCATAATGAAAATATATAAGTAATAAGACTTATTATTTTTAGTTATGCAAGAATGGTATGTGTGTGCATTTATATCTACTAGTCTGTCGCTATGCTTATCCACTATGTAATTCCGCCGTTTAAAGTAGATTCTGAAAGAAATCCCTGAGTCTATTTCAATAATAAGACGTTTTCCTTTTTCCTTTCTTCTTTCTATATATAAGTAATGAAACTTCCTTATTTTAGTTGTGCAAGAATCATATGTATGTGTCCTTATATCTACAATTCTGTCGCCATGCTTATCCACTATGTAATTCCACCGTTTAAAGTAGATGCTGAAAGAAATCTCTGAGTCTATTTCAATAATAAGACGTTTTCTTTTTTTCTTTTCTTCTTTCTATACCGATGGATGCATTTGTCTTTATTTATGTCTTTATGTAAACTTTCCAGTTTAAGACGTTTTCGTTCTTTCTTATTTCTTTTTAACTTCACCGACTATTAATATTAGTATGAACCCTAAGACATAAATGAAGGACAACTATCAAGATCCGCTATTTATCAAATAAACAAATCCAGCTAATGAAATCGTTTGAAATGTGCTTATCAACCGGTGTTTCAGGGAAATTGTGTCTTATTAAATGTTGTTAATAGTGTATATGCTAAATAATAGTGCCTAGAATTGATCGTTGGCGAGTATGAAAATAGCACGAATGCATTAATCATAGATAATGAATCGTTCTCTATAGGTATTTTATTTCGACATTAAATAACTCTAAAAAGAAGCTTAACATGCAGCATAAGACATAAATCAAGTATACGACCCCTTTTGTAAAAAAAAGCCCCAAGAACATAGACGTAAAATATTGTTTTGGTTTAATGTATCTATGTTGATAGTTTAGATTCAGTCCAACATTTGGTTTCATAAGGCCGTTTTCTTCAGTCTTGGAAAATGGTTATGTTCGAAAAAAAATCCCATCGATTTTAATTGCTCTATTTAACTGTAATTTGCAAGAAACTCATAAAGTAAACCATCTCTTACAAACTTTCTTTCCATCTCGTTGACTGTATGTTGTTTGACCCTCCCGCTTTTATTCTAATTGTTGTGTGTGACTCTCGCTTCCGTCACACTTTGGTCTCTCTGTTTATTAAAATTCGAAGGTAGTAATGAAAGTTGAGAGCAAAACAGGTTGAATATAGCATTATCAACAAAATCGAATATCGCCACAGGCCGTATTACTATTTAACCCGTATTTGTAGAGGAAGATAAAGAGATGGAGGTATATATATATATATATATATATATTGTGAGCAGAAAAAGAGTAATTTTTAATTTTGTTTTTAATTTTTTTTTATTTAACTGGCTTTGTAAACTCACTATTTTCTGATTCAACCAATTTAACCCGACTTCTATGAGTGACCCAACAGTCATATTTACCTGGTATATATATATATATATATATATATATATATATATATATATATATATATATATATATATATAGAGAGAGAGAGAGAGAGAGAGAGAGAGAGAGAGAAAGCAATCCAGATAAAGTTTGTATCTACAGGTTAAAATCCGGAGAATTTTTACTGTTTATATAATAGTACTCAATAGTAAATATAACTATTAATAAATAAAAAAGATTTAATTCATACAAATACATGGCCACACATCTAGACATGTTTAAACCGAAGCTTTGATAAACTCGATATATTTAGGCGGAATAATAAGTGTCTGCTTTTTACGTTTTAATATTAAAGACGTAAAAAGCAGACACATATTTTCGCCCTGAAGAAATCGAGCTTATCGAAGCTGCAGTTAAAACATGTTTAGATGTGTAGCCATATATTTGTGTGAATAAAACTTCTGATAACCTTAGTCAAACAACAGGCAATGTGAATCTCATAGGTGTGTTTCATTATTATTCGTTAACAAATGAAGTAAATAAGGTTTATCCGCTGCACGTTTCTCTCATCCTTTTGGCCTTTGTTGGTTGGTCACACTATGGTATTTTATACGACTCGACGGAGAATTGAACTCATGTCATTATGCCAAATGGGCCGGTTTAAATCTAATATAAACATCATGATTATGTTAAATGGACAATTTTTATTGATATATTGCTGCTTACAAGCGCGTGTAATCTAATCATACGAAAACTGTCGAATATAAACGCGTTTATGTGTAAGTGCGCCTCACCGTTCTCTTTCTTATTACTTATGAGGCAGGTTTCAAATATCCGAACGTTGCTTAAGAGGCGGTTCCCACTTAAAATCTGCCAGAAAAAGCGTAGCAATCGTCCGCAGATTAGCAGAACAGAAGGATTTAGGTGTGTCCAGTCAAGGACTTAAAAAAAACAACTTATCATCTACTAAGTCATGGCGTCAGTAAACTCGAGACATTTCGATAGCATATCACGGTTAGAAAAATATAAATTAGAAAAAAAAGAAATCATAAGAAAACACACAGATGATGATGATGATGATGATGATGATGATGATGATGATGATGATGATGATGATGATGATGATAATGATGATGATTATGATGATGATGATGACGATAACAATAATAATAATAATAATAATAATAATAATAATAATAATAATAATAATCTGTTAGTATCACATTAAATAGTCGGGAAGGACCAAGGAGGATAGAGAGTGGACATCATTCACATCTTTATTGGAATGGCACGGAGAGTATTGGAATCTTAGCCACTCAAATTCCAGAGAAATCCAATAATCGTTATCAACAAGAAAGCAATAGTATAGCAAAGTATGGCAAAATGATTTGCAACGGTTATCGAAAAAGGCGGACACTACTCTAATTCTAACGAGACTAGTAGTTAGTCACACTCCATAGAATACCACGTGTTATTGCCAGTGAGTAATCATTAACAATGACTCACGTGAAAAACCTAGTGAGTAAATAATGATAATTATTATTATTATTTGCTCTCTCTTTCTATCTCTCTCTCTTATTCTCTCTTCCCCCTCTCTTCCGTCTCTCTCTCCTCTCAAAATGTGAATTCAATTCGGAATACTCTTTAGAAATGCACGTTTCATTCTATTTGAATTGAAAGATAAACACTCGTCATTTCTTCTTTGAAGATGGAATGCATGAAAACAAAGACAATTTTGATAAGTACTGTCAGCGATTTAGAAACGAAAGATAAGCCTGTGTTATTCTTGCCTTACTTAAACGTATCTTCGTAGGTATTTGATAGGGCTAAAACGAAAACAAGACACCGATAGATGGGCATGCATGGTCTATCGTGTCGCTGAAGAAAATAAAACGATGCATCCTTATTTTCTATCTTTTTATTCAATTTAATGGGAATATTTTTCAGTTCGTTTTCAATCGTTGTCCGGTGCAAATAAAATATTCATCGGATCAACCGTATTTGATTCATGTAAATAAAAAGTAACCCCAACTTTGAGGGTATTAACAAAAATCAACAACGAATGAAGGCAATTTCATAGATATTTTTAAAATGTAATTATTCAAAATTTAGCAAGTTTGAGGGAATGTCACAGCTGGGAATGTTTCTTGTATTTTAAAAATATAATATATTTTTTTAAATGTAATTATTGAACATTTAGCAAGTTTGGGGGAATGTCACAGCTGGGAATGTTTCTTGTATTTTAAAAAATAATATATTTTTAAAATGTAATTATTCAAAATTTAGCAAGTTTGGTGGAATGTCACAGCTGGGAATGTTTCTTGTATTTTAAAAATATAATATATTTTTAAAATGTAATTATTGAACATTTAGCAAGTTTGGGGGAATGTCACAGCTGGGAATGTTTCTTGTATTTTAAAAAATAATATATTTTTAAAATGTAATTATTGAACATTTAGCAAGTTTGAGGGAATGTCACAGCTGGGAATGTTTATTGTATTTTAAAAAATAATATATTTTTAAAATGTAATTATTGAACATTTAGCAAGTTTAAGGGAATGTCACAGCTGGGAATGTTTCTTGTATTTTAAAAAATAATATATTTTTAAAATGTAATTATTGAACATTTAGCAAGTTTGGGGAAATGTCACAGCTGGGAATGTTTCTTGTATTTTAAAAATATAATATATTTTTAAAATGTAATTATTCAAAATTTAGCAAGTTTGGGGGAATGTCACAGCTGGGAATGTTTCTTGTATTTTAAAAACTAATATATTTTTAAAATGTAATTATTGAACATTTAGCAAGTTTAGGGGAATGTCACAGCTGGGAATGTTTCTAGTATTTTAAAAATATAATATATTTTTAAAATGTAATTATTGAACATTTAGCAAGTTTGAGGGAATGTCACAGCTGGGAATGTTTATTGTATTTTAAAAAATAATATATTTTTAAAATGTAATTATTGAACATTTAGCAAGTTTGAGGGAATGTCACAGCTTGGAATGTTTCTTGTATTTTAAAAATATAATATATTTTTAAAATGTAATTATTGAACATTTAGCAAGTTTAAGAGAAATGTCACAGCTGGGAATGTTTCTTGTATTTTAAAAATATAATATATTTTTAAAATGTAATTATTGAACATTTAGAAAGTTTGGGGGAATGTCACAGCTGGGAATGTTTCTTGTATTTTAAAAAATAATATATTTTTAAAATGTAATTATTGAACATTTAGCAAGTTTGAGGGAATGTCACAGCTGGGAATGTTTATTGTATTTTAAAAAATAATATATTTTTAAAATGTAATTATTGAACATTTAGCAAGTTTAAGGGAATGTCACAGCTGGGAATGTTTCTTGTATTTTAAAAAATAATATATTTTTAAAATGTAATTATTGAACATTTAGCAAGTTTGGGGAAATGTCACAGCTGGGAATGTTTCTTGTATTTTAAAAATATAATATATTTTTAAAATGTAATTATTCAAAATTTAGCAAGTTTGGGGGAATGTCACAGCTGGGAATGTTTCTTGTATTTTAAAAACTAATATATTTTTAAAATGTAATTATTGAACATTTAGCAAGTTTAGGGGAATGTCACAGCTGGGAATGTTTCTAGTATTTTAAAAATATAATATATTTTTAAAATGTAATTATTGAACATTTAGCAAGTTTGAGGGAATGTCACAGCTGGGAATGTTTATTGTATTTTAAAAAATAATATATTTTTAAAATGTAATTATTGAACATTTAGCAAGTTTGAGGGAATGTCACAGCTTGGAATGTTTCTTGTATTTAAAAATATAATATATTTTTAAAATGTAATTATTGAACATTTAGCAAGTTTGAGAGAAATGTCACAGCTGGGAATGTTTCTTGTATTTTAAAAATATAATATATTTTTAAAATGTAATTATTGAACATTTAGCAAGTTTGAGGGAATGTCACAGCTGGGAATGTTTCTTGTATTTTAAAAAAATAATATATTTTTAAAATGTAATTATTAAACATTTAGCAAGTTTAAGAGAATGTCACAGCTGGGAATGTTTCTTGTATTTTAAAAATATAATATATTTTTTAAATGTAATTATTGAACATTTAGCAAGTTTGAGGGAATGTCACTGCTGGGTATGTTTCTTGTTTTTTAAAAAAATAATATATTTTTAAAATGTAATTATTGAACATTTAGCAAGTTTGATGGAATGTCACAGCTGGGAATGTTTCTTGTATTTTAAAAAAATAATATATTTTTAAAATGTAATTATTGAACATTTAGCAAGTTTGAGGGAATGTCACAGCTGGGAATGTTTCTTGTATTTTAAAAATATAATATATTTTTTAAATGTAATTATTGAACTTTTAGCAAGTTTGAGGGAATGTCACAGCTGGGAATGTTTCTTGTATTTTAAAAATATAATATATTTTTAAAATGTAATTATTGAACATTTAGCAAGTTTGAGGGAATGTCACAGCTGGGAATGTTTCTTGTATTTTAAAAAATAATATATTTTAAAATGTAATTATTGAACATTTAGCAAGTTTGAGGGAATGTCACAGCTGGGAATGTTTCTTGTATTTTAAAAATATAATATATTTTTTAAATGTAATTATTGAACATTTAGCAAGTTTGAGGGAATGTCACAGCTGGGAATGTTTATTGTATTTTAAAAAATAATATATTTTTAAAATGTAATTATTGAACATTTAGCAAGTTTGAGGGAATGTCACAGCTGGGAATGTTTCTTGTATTTTAAAAATATAATATATTTTTAAAATGTAATTATTGAACATTTAGCAAGTTTGAGAGAAATGTCACAGCTGGGAATGTTTCTTGTATTTTAAAAATATAATATATTTTTAAAATGTAATTATTGAACATTTAGCAAGTTTGAGGGAATGTCACAGCTGGGAATGTTTCTTGTATTTTAAAAAAATAATATATTTTTAAAATGTAATTATTGAACATTTAGCAAGTTTGAGGAAATGTCACAGCTGGGAATGTTTCTTGTATTTTAAAAAAATAATATATTTTTAAAATGTAATAATTGAACATTTAGCAAGTTTGAGGGAATGTTACTGCTGGGAATGTTTCTTGTTTTTTAAAAAAATAATATATTTTTAAAATGTAATTATTGAACATTTAGCAAGTTTGAGGGAATGTCACAGCTGGGAATGTTTCTTGTATTTTAAAAAAATAATATATTTTTTAAAATGTAATTATTGAACATTTAGCAAATTTGAGGGAATGTCACAGCTGGGAATGTTTCTTGTATTTTAAAAATATAATATATTTTTAAAATGTAATTATTGAGCATTTAGCAAGTTTGAGGGAATGTCACAGCTGGGAATGTTTCTTGTATTTTAAAAATATAATATATTTTTAAAATGTAATTATTGAACATTTAGCAAGTTTGAGGGAATGTCACAGCTGGGAATGTTTCTTGTATTTTAAAAATATAATATATTTTTAAAATGTAATTATTGAACATTTAGCAAGTTTGGGGGAATGTCACAGCTGGGAATGTTTCTTGTATTTTAAAAAATAATATATTTTTAAAATGTAATTATTCAAAATTTAGCAAGCTTGGGGGAATGTCACAGCTGGGAATGTTTCTTGTATTTTAAAAATATAATATATTTTTAAAATGTAATTATTGAACATTTAGCAAGTTTGGGGGAATGTCACAGCTGGGAATGTTTCTTGTATTTTAAAAAATAATATATTTTTAAAATGTAATTATTGAACATTTAGCAAGTTTGAGGGAATGTCACAGCTGGGAATGTTTCTTGTATTTTAAAAAATAATATATTTTAAAAATGTAATTATTGAACATTTAGCAAGTTTGGTGAAATGTCAAAGCTGGGAATGTTTCTTGTATTTTAAAAACTAATATATTTTTAAAATGTAATTATTCAACATTTAGCAAGTTTGGGGGAATGTCACAGCTGGGAATGTTTCTTGTATTTTAAAAATGTAATATATTTTTAAAATGTAATTATTGAACATTTAGACAGTTTGGGGGAATGTCACAGCTGGGAATGTTTCTTGTATTTTAAAAAATAATATATTTTTAAAATGTAATTATTGAACATTCAGCAAGTTTGAGGGAATGTCACAGCTGGGAATGTTTCTTGTATTTTAAAAAATAATATATTTTTAAAATGTAATTATTGAACATTTAGCAAGTTTGAGGGAATGTCACAGCTGGGAATGTTTCTTGTATTTTAAAAAATAATATATTTTTAAAATGTAATTATTGAACATTTAGCAAGTTTGGGGAAATGTCACAGCTGGGAATGTTTCTTGTATTTTAAAAATATAATATATTTTTCAAATGTAATTATTGAACATTTAGCAAGTTTGGGGGAATGTCACAGCTGGGAATGTTTCTTGTATTTTAAAAAATAATATATTTTTAAAATGTAATTATTCAAAATTTAGCAAGTTTGGGGGAATGTCACAGCTGGGAATGTTTCTTGTATTTTAAAAATATAATATATTTTTAAAATGTAATTATTGAACATTTAGCAAGTTCGGGGGAATGTCACAGCTGGGAATGTTTCTTGTATTTTAAAAAATAATATATTTTTAAAATGTAATTATTGAACATTTAGCAAGTTTGAGGGAATGTCACAGCTGGGAATGTTTCTTGTATTTTAAAAAATAATATATTTTTAAAATGTAATTATTGAACATTTAGCAAGTTTGAGGGAATGTCACAGCTGGGAATGTTTCTTGTATTTTAAAAATATAATATATTTTTAAGATGTAATTATTGAACATTTAGCAAGTTTGGGTGAATGTCACAGCTGGGAATGTTTCTTGTATTTTAAAAATATAATATATTTTTAAAAGGTAATTATTGAACATTTAGCAAGTTTGAGGGAATGTGACAGCTGTGAATGTTTCTTGTATTTAAAAATATAATATATTTTTAAAATGTAATTATTGAACATTTAGCAAGTTTTAGGGAATGTCACAGCTGCGAATGTTTATTGTATTTTTAAAAAATAATATATTTTTAAAATGTAATGATTGAACATTTAGCAAGTTTGAGGGAATGTCACAGCTCGGAATGTTTCTTGTATTTTAAAAATATAATATATATTTAAAATGTAATTATTGAACATTTAGCAAGTTTGAGAGAAATGTCACAGCTGGGAATGTTTCTTGTATTTTAAAAATATAATATATTTTTAAAATGTAATTATTGAACATTTAGCAAGTTTGAGGGAATGTCACAGCTGGGAATGTTTCTTGTATTTTAAAAAAATAATATATTTTTCAAATGTAATTATTGAACATTTAGCAAGTTTGAGGAAATGTCACAGCTGGGAATGTTTCTTGTATTTTAAAAATATATTATATTTTTTAAATGTAATTATTGAACATTTAGCAAGTTTGAGGGAATGTCACAGCTGGGAATGTTTCTTCTATTTTAAAAAATAATATATTTTTAAAATGTAATTATTGAACATTTAGCAAGTTTGAGGGAATGTCACAGCTGGGAATGTTTCTTGTATTTTAAAAATATAATATATTTTTAAAATGTAATTATTGAACATTTAGCAAGTTTGAGAGAAATGTCACAGCTGGGAATGTTTCTTGTATTTTAAAAATATAATATATATTTAAAATGTAATTATTGAACATTTAGCAAGTTTGAGGGAATGTCACAGCTGGGAATGTTTCTTGTATTTTAAAAAAATAATATATTTTTAAAATGTAATTATTGAACATTTAGCAAGTTTGAGGGAATGTCACAGCTGGGAATGTTTCTTGTATTTTAAAAAAATAATATATTTTTTAAATGTAATAATTGAACATTTAGCAAGTTTGAGGGAATGTTACTGCTGGGAATGTTTCTTGTTTTTTAAAAAAATAATATATTTGTAAAATGTAATTATTGAACATTTAGCAAGTTTGAGGGAATATCACAGCTGGGAATGTTTCTTGTATTTTAAAAAAATAATATATTTTTAAAATGTAATTATTGAACATTTAGCAAATTTGAGGGAATGTCACAGCTGGGAATGTTTCTTGTATTTTAAAAATATAATATATTTTTAAAATGTAATTATTGAGCATTTAGCAAGTTTGAGGGAATGTCACAGCTTTGAATGTTTCTTGTATTTTAAAAATATAATATATTTTTAAAATGTAATTATTGAACATTTAGCAAGTTTGAGGGAATGTCACAGCTGGGAATGTTTCTTGTATTTTAAAAATATAATATATTTTTAAAATGTAATTATTGAACATTTAGCAAGTTTGGGGGAATGTCACAGCTGGGAATGTTTCTTGTATTTTAAAAATATAATATATTTTTAAAATGTAATTATTGAACATTTAGCAAGTTTGAGGGAATGTCACAGCTGGGAATGTTTCTTGTATTTTAAAAAATAATATATTTTTAAAATGTAATTATTGAACATTTAGCAAGTTTGAGGGAATGTCACAGCTGGGAATGTTTCTTGTATTTTAAAAAATAATATATTTTAAAAATGTAATTATTGAACATTTAGCAAGTTTGGGGAAATGTCAAAGCTGGGAATGTTTCTTGTATTTTAAAAACTAATATATTTTTAAAATGTAATTATTCAAAATTTAGCAAGTTTGGGGGAATGTCACAGCTGGGAATGTTTCTTGTATTTTAAAAATGTAATATATTTTTAAAATGTAATTATTGAA
Source organism: Sepiola atlantica (assembly GCA_963556195.1). Taxonomy (NCBI): domain Eukaryota; kingdom Metazoa; phylum Mollusca; class Cephalopoda; order Sepiida; family Sepiolidae; genus Sepiola; species Sepiola atlantica. Next base: position 135,016,467 of record OY744516.1, on the reverse strand, counting down.
CATTTAGACAGTTTGGGGGAATGTCACAGCTGGGAATGTTTCTTGTATTTTAAAAATATAATATATTTTTAAAATGTAATTATTGAACATTTAGCAAGTTTGAGGGAATGTCACAGCTGGGAATGTTTCTTGTATTTTAAAAAATAATATATTTTTAAAATGTAATTATTGAACATTTAGCAAGTTTGAGGGAATGTCACAGCTGGGAATGTTTCTTGTATTTTAAAAAATAATATATTTTTAACATGTAATTATTGAACATTTAGCAAGTTTGGGGAAATGTCACAGCTGGGAATGTTTCTTGTATTTTAAAAATATAATATATTTTTAAAATGTAATTATTGAACATTTAGCAAGTTTGGGGGAATGTCACAGCTGGGAATGTTTCTTGTATTTTAAAAAATAATATATTTTTAAAATGTAATTATTCAAAATTTAGCAAGTTTGGGGGAATGTCACAGCTGGGAATGTTTCTTGTATTTTAAAAATGTAATATATTTTTAAAATGTAATTATTGAACATTTAGACAGTTTGGGGGAATGTCACAGCTGGGAATGTTTCTTGTATTTTAAAAATATAATATATTTTTAAAATGTAATTATTGAACATTTAGCAAGTTTGAGGGAATGTCACAGCTGGGAATGTTTCTTGTATTTTAAAAAATAATATATTTTTAAAATGTAATTATTGAACATTTAGCAAGTTTGAGGGAATGTCACAGCTGGGAATGTTTCTTGTATTTTAAAAAATAATATATTTTTAACATGTAATTATTGAACATTTAGCAAGTTTGGGGAAATGTCACAGCTGGGAATGTTTCTTGTATTTTAAAAATATAATATATTTTTCAAATGTAATTATTGAACATTTAGCAAGTTTGGGGGAATGTCACAGCTGGGAATGTTTCTTGTATTTTAAAAAATAATATATTTTTAAAATGTAATTATTCAAAATTTAGCAAGTTTGGGGGAATGTCACAGCTGGGAATGTTTCTTGTATTTTAAAAAATAATATATTTTTAAAATGTAATTATTGAACATTTAGCAAGTTTGAGGGAATGTCACAGCTGGGAATGTTTCTTGTATTTTAAAAAATAATATATTTTTAAAATGTAATTATTGAACATTTAGCAAGTTTGAGGGAATGTCACAGCTGGGAATGTTTCTTGTATTTTAAAAATATAATATATTTTTAAAATGTAATTATTGAACATTTAGCAAGTTTGGGTGAATGTCACAGCTGGGAATGTTTCTTGTATTTTAAAAATATAATATATTTTTAAAAGGTAATTATTGAACATTTAGCAAGTTTGAGGGAATGTGACAGCTGTGAATGTTTCTTGTATTTAAAAATATAATATATTTTTAAAATGTAATTATTGAACATTTAGCAAGTTTTAGGGAATGTCACAGCTGCGAATGTTTATTGTATTTTAAAAAAATAATATATTTTTAAAATGTAATTATTGAACATTTAGCAAGTTTGAGGGAATGTCACAGCTCGGAATGTTTCTTGTATTTTAAAAATATAATATATATTTAAAATGTAATTATTGAACATTTAGCAAGTTTGAGAGAAATGTCACAGCTGGGAATGTTTCTTGTATTTTAAAAATATAATATATTTTTAAAATGTAATTATTGAACATTTAGCAAGTTTGAGGGAATGTCACAGCTGGGAATGTTTCTTGTATTTTAAAAAAATAATATATTTTTAAAATGTAATTATTGAACATTTAGCAAGTTTGAGGGAATGTCACAGCTGGGAATGTTTCTTGTATTTTAAAAATATAATATATTTTTAAAATGTAATTATTGAACATTTAGCAAGTTTGAGGGAATGTCACTGCTGGGAATGTTTCTTGTTTTCTAAAAAAATAATATATTTTTAAAATCTAATTATTGAACATTTAGCAAGTTTGAGGGAATGTCACAGCTGATAATGTTTCTTGTATTTAAAAAAAATAATATATTTTTAAAATGTAATTATTGAACATTTAGCAAGTTTGAGGGAATGTCACAGCTGGGAATGTTTCTAGTATTTTAAAAATATAATATATTTTTAAAATGTAATTATTGAACATTTAGCAAGTTTGAGAGAAATGTCACAGCTGGGAATGTTTATTGTATTTTAAAAAATAATATATTTTTAAAATGTAATTATTGAACATTTAGCAAGTTTGAGGGAATGTCACAGCTTGGAATGTTTCTTGTATTTTAAAAATATAATATATTTTTAAAATGTAATTATTGAACATTTAGCAAGTTTGAGAGAAATGTCACAGCTGGGAATGTTTCTTGTATTTTAAAAATATAATATATTTGTAAAATGTAATTATTGAACATTTAGCAAGTTTGAGGGAATGTCACAGCTGGGAATGTTTCTTGTATTTTAAAAAAATAATATATTTTTAAAATGTAATTATTAAACATTTAGCAAGTTTGAGAGAATGTCACAGCTGGGAATGTTTCTTGTATTTTAAAAATACCATATATATTTTTTAAATGAAATTATTGAACATTTAGCAAGTTTGAGGGAATGTCACTGCTGGGAATGTTTCTTGTTTTTTAAAAAAATAATATATTTTTAAAATGTAATTATTGAACATTTAGCAAGTTTGAGGGAATGTCACAGCTGGGAATGTTTCTTGTATTTTAAAAAAATAATATATTTTTAAAATGTAATTATTGAACATTTAGCAAGTTTGAGGGAATGTCACAGCTGGGAATGTTTCTTGTATTTTAAAAATATAATATATTTTTAAAATGTAATTATTGAACTTTTAGCAAGTTTGAGGGGATGTCACAGCTGGGAATGTTTCTTGTATTTTAAAAATATAATATATCTTTAAAATGTAATTATTGAACATTTAGCAAGTTTGAAGGAATGTCACAGCTGGGAATGTTTCTTGTATTTTAAAAAAATAATATATTTTTAAAATGTAATTATTGAACATTTAGCAAGTTTGGGGGAATGTCACAGCTGGGAATGTTTCTTGTATTTTAAAAAATAATATATTTTTAAAATGTAATTATTCAAAATTTAGCAAGTTTGGGGGAATGTCACAGCTGGGAATATTTCTTGTATTTTAAAAAATAATATATTTTTAAAATGTAATTATTCAAAATTTAGCAAGTTTGAGGGAATGTCACAGCTGGGAATGTTTATTGTATTTTAAAAATATAATATATTTTTAAAATGTAATTATTGAACATTTAGCAAGTTTGGGGGAATGTCACAGCTGGGAATGTTTCTTGTATTTTTAAAAATAATATATTTTTAAAATGTAATTATTGAACATTTAGCAAGTTTGAGGGAATGTCACAGCTGGGAATGTTTCTTGTATTTTAAAAAATAATATATTTTTAAAATGTAATTATTGAACATTTAGCAAGGTTGAGGGAATGTCACAGCTGGGAATGTTTCTTGTATTTAAAAAAAAACTATATTTTTAAAATGTAATTATTGAACATTTAGCAAGTTTGGGGAAATGTCACAGCTGGGAATGTTTCTTGTATTTTTAAAATATAATATATTTTTAAAATGTAATTATTGAACATTTAGCAAGTTTGGGGGAATGTCACAGCTGGGAATGTTTCTTGTATTTTAAAAAATAATATATTTTAAAATGTAATTATTGAACATTTAGCAAGTTTGAGGGAATGTCACAGCTGGGAATGTTTCTTGTATTTTAAAAATATAATATATTTTTAAAATGTAATTATTGAACATTTAGCAAGTTTGAGAGAAATGTCACAGCTGGGAATGTTTCTTGTATTTTAAAAATATAATATATTTTTAAAATGTAATTATTGAACATTTAGCAAGTTTGAGGGAATGTCACAGCTGGGAATGTTTCTTGTATTTTAAAAAAATAATATATTTTTAAAATGTAATTATTGAAAATTTAGCAAGTTTGAGGGAATGTCACAGCTGGGAATGTTTCTTGTATTTTAAAAATATAATATATTTTTAAAATGTAATAATTGAACATTTAGCAAGTTTGAGGGAATGTTACTGCTGGGAATGTTTCTTGTTTTTTAAAAAAATAATATATTTTTAAAATGTAATTATTGAACATTTAGCAAGTTTGAGGGAATGTCACAGCTGGGAATGTTTCTTGTATTTTAAAAAAATAATATATTTTTAAAATGTAATTATTGAACATTTAGCAAGTTTGAGGGAATGTCACAACTGGGAATGTTTCTCGTATTTTAAAAATATAATATATTTTTAAAATGTAATTATTGAACATTTAGCAAGTTTGAGGGAATGTCACAGCTGGGAATGTTTCTTGTATTTTAAAAATATAATATATTTTTAAAATGTAATTATTGAACATTTAGCAAGTTTGAGGGAATGTCACAGCTGGGAATGTTTCTTGTATTTTAAAAATATAATATATTTTTAAAATGTAATTATTGAACATTTAGCAAGTTTGGGGGAATGTCACAGCTGGGAATGTTTCTTGTATTTTAAAAAATAATATATTTTTAAAATGTAATTATTCAAAATTTAGCAAGTTTGGGGGAATGTCACAGCTGGGAATGTTTCTTGTATTTTAAAAATATAATATATTTTTAAAATGTAATTATTGAACATTTAGCAAGTTTGGGGGAATGTCACAGCTGGGAATGTTTCTTGTATTTTAAAAAATAATATATTTTTAAAATGTAATTATTGAACATTTAGCAAGTTTGAGGGAATGTCACAGCTGGGAATGTTTCTTGTATTTTAAAAAATAATATATTTTAAAAATGTAATTATTGAACATTTAGCAAGTTTGGGGAAATGTCAAAGCTGGGAATGTTTCTTGTATTTTAAAAACTAATATATTTTTAAAATGTAATTATTCAAAATTTAGCAAGTTTGGGGGAATGTCACAGCTGGGAATGTTTCTTGTATTTTAAAAATATAATATATTTTTAAAATGTAATTATTGAACATTTAGCAAGTTTGGGGGAATGTCACAGCTGGGAATGTTTTTTGTATTTGAAAAAATAATATATTTTTTAAATGTAATTATTGAACATTTAGCAAGTTTGAGGGAATGTCACAGCTGGGAATGTTTCTTGTATTTTAAAAAATAATATATTTTAAAAATGTAATTATTGAACATTTAGCAAGTTTGAGGGAATGTCACAGCTGGGAATGTTTCTTGTATTTTAAAAATATAATATATTTTTAAAATGTAATTATTGAACATTTAGCAAGTTTGAGAGAAATGTCACAGCTGTGTATGTTTCTTGTATTTTAAAAATATAATATATTTTTAAAATGTAATTATTGAACATTTAGCAAGTTTGAGGGAATGTCACAGCTGGGAATGTTTCTTGTATTTTAAAAATATAATATATTTTTAAAATGTAATTATTGAACATTTAGCAAGTTTGAGGGAATGTCACAGCTGGGAATGTTTCTTGTATTTTAAAAATATAATATATTTTTAAAATGTAATAATTGAACATTTAGCAAGTTTGACGGAATGTCACTGCTGGGAATGTTTCTTGTTTTTTAAAAAAATAATATATTTTTAAAATGTAATTATTGAACATTTAGCAAGTTTGAGGGAATGTCACAGCTGGGAATGTTTCTTGTATTTTAAAAAAAATAATATATGTTTAAAATGTAATTATTGAACATTTAGCAAGTTTGAGGGAATGTCACAGCTGGGAATGTTTCTTGTATTTTAAAAATATAATATATTTTTAAAATGTAATTGTTGAACATTTAGCAAGTTTGAGGGAATGTCACAGCTGGGAATGTTTCTTGTATTTTAAAAATATAATATATTTTTAAAATGTAATTATTGAACATTTAGCAAGTTTGAGGGAATGTCACAGCTGGGAATGTTCCTTGTATTTTAGAAAAATAATATATATTTAAAATGTAATTATTGAACATTTAGCAAGTTTGGGGGAATGTCACAGCTGGGAATGTTTCTTGTATTTTAAAAAATAATATATTTTTAAAATGTAATTATTCAAAATTTAGCAAGTTTGGGGGAATGTCACAGCTGGGAATGTTACTTGTATTTTAAAAATATAATATATTTTTAAAATGTAATTATTGAACATTTAGCAAGTTTGGGGGAATGTCACAGCTGGGAATGTTTCTTGTATTTTAAAAAATAATATATTTTTAAAATGTAATTATTGAACATTTAGCAAGTTTTAGGGAATGTCACAGCTGGGAATGTTTCTTGTATTTTAAAAAATAATATATTTTAAAAATGTAATTATTGAACATTTAGCAAGTTTGGGGAAATGTCAAAGCTGGGAATGTTTCTTGTATTTTAAAAATTAATATATTTTTAAAATGTAATTATTCAAAATTTAGCAAGTTTGGGGGAATGTCACAGCTGGGAATGTTTCTTGTATTTTAAAAATATAATATATTTTTAAAATGTAATTATTGAACATTTAGCAAGTTTGGGGGAATGTCACAGCTGGGAATGTTTTTTGTATTTGAAAAAATAATATATTTTTAAAATGTAATTATTGAACATTTAGCAAGTTTGAGGGAATGTCACAGCTGGGAATGTTTCTTGTATTTTAAAAAATAATATATTTTAAAAATGTAATTATTGAACATTTAGCAAGTTTGAGGGAATGTCACAGCTGGGAATGTTTCTTGTATTTTAAAAATATAATATATTTTTAAAATGTAATTATTGAACATTTAGCAAGTTTGAGAGAAATGTCACAGCTGTGTATGTTTCTTGTATTTTAAAAATATAATATATTTTTAAAATGTAATTATTGAACATTTAGCAAGTTTGAGGGAATGTCACAGCTGGGAATGTTTCTTGTATTTTAAAAATATAATATATTTTTAAAATGTAATTATTGAACATTTAGCAAGTTTGAGGGAATGTCACAGCTGGGAATGTTTCTTGTATTTTAAAAATATAATATATTTTTAAAATGTAATAATTGAACATTTAGCAAGTTTGACGGAATGTCACTGCTGGGAATGTTTCTTGTTTTTTAAAAAAATAATATATTTTTAAAATGTAATTATTGAACATTTAGCAAGTTTGAGGGAATGTCACAGCTGGGAATGTTTCTTGTATTTTAAAAAAAATAATATATGTTTAAAATGTAATTATTGAACATTTAGCAAGTTTGAGGGAATGTCACAGCTGGGAATGTTTCTTGTATTTTAAAAATATAATATATTTTTAAAATGTAATTGTTGAACATTTAGCAAGTTTGAGGGAATGTCACAGCTGGGAATGTTTCTTGTATTTTAAAAATATAATATATTTTTAAAATGTAATTATTGAACATTTAGCAAGTTTGAGGGAATGTCACAGCTGGGAATGTTCCTTGTATTTTAGAAAAATAATATATATTTAAAATGTAATTATTGAACATTTAGCAAGTTTGGGGGAATGTCACAGCTGGGAATGTTTCTTGTATTTTAAAAAATAATATATTTTTAAAATGTAATTATTCAAAATTTAGCAAGTTTGGGGGAATGTCACAGCTGGGAATGTTTCTTGTATTTTAAAAAAATAATATATTTTTAAAATGTAATTATTGAACATTTAGCAAGTTTGAGGGAATGTCACAACTGGGAATGTTTCTCGTATTTTAAAAATATAATATATTTTTAAAATGTAATTATTGAACATTTAGCAAGTTTGAGGGAATGTCACAGCTGGGAATGTTTCTTGTATTTTAAAAATATAATATATTTTTAAAATGTAATTATTGAACATTTAGCAAGTTTGAGGGAATGTCACAGCTGGGAATGTTTCTTGTATTTTAAAAATATAATATATTTTTAAAATGTAATTATTGAACATTTAGCAAGTTTGGGGGAATGTCACAGCTGGGAATGTTTCTTGTATTTTAAAAAATAATATATTTTTAAAATGTAATTATTCAAAATTTAGCAAGTTTGGGGGAATGTCACAGCTGGGAATGTTTCTTGTATTTTAAAAATATAATATATTTTTAAAATGTAATTATTGAACATTTAGCAAGTTTGGGGGAATGTCACAGCTGGGAATGTTTCTTGTATTTTAAAAAATAATATATTTTTAAAATGTAATTATTGAACATTTAGCAAGTTTGAGGGAATGTCACAGCTGGGAATGTTTCTTGTATTTTAAAAAATAATATATTTTAAAAATGTAATTATTGAACATTTAGCAAGTTTGGGGAAATGTCAAAGCTGGGAATGTTTCTTGTATTTTAAAAACTAATATATTTTTAAAATGTAATTATTCAAAATTTAGCAAGTTTGGGGGAATGTCACAGCTGGGAATGTTTCTTGTATTTTAAAAATATAATATATTTTTAAAATGTAATTATTGAACATTTAGCAAGTTTGGGGGAATGTCACAGCTGGGAATGTTTTTTGTATTTGAAAAAATAATATATTTTTTAAATGTAATTATTGAACATTTAGCAAGTTTGAGGGAATGTCACAGCTGGGAATGTTTCTTGTATTTTAAAAAATAATATATTTTAAAAATGTAATTATTGAACATTTAGCAAGTTTGAGGGAATGTCACAGCTGGGAATGTTTCTTGTATTTTAAAAATATAATATATTTTTAAAATGTAATTATTGAACATTTAGCAAGTTTGAGAGAAATGTCACAGCTGTGTATGTTTCTTGTATTTTAAAAATATAATATATTTTTAAAATGTAATTATTGAACATTTAGCAAGTTTGAGGGAATGTCACAGCTGGGAATGTTTCTTGTATTTTAAAAATATAATATATTTTTAAAATGTAATTATTGAACATTTAGCAAGTTTGAGGGAATGTCACAGCTGGGAATGTTTCTTGTATTTTAAAAATATAATATATTTTTAAAATGTAATAATTGAACATTTAGCAAGTTTGACGGAATGTCACTGCTGGGAATGTTTCTTGTTTTTTAAAAAAATAATATATTTTTAAAATGTAATTATTGAACATTTAGCAAGTTTGAGGGAATGTCACAGCTGGGAATGTTTCTTGTATTTTAAAAAAAATAATATATGTTTAAAATGTAATTATTGAACATTTAGCAAGTTTGAGGGAATGTCACAGCTGGGAATGTTTCTTGTATTTTAAAAATATAATATATTTTTAAAATGTAATTGTTGAACATTTAGCAAGTTTGAGGGAATGTCACAGCTGGGAATGTTTCTTGTATTTTAAAAATATAATATATTTTTAAAATGTAATTATTGAACATTTAGCAAGTTTGAGGGAATGTCACAGCTGGGAATGTTCCTTGTATTTTAGAAAAATAATATATATTTAAAATGTAATTATTGAACATTTAGCAAGTTTGGGGGAATGTCACAGCTGGGAATGTTTCTTGTATTTTAAAAAATAATATATTTTTAAAATGTAATTATTCAAAATTTAGCAAGTTTGGGGGAATGTCACAGCTGGGAATGTTACTTGTATTTTAAAAATATAATATATTTTTAAAATGTAATTATTGAACATTTAGCAAGTTTGGGGGAATGTCACAGCTGGGAATGTTTCTTGTATTTTAAAAAATAATATATTTTTAAAATGTAATTATTGAACATTTAGCAAGTTTGAGGGAATGTCACAGCTCGGAATGTTTCTTGTATTTTAAAAAATAATATATTTTAAAAATGTAATTATTGAACATTTAGCAAGTTTGGGGAAATGTCAAAGCTGGGAATGTTTCTTGTATTTTAAAAATTAATATATTTTTAAAATGTAATTATTCAAAATTTAGCAAGTTTGGGGGAATGTCACAGCTGGGAATGTTTCTTGTATTTTAAAAATATAATATATTTTTAAAATGTAATTATTGAACATTTAGCAAGTTTGGGGGAATGTCACAGCTGGGAATGTTTTTTGTATTTGAAAAAATAATATATTTTTAAAATGTAATTATTGAACATTTAGCAAGTTTGAGGGAATGTCACAGCTGGGAATGTTTCTTGTATTTTAAAAAATAATATATTTTAAAAATGTAATTATTGAACATTTAGCAAGTTTGAGGGAATGTCACAGCTGGGAATGTTTCTTGTATTTTAAAAATATAATATATTTTTAAAATGTAATTATTGAACATTTAGCAAGTTTGAGAGAAATGTCACAGCTGTGTATGTTTCTTGTATTTTAAAAATATAATATATTTTTAAAATGTAATTATTGAACATTTAGCAAGTTTGAGGGAATGTCACAGCTGGGAATGTTTCTTGTATTTTAAAAATATAATATATTTTTAAAATGTAATTATTGAACATTTAGCAAGTTTGAGGGAATGTCACAGCTGGGAATGTTTCTTGTATTTTAAAAATATAATATATTTTTAAAATGTAATAATTGAACATTTAGCAAGTTTGACGGAATGTCACTGCTGGGAATGTTTCTTGTTTTTTAAAAAAATAATATATTTTTAAAATGTAATTATTGAACATTTAGCAAGTTTGAGGGAATGTCACAGCTGGGAATGTTTCTTGTATTTTAAAAAAAATAATATATGTTTAAAATGTAATTATTGAACATTTAGCAAGTTTGAGGGAATGTCACAGCTGGGAATGTTTCTTGTATTTTAAAAATATAATATATTTTTAAAATGTAATTGTTGAACATTTAGCAAGTTTGAGGGAATGTCACAGCTGGGAATGTTTCTTGTATTTTAAAAATATAATATATTTTTAAAATGTAATTATTGAACATTTAGCAAGTTTGAGGGAATGTCACAGCTGGGAATGTTCCTTGTATTTTAGAAAAATAATATATATTTAAAATGTAATTATTGAACATTTAGCAAGTTTGGGGGAATGTCACAGCTGGGAATGTTTCTTGTATTTTAAAAAATAATATATTTTTAAAATGTAATTATTCAAAATTTAGCAAGTTTGGGGGAATGTCACAGCTGGGAATGTTACTTGTATTTTAAAAATATAATATATTTTTAAAATGTAATTATTGAACATTTAGCAAGTTTGGGGGAATGTCACAGCTGGGAATGTTTCTTGTATTTTAAAAAATAATATATTTTTAAAATGTAATTATTGAACATTTAGCAAGTTTGAGGGAATGTCACAGCTGGGAATGTTTCTTGTATTTTAAAAAATAATATATTTTTAAAATGTAATTATTGAACATTTAGCAAGTTTGAGGGAATGTCACAGCTGGGAATGATTCTTGTATTTTAAAAATATAATATATTTTTAAAATGTAATTATTGAACATTTAGCAAGTTTGGGTGAATGTCACAGCTGGGAATGTTTCTTGTATTTTAAAAAATAATATATTTTTAAAAGGTAATTATTGAACATTTAGCAAGTTTGAGGGAATGTCACAGCTGTGTATGTTTCTTGTATTTAAAAATTTAATATATTTTTAAAATGTAATTATTGAACATTTAGCAAGTTTGAGGGAATGTCACAGCTGCGAATGTTTATTGTATTTTAAAAAATAATATATTTTTAAAATGTAATTATTGAACATTTAGCAAGTTTGAGGGAATGTCACAGCTCGGAATGTTTCTTGTATTTTAAAAATATAATATATATTTAAAATGTAATTATTGAACATTTAACAAGTTTGAGAGAAATGTCACAGCTGGGAATGTTTCTTGTATTTTAAAAATATAATATATTTTTAAAATGTAATTATTGAACATTTAGCAAGTTTGAGGGAATGTCACAGCTGGGAATGTTTCTTGTATTTTAAAAATATAATATATTTTTAAAATGTAATTATTGAACATTTAGCAAGTTTGAGGGAATGTCACAGCTGGGAATGTTTCTTGTATTTTAAAAATATAATATATTTTTAAAATGTAATTATTGAACATTTAGCAAGTTTGAGGGAATGTCACAGCTGGGAATGTTTCTTGTATTTAAAAAAAATAATATATTTTTAAAATGTAATTATTGAAAATTTAGCAAGTTTGAGGGAATGTCACAGCTGGGAATGTTTCTTGTATTTTAAAAATATAATATATTTTTAAAATGTAATAATTGAACATTTAGCAAGTTTGAGGGAATGTTACTGCTGGGAATGTTTCTTGTTTTTTTAAAAAATAATATATTTTTAAAATGTAATTATTGAACATTTAGCAAGTTTGAGGGAATGTCACAGCTGGGAATGTTTCTTGTATTTTAAAAATATAATATATTTTTAAAATGTAATTATTGAACATTTAGCAAGTTTGAGGGAATGTCACAGCTGGGAATGTTTCTTGTATTTTAAAAAAATAATATATTTTTAAATGTAATTATTGAAAATTTAGCAAGTTTGAGGGAATGTCACAGCTGGGAATGTTTCTTGTATTTTAAAAATATAATATATTTTTAAAATGTAATAATTGAACATTTAGCAAGTTTGAGGGAATGTTACTGCTGGGAATGTTTCTTGTTTTTTAAAAAAATAATATATTTTTAAAATGTAATTATTGAACATTTAGCAAGTTTGAGGGAATGTCACAGCTGGGAATGTTTCTTGTATTTTAAAAAAATAATATATTTTTAAAATGTAATTATTGAACATTTAGCAAGTTTGAGGGAATGTCACAACTGGGAATGATTCTCGTATTTTAAAAATATAATATATTTTTAAAATGTAATTATTGAACATTTAGCAAGTTTGAGGGAATGTCACAGCTGGGAATGTTTCTTGTATTTTAAAAATATAATATATTTTTAAAATGTAATTATTGAACATTTAGCAAGTTTGAGGGAATGTCACAGCTGGGAATGTTTCTTGTATTTTAAAAATATAATATATTTTTAAAATGTAATTATTGAACATTTAGCAAGTTTGGGGGAATGTCACAGCTGGGAATGTTTCTTGTATTTTAAAAAATAATATATTTTTAAAATGTAATTATTCAAAATTTAGCAAGTTTGGGGGAATGTCACAGCTGGGAATGTTTCTTGTATTTTAAAAATATAATATATTTTTAAAATGTAATTATTGAACATTTAGCAAGTTTGGGGGAATGTCACAGCTGGGAATGTTTCTTGTATTTTAAAAAATAATATATTTTTAAAATGTAATTATTGAACATTTAGCAAGTTTGAGGGAATGTCACAGCTGGGAATGTTTCTTGTATTTTTAAAAATAATATATTTTAAAAATGTAATTATTGAACATTTAGCAAGTTTGGGGAAATGTCAAAGCTGGGAATGTTTCTTGTATTTTAAAAACTAATATATTTTTAAAATGTAATTATTCAAAATTTAGCAAGTTTGAGGGAATGTCACAGCTGGGAATGTTTCTTGTATTTTAAAAATATAATATATTTTTAAAATGTAATTATTGAACATTTAGCAAGTTTGGGGGAATGTCACAGCTGGGAATGTTTTTTGTATTTTAAAAAATAATATATTTTTAAAATGTAATTATTGAACATTTAGCAAGTTTGAGGGAATGTCACAGCTGGGAATGTTTCTTGTATTTTAAAAAATAATATATTTTAAAAATGTAATTATTGAACATTTAGCAAGTTTGAGGGAATGTCACAGCTGGGAATGTTTCTTGTATTTTAAAAATATAATATATTTTTAAAATGTAATTATTGAACATTTAGCAAGTTTGAGAGAAATGTCACAGCTGTGTATGTTTCTTGTATTTTAAAAATATAATATATTTTTAAAATGTAATTATTGAACATTTAGCAAGTTTGAGGGAATGTCACAGCTGGGAATGTTTCTTGTATTTTAAAAATATAATATATTTTTAAAATGTAATTATTGAACATTTAGCAAGTTTGAGGGAATGTCACAGCTGGGAATGTTTCTTGTATTTTAAAAATATAATATATTTTTAAAATGTAATAATTGAACATTTAGCAAGTTTGACGGAATGTCACTGCTGGGAATGTTTCTTGTTTTTTAAAAATATAATATATTTTTAAAATGTAATTATTGAACATTTAGCAAGTTTGAGGGAATGTCACAGCTGGGAATGTTTCTTGTATTTTAAAAAAAATAATATATGTTTAAAATGTAATTATTGAACATTTAGCAAGTTTGAGGGAATGTCACAGCTGGGAATGTTTCTTGTATTTTAAAAATATAATATATTTTTAAAATGTAATTATTGAACATTTAGCAAGTTTGAGGGAATGTCACAGCTGGGAATGTTTCTTGTATTTTAAAAATATAATATATTTTTAAAATGTAATTATTGAACATTTAGCAAGTTTGAGGGAATGTCACAGCTGGGAATGTTCCTTGTATTTTAGAAAAATAATATATATTTAAAATGTAATTATTGAACATTTAGCAAGTTTGGGGGAATGTCACAGCTGGGAATGTTACTTGTATTTTAAAAAATAATATATTTTTAAAATGTAATTATTCAAAATTTAGCAAGTTTGGGGGAATGTCACAGCTGGGAATGTTTCTTGTATTTTAAAAATATAATATATTTTTAAAATGTAATTATTGAACATTTAGCAAGTTTGGGGGAATGTCACAGCTGGGAATGTTTCTTGTATTTTAAAAAATAATATATTTTTAAAATGTAATTATTGAACATTTAGCAAGTTTGAGGGAATGTCACAGCTGGGAATGTTTCTTGTATTTTAAAAAATAATATATTTTTAAAATGTAATTATTGAACATTTAGCAAGTTTGAGGGAATGTCACAGCTGGGAATGATTCTTGTATTTTAAAAATATAATATATTTTTAAAATGTAATTATTGAACATTTAGCAAGTTTGGGTGAATGTCACAGCTGGGAATGTTTCTTGTATTTTAAAAAATAATATATTTTTAAAAGGTAATTATTGAACATTTAGCAAGTTTGAGGGAATGTCACAGCTGTGAATGTTTCTTGTATTTAAAAATTTAATATATTTTTAAAATGTAATTATTGAACATTTAGCAAGTTTGAGGGAATGTCACAGCTGCGAATGTTTATTGTATTTTAAAAAATAATATATTTTTAAAATGTAATTATTGAACATTTAGCAAGTTTGAGGGAATGTCACAGCTCGGAATGTTTCTTGTATTTTAAAAATATAATATATATTTAAAATGTAATTATTGAACATTTAGCAAGTTTGAGAGAAATGTCACAGCTGGGAATGTTTCTTGTATTTTAAAAATATAATATATTTTTAAAATGTAATTATTGAACATTTAGCAAGTTTGAGGGAATGTCACAGCTGGGAATGTTTCTTGTATTTTAAAAATATAATATATTTTTAAAATGTAATTATTGAACATTTAGCAAGTTTGAGGGAATGTCACAGCTGGGAATGTTTCTTGTATTTTAAAAATATAATATATTTTTAAAATGTAATTATTGAACATTTAGCAAGTTTGAGGGAATGTCACAGCTGGGAATGTTTCTTGTATTTTAAAAAAATAATATATTTTTAAAATGTAATTATTGAAAATTTAGCAAGTTTGAGGGAATGTCACAGCTGGGAATGTTTCTTGTATTTTAAAAATATAATATATTTTTAAAATGTAATAATTGAACATTTAGCAAGTTTGAGGGAATGTTACTGCTGGGAATGTTTCTTGTTTTTTAAAAAAATAATATATTTTTAAAATGTAATTATTGAACATTTAGCAAGTTTGAGGGAATGTCACAGCTGGGAATGTTTCTTGTATTTTAAAAAAATCATATATTTTTAAAATGTAATTATTGAACATTTAGCAAGTTTGAGGGAATGTCACAACTGGGAATGTTTCTCGTATTTTAAAAATATAATATATTTTTAAAATGTAATTATTGAACATTTAGCAAGTTTGAGGGAATGTCACAGCTGGGAATGTTTCTTGTATTTTAAAAATATAATATATTTTTAAAATGTAATTATTGAACATTTAGCAAGTTTGAGGGAATGTCACAGCTGGGAATGTTTCTTGTATTTTAAAAATATATGATATTTTTAAAATGTAATTATTGAACATTTAGCAAGTTTGGGGGAATGTCACAGCTGGGAATGTTTCTTGTATATTAAAAAATAATATATTTTTAAAATGTAATTATTCAAAATTTAGCAAGTTTGGGGGAATGTCACAGCTGGGAATGTTTCTTGTATTTTAAAAATATAATATATTTTTAAAATGTAATTATTGAACATTTGGCAAGTTTAGGGGAATGTCACAGCTGGGAATGTTTCTTGTATTTTAAAAAATAATATATTTTTAAAATGTAATTATTGAACATTTAGCAAGTTTGAGGGAATGTCACAGCTGGGAATGTTTCTTGTATTTTAAAAAATAATATATTTTAAAAATGTAATTATTGAACATTTAGCAAGTTTGGGGAAATGTCAAAGCTGGTAATGTTTCTTGTATTTTAAAAACTAATATATTTTTAAAATGTAATTATTCAAAATTTAGCAAGTTTGGGGGAATGTCACAGCTGGGAATGTTTCTTGTATTTTAAAAATATAATATATTTTTAAAATGTAATTATTGAACATTTAGCAAGTTTGGGGGAATGTCACAGCTGGGAATGTTTTTTGTATTTTAAAAATATAATATATTTTTAAAATGTAATTATTGAACATTTAGCAAGTTTGAGGGAATGTCACAGCTGGGAATGTTTCTTGTATTTTAAAAATATAATATATTTTTAAAATGTAATTATTGAACATTTAGCAAGTTTGAGGGAATGTCACAGCTGGGAATGTTTCTTGTATTTTAAAAAATAATATATTTTTAAAATGTAATTATTGAACATTTAGCAAGTTTGAGGGAATGTCACAGCTGGGAATGTTTCTTGTATTTTAAAAATATAATATATTTTTAAAATGTAATTATTGAACAGTTAGCAAGTTTGAGAGAAATGTCACAGCTGTGTATGTTTCTTGTATTTTAAAAATATAATATATTTTTAAAATGTAATTATTGAACATTTAGCAAGTTTGAGGGAATGTCACAGCTGGGAATGTTTCTTGTATTTTAAAAATATAATATATTTTTAAAATGTAATTATTGAACATTTAGCAAGTTTGAGGGAATGTCACAGCTGGGAATGTTTCTTGTATTTTAAAAATATAATATATTTTTAAAATGTAATAATTGAACATTTAGCAAGTTTGACGGAATGTCACTGCTGGGAATGTTTCTTGTTTTTTTAAAAAATAATATATTTTTAAAATGTAATTATTGAACATTTAGCAAGTTTGAGGGAATGTCACAGCTGGGAATGTTCCTTGTATTTTAGAAAAATAATATATATTTAAAATGTAATTATTGAACATTTAGCAAGTTTGGGGGAATGTCACAGCTGGGAATGTTTCTTGTATTTTAAAAAATAATATATTTTTAAAATGTAATTATTCAAAATTTAGCAAGTTTGGGGGAATGTCACAGCTGGGAATGTTTCTTGTATTTTAAAAATATAATATATTTTTAAAATGTAATTATTGAACATTTAGCAAGTTTGGGGGAATGTCACAGCTGGGAATGTTTCTTGTATTTTAAAAAATAATATATTTTTAAAATGTAATTATTGAACATTTAGCAAGTTTGAGGGAATGTCACAGCTGGGAATGTTTCTTGTATTTTAAAAAATAATATATTTTTAAAATGTAATTATTGAACATTTAGCAAGTTTGAGGGAATGTCACAGCTTGGAATGATTCTTGTATTTTAAAAATATAATATATTTTTAAAATGTAATTATTGAACATTTAGCAAGTTTGGGTTAATGTCACAGCTGGGAATGTTTCTTGTATTTTAAAAAATAATATATTTTTAAAAGGTAATTATTGAACATTTAGCAAGTTTGAGGGAATGTCACAGCTGTGAATGTTTCTTGTATTTAAAAATATAATATATTTTTAAAATGTAATTATTGAACATTTAGCAAGTTTGAGGGAATGTCACAGCTGCGAATGTTTATTGTATTTTAAAAAATAATATATTTTTAAAATGTAATTATTGAACATTTAGCAAGTTTGGGGGAATGTCACAGCTCGGAATGTTTCTTGTATTTTAAAAATATAATATATATTTAAAATGTAATTATTGAACATTTAGCAAGTTTGAGAGAAATGTCACAGCTGGGAATGTTTCTTGTATTTTAAAAATATAATATATTTTTAAAATGTAATTATTGAACATTTAGCAAGTTTGAGGGAATGTCACAGCTGGGAATGTTTCTTGTATTTTAAAAAAATAATATATTGTTAAAATGTAATTATTGAACATTTAGCAAGTTTGAGGGAATGTCACAGCTGGGAATGTTTCTTGTATTTTAAAAATATAATATATTTTTAAAATGTAATTATTGAACATTTAGCAAGTTTGAGGGAATGTCACAGCTGGGAATGTTTCTTGTATTTTAAAAAAATAATATATTTTTAAAATGTAATTATTGGACATTTAGCAAGTTTGAGGGAATGTCACAGCCGGGAATGTTTCTTGTATTTTAAAAATATAATATATTTTTAAAATGTAATTATTGAACATTTAGAAAGTTTGAGGGAATGTCACAGCTGGGAATGTTTCTTGTATTTTAAAAAATAATATATTTTTAAAATGTAATTATTGAACATTTAGCAAGTTTGAGGGAATGTCACAGCTGGGAATGTTTCTTGTATTTTAAAAAAATAATATATTTTTTAAATGTAATTATTGAACATTTCGCAAGTTTGAGGGAATGTCACAGCTGGGAATGTTTCTTGTATTTTAAAAAATAATATATTTTTAAAATGTAATTATTGAACATTTAGCAAGTTAGAGGGAATGTCACAGCTGGGAATGTTTCTTGTATTTTAAAAAATAATATATTTTTAAAATGTAATTATTGAACATTTAGCAAGTTTGGGGGAATGTCACAGCTGGGAATGTTACTTGTATTTTAAAAAATAATATATTTTTAAAATGTAATTATTGAACATTTAGCAAGTTTGAGGGAATGTCACAGCTGGGAATGTTTCTTGTATTTAAAAAAAATAATATATTTTTAAAATGTAATTATTGAACATTTAGCAAGTTTGGGGGAATGTCACAGCTGGGAATGTTTCTTGTATTTTAAAAAATAATATATTTTTAAAATGTAATTATTGAACATTTAGCAAGTTTGAGGGAATGTCACAGCTGGGAATGTTTCTTGTATTTTAACAAAATAATATATTTTTAAAATGTAATTATTGAACATTTAGCAAGTTTGAGGGAATGTCACAGCTGGGAATGTTTCTTGTATTTTAAAAATATAATATATTTTTAAAATGTAATTATTGAACTTTTAGCAAGTTTGAGGGAATGTCACAGCTGGGAATGTTTCTTGTATTTTAAAAAATAATATATTTTTAAAATGTAATTATTGAACATTTAGCAAGTTTGAGGGTATGTCACAGCTGGAAATGTTTCTTGTATTTTAAAAAATAATATATTTTTAAAATGTAATTATTGAACATTTAGCAAGTTTGGGGGAATGTCACAGCTGGGAATGTTTCTTGTATTTTAAAAAATAATATATTTTTAAAATGTAATTATTGAACATTTAGCAAGTTTGAGGGAATGTCACAGCTGGGAATGTTTCTTGTATTTTAAAAAATAATATATTTTTAAAATGTAATTATTGAACATTTAGCAAGTTTGAGGGAATGTCACAGCTGGGAATGTTTCTTGTATTTTAAAAATATAATATATTTTTAAAATGTAATTATTGAACATTTAGCAAGTTTGAAGGAATGTCACAGCTGATAATGTTTCTTGTATTTTAAAAAATAATATATTTTTAAAATGTAATTATTGAACATTTAGCAAGTTTGAGGGAATGTCACAGCTGGGAATGTTTCTTGTATTTTAAAAAATAATATATTTTTAAAATGTAATTATTGAACATTTAGCAAGTTTGAGGGAATGTCACAGCTGGGAATGTTTCGTGTATTTTAAAAAATAATATATTTTTAAAATGTAATTATTGAACATTTAGCAAGTTTGGGGAAATGTCACAGCTGGGAATGTTTCTTGTATTTTAAAAATATAATATATTTTTCAAATGTAATTATTGAACATTTAGCAAGTTTGGGGGAATGTCACAGCTGGGAATGTTTCTTGTATTTTAAAAAATAATATATTTTACAATGTAATTATTCAAAATTTAGCAAGTTTGGGGGAATGTCACAGCTGGGAATGTTTCTTGTATTTTAAAAATATAATATATTTTTAAAATGTAATTATTGAACATTTAGAAAGTTTGGGGGAATGTCACAGCTGGGAATGTTTCTTGTATTTTAAAAAATAATATATTTTTAAAATGTAATTATTGAACATTTAGCAAGTTTGAGGGAATGTCACAGCTGGGAATGTTTCTTGTATTTTAAAAAATAATATATTTTTAAAATGTAATTATTGAACATTTAGCAAGTTTGAGGGAATGTCACAGCTGGGAATGTTTCGTGTATTTTAAAAAATAATATATTTTTAAAATGTTATTATTGAACATTTAGCAAGTTTGAGGGAATGTCACTGCTGAGAATGTTTCTTGTATTTTAAAAAATAATATTTTTTTAAAATGTAATTATTGAACATTTAGCAAGTTTGGGGGAATGTCACAGCTGGGAATGTTTCTTGTATTTTAAAAAATAATATATTTTTAAAATGTAATTATTGAACATTTAGCAAATTTGAGGAAATGTCACAGCTGGGAATGTTTCTTGTATTTTAAAAATATAATATATTTTTAAAATGTAATTATTGAACATTTAGCAAGTTTGAGGGAATGTCACAGCTGGGAATGTTTCTTGTATTTTAAAAATATAATATATTTTTAAAATGTAATTATTGAACATTTAGCAAGTTTGAGGGAATGTCACAGCTGGGAATGTTTCTTGTATTTAAAAAAAATAATATATTTTTAAAATGTAATTATTGAACATTTAGCAAGTTTGAGGGAATGTCACAGCTGGGAATGTTTCTTCTATTTTAAAAATATAATATATTTTTAAAATGTAATTATTGAACATTTAGCAAGTTTGGGGGAATGTCACAGCTGGGAATGTTTGTAGTATTTTAAAAAATAATATATTTTTAAAAGGTAATTATTGAACATTTAGCAAGTTTGAGGGAATGTCACAGCTGGGAATGTTTCTTGTATTTTAAAAAAATAATATATTTTTAAAATGTAATTATTGAACATTTAGCAAGTTTGAGGGAATGTCACAGCTGGAAATGTTTCTTGTATTTTAAAAAATAATATATTTTTAAAATGTAATTATTGAACATTTAGCAAGTTTGGGGGAATGTTACAGCTGGGAATGTTTCTTGTATTTTAAAAAATAATATATTTTTAAAATGTAATTATTGAACATTTAGCAAGTTTGAGGGAATGTCACAGCTGGGAATGTTTCTTATATTTTAAAAAAATAATATATTTTTAAAATGTAATTATTGAACATTTAGCAAGTTTGAGGGAATGTCACAGCTGGGAATGTTTCTTGTATTTTAAAAAATAATATATTTTTAAAATGTAATTATTGAACATTTAGCAAGTTTGAGGGAATGTCACAGCTGGGAATGTTTCTTATATTTTAAAAAAATAATATATTTTTAAAATGTAATTATTGAACATTTAGCAAGTTTGAGGGAATGTCACAGCTGGGAATGTTTCTTGTATTTTAAAAATATAATATATTTTTAAAATGTAATTATTGAACATTTAGCAAGGGTGAGGGAATGTCACAGCTGGGAATGTTTCTTGTATTTTAAAAAATAATATATTTTTAAAATGTAATTATTGAACATTTAGCAAGTTTGAGGGAATGTCACAGCTGGGAATGTTTCTTGTATTTTAAAAAAATAATATATTTTTAAAATGTAATTATTGAACATTTAGCAAGTTTGAGGGAATGTCACAGCTGGGAATGTTTCTTGTATTTTAAAAATATAATATATTTTTAAAATGTAATTATTGAACATTTAGCAAGTTTGAGGGAATGTCACAGCTGAGAATGTTTCTTGTATTTTAAAAAATAATATATTTTTAAAATGTAATTATTGAACATTTAACATGTTTGAGGGAATGTCACAGCTGGGAATGTTTCTTGTATTTAAAAAAAATAATATATTTTAAAAATGTAATTATTGAACATTTAGCAAGTTTGAGGGAATGTCACAGCTGGGAATGTTTCTTGTATTTTAAAAAAATAATATATTTTTAAAATGTAATTATTGAACATTTAGCAAGTTTGAGGGAATGTCACAGCTGGGAATGTTTCTTGTATTTTAAAAATATAATATATTTTTAAAATGTAATTATTGAACATTTAGCAAGTTTGAGGGAATGTCACAGCTGGGAATGTTTCTTGTATTTTAAAAGCATAATATATTTTTAAAATGTAATTATTGAACATTTAGCAAGTTTGAGGGAATGTCACAGCTGGGAATGTTTCTTGTATTTTAACAAAATAATATATTTTTAAAATGTAATTATTCAAAATTTAGCAAGTTTGAGGGAATGTCACAGCTGGAAATGTTTCTTGTATTTTAAAAAATAATATATTTTTAAAATGTAATTATTGAACATTTAGCAAGTTTGGGGGAATGTCACAGCTGGGAATGTTTCTTGTATTTCAAAAATATAATATATTTTAGGCAGCATCCAGAAAACGAGTCAGATTACACTTTTCATCAAAATTAGACAATATGATTTCCTGGATACTTTTAACATCAGCTATAACCTAAAAGCTTCTGGAGAAGCCATAACTTTCCATCCGATACTTGAATATCTTAAAGAACTATTGAGTTAACATTTGGCAATAACTAATGAATACATTTACAGATATTAGCAAAATATTGAATTTCTTTACTTTTTGGTGAGGATTTTTTTATATCAAGTCTGTTCTCCACTTCTTCCTTTTCCCCCTCTTCTCCCTACCCCTCTCTCAGCAGAGTTTTCATGTGATTCCTTAACGATGGTATACAGTCGAATGAAAAGTGTTCAGATAAGTCAAGTTACTTGTGTATTACTAGTTTATATCCTTCAGCGGTATTGTTACAGTACCTGGATATAGCTTTACCTAGCGTATACAGCTTTTTGGCGTGTACGGAGAAAAATAGTTGTGGATATTTTAGAAAAATAATACGCTACTCAGAATTTGCATGAGAGAGTAAGTAACTACGATAAATATATTTACATATTGTTTCTTAACAAAAAAATATTATAAATTGTTTTTAAACGAAGAGAATTTGCTTCGAACTAATGCCGAATAACGTTTATGCCTATCTTTTAGAGGATTAT
The DNA here is from genome assembly GCA_963556195.1 of Sepiola atlantica. NCBI lineage: Eukaryota > Metazoa > Mollusca > Cephalopoda > Sepiida > Sepiolidae > Sepiola > Sepiola atlantica. The sequence goes on along the minus strand of OY744516.1, from coordinate 134,993,295 downwards.
AAAAAAGGTCACTTAGTTTAAAATATATTTATGTAATGTTTTTTAATCTTATCGTGTTATGTCAATTTATTTAGATTAATCAAACAGAATCCAGTTGTTAAAACCTCTTTAAACTTAAGTAAAATTCGAACTCATGTATTGACATCGTAAACATTACTGCCTTATTAATGTATACTCTGCCCATTCCTTTTTCGTTAACCGATGATATGTTTCTATTTGCATGAAAACAAACAGACTAAAAAAACACCATAATATTTTAATAGTATATAGTGCTAAATCTAATAATACTTAGTCATTGATATGTACAGCATTCTACCGCTTTCGTTCAGTTCGAGTTTGGAATTGATGTATTAACTACGGTTTCTGATAAATATGTTTATCTATTATATAAAATTATGTTGACAGAATTTTAAAAGTTGGATCTTAATAGAATTTAAGTTTGTAAATCACCATTTGATTCTAAGTAGCCAATTTTCATTTGGTATTGTCGTACCATGTTATTGCCAACATAGTAACGTACTTTATACAATTTATTAAAATAATAGACGAAATCTGGTTCGGCAGTTTGCTAACATCGAGACAGGGTGAATGGTACGGCTAATTATAACAATAATTTGTAAAAAAAAAACATTTTAATAAATCAGTAACGATTATTAATGGTTTCTAATTGTTTCTTTATATATTACTACATTTTATTAATAATATAGGCGAAACAAACTTTTTTCCCGGGGTTACTAGTACGTGTTTCATATGAATAACAATGCATTCTAACCGTTATCAAATTTTGAGCAAAAGCTGTTGACAAAAATGTTTAATATTTGTAAAATAGTGTCCATTTAAGCATATTTTAGTTTTCTGGGATAACATTTTGGTGAATCATTTTTCATATACCTTCAAGCAAATCTTTTAAAATATCTTATATATACATATTTCAAACATTGTTTTTTGTCCGCTATCTAAAAGGTCCTTCGGCTTCATAGTTGTATTCACACCTAAACATTAAGAAGAAATATTGTTTATTTAAAATTAATATTATATATATATATATATATATATATATATATATATATATATATATATATATATATATAGTACACATATTGTATTAGTTTCTGTAGATGTAAATCCGTTGAAACTCCAGTGTTTATAAAAAGTGCTCAATAACAAGTAGAGCTGTTCTTAAATATACATTTTTATTTATACAAACATGTCTTCGTTGGTCTGAAGAGATTGACTCGCTGTGAAGAGAACAACCGAAACATGTATGCACATATGTAACCAATAATGTGTGTATAAATAAAAATGTATACTATATATATATATAATAATGGTAATAATCCAGGTGAAAAATATCCACAGGGTGGTAATCCAGAGAATTTTAACCGGGTTTATAAAAAGTGCTCAATATCAAAATAGAGCTTTATGTATGATAATTTTATTTACACAGACATGTACAAAATCTGCGACACTGGCATGTCGATGTTATCGATCAACAGTTACTATAAACTGAGATCTCATCAGGCAGAGTTAGAATCCGATCTTAACCTCAGATCATATTTGGAGAGGTTCTCTCCAAATATGATCTGAGGTTAAGATCGGATTCTAACTCTGCCTGATGAGATCTCAGTTTATAGTAACTGTTGATCGATAACATCGACATGCCAGTGTCGCAGATTTTGTACATGTCTGTGTAAATAAAATTATCATATATATATATATATATATATACTACTTCTGAATCTTTGAGATGAGGACTGATAATTTGTATAATTTTAGTTATTCGGACTCTAGATGAGAAATGTAGTCTGAATAACCAAAATTATACAAATGTTATATATATATATATATATATACTGTAATAAAGAAGAGAAAATAAGGAATAAGATGACTAAAACTCGAAGAAAAACAGAAATAATTGCGTGAAACAACAAATGCCGGTCAGTGGAAATATATATTTTAATGCAGAAATATTTAGATTAATAATTATAGCGGATGATGAATGATTAGAATCCAAAGAGATGAAAGAATAATATACATATATGTTACCACATCAATATAACGAGATCAAAGTTCCATGTAATATATATATATATATATATATATATATATATATATATATATATATATATATATATATATATATATAATATTGATGATGAGTACTGATTTTAATTTAGGCTTTGGTCGCATGGCTTTTTATGTTTTATTTTCGTATTTGCTTTGTTTTGTTAAATTAGCACTGAAGATATCCACACCAAGAAATAAATGCACAGGAGCATTTTACAAATATATTGGTGTTTGCCGAAACAATTGTATGCTGAATAAAAAGTAAATTTTATGAAATGGAGTGAATCTGTCCTGTATAACATTGAAATGGTATAAAATGACATTAAACATGTTTAATATAACATAGCTCTGGCTTACACTATTGAGTTATTATAATTACTTTGTTATGAAATTAATATTTGAATTAAAAAAATGAATAATGAATATAAATTAAAATATTATATATATATATATATATATATAATGAAAATCAGCAAGCGGTCAAGATGACTCAATAGAGTATTTCATTACGCTATACATAACGGCTTGCTTAAAGTGCTCAATCTAGCGAGAGCTTTGAATAATTATTTATGAATAATATTTTAAAATTAACCCATGCACAAATGTGTTTAATGCGAAACCTTCAAGTATCTGCATGGGAGGAGACTATCTCTGCCGGTCGCACGGTTCGAGCCCAATTACCAAAGTCATATTTGATTAGTAGTCGTCGCGCGTACCGATACAAAAGTAAATTAACGTTTAAATAGAAAATTCAGCGGCCATATAATCTGGCCGTCAATAGAACTCAATAGGTGGTGCTTGGGGTATTGCATTACACTATTAATGACGACTTTTTGTTGACTTACTTAAAGTGCCCAATCTAGTGAGGCTTTGAATAATTATTTATAAATAATATTTTCAAATTATCTATATATATATATATAGGTGTGTTAAATATAAGTTTTACATATACGTTCTATTCTTTATATATACCGACCATTTCAAAGTGAAAGCTTGATGATTGTCAGCATATAACAGCAGAGAATATATGAATAAACAACATGATGCTACATTCCAAATACTAAGATGTTATTCACCGTACGAATCATTTTTTTTCAAAACAAAACAAAACAAAACACTTCGTTACAATGACGAATCCTTTCGTTCACAGAAGAACAACGGATATTTATATGTCAATCCCGGACCCTTCTGCCATGGACTCATCAGAAAATCAGAAAGTTCTCAATCAGAAAAAAATATATAACGATGCAACAAACAAAACCATAAAACACAACAACTAACACTGAATCCATCTCCAATTTTAGAAATCATTTTTATTGTGTAATATTAGGCAATATTGGGCGTATTTGTTCATGGCTTTTCTTTATAATATCAGATGGGTGCACTTTCTGGTTAGCGATTTCTAAATTCGACGAAAAGGACCCGTAGATTTTGTTAGGTCATCCAATAGGAGAGGTGAATCTCGATATAAAATCTACGCTCTACATCGTCTCTCAGTTATCTTGCTTCGGCTTGTCACTGAAACAAGGCTTTGTAGAAGGAGAGCGTGCTATGCGTGTCGTACAATCGCACGGCATTATCATCTACATGTGCCAATAACCCTACAAGGACAACGGCGACAAAGAAATGACGACGTGTTCGGCTGTTCATACCAGCAAGACTTGCAAAAATAAATCGGTTCTACTGAG
>OY744516.1:134949540-134984540 GCA_963556195.1 Sepiola atlantica | reverse complement strand
AGATTAATGAAATATGGATAAGACAATATCCCCCCACTCACACAAACAATCGAGCAAAACTGTTAAACCTTTGGAAGCCTGTTGTGGTCTCATCTGTGCTAAACTCAACGCACTTGCTGACAGCTCGGTTATTTCAACACAGGATCGGGGGGGGGGAACTTGACTGACAGCCCTTTTTTGGGGTGGCTATTTCGTGCCCAAAACAGACCGACAGGGTCTTGGGCGTCCTATGGCTGGCGTGGCCTTGTTCCCTGTCGGTCTAAGGTATCGTCCTGTGCAGATCTAGAAAGTCCACTCTCCCAGGCTTTACCTTCTCGCCCTTTTGCGAAGGGGTTAGTCTATTGCGACGGGGCTGCTCAGGAAGATTTTGTTCGACCAGAGTGCTCTTCCTCTAGAGCCCTAGCTTTTCAAATCCCACTTTTCTGGACTTGTGTCTAATCTTCCCACCGTGGGGTGGGGGGAATAAATAATTTGAATGGAAGCAGCCAGTAAGCTTAACCTTTAATTGATTCTGAGAACAATACCGGGCCGATATCCTGACATCCCCCAAATGGTTGCAATTTTAATCAATTGTTAAACCAGCTAATTAAGTAATTATTAAAGCAGTTCATTGTGTCAGAGATTTGCTTAATAGAGACCCTGGCTGACTTTCGGATATGTCGTAATTTACGCAGTAATAATGTTAGGAATGTTATGAATCAAAAATGTCCTCTAGCTGTAGCTTAAGCAGCAACTTGTTTTCAATTGATAGTATACAATGAATCGATTATAAACGGGGTGATATGTCGTTAAACAGATCTAATCAATTAATGCAATAATACATTTTAACTGTGGTTAAATGGATAAAAAGCTGGGGTGTATGTTTGCTTCTTTCCCATTGGTATTGTAGTAGTAGACGAGTAAACACAAAACCAATCAATCTAAGACGTTTTAAGTCGGTAAAAAGATGCGCGCGTGTGTGGTTACCGATTCACAAACGTATGTAGTTGTCATTGACAGAGACGCGGTTGAAGAGTAAACGGCTTGCTAAAAAAAACTAGATGAAAGCCCTTTGTACTTGCTAGACAAGTACGACGATTTATCGTTATCAATGTTTTAACATGTGTCGAACATAATGTGTTACTGGAGTCTTTTTTTGTAAAGCAACGTTTTATTGAATGTCGTTACCGTTGGGGTTAGCTCCCCTTTGTGTGTTAGTCAAAGACCATCTTGTAAACCTTGTTCTTGGATAAAGGTTCAACCCAGCAGGTTTCAAAATAAAAAAAAGACCTTGCCACACATGTGGCTCCATCCCCGAAGGGCACATTTCTGTGTCTAAATCTATATCCAGTTCGCCGTTGTGTAAAAAAATAAGCCTTAAAAACAGGCAAAAGATTTTAGTACCTATTTGAATGAACGGGGAAGAAAGTCGTAATGATGGACTGTATTAAGACAAACATTGGAAAGAAGAAAAGGCGAATAAGAAAGTTACGTTAGGCATGAAGATGGAATGGAATTGGAAGAAGATGAAGATTTAAAGAAAACCCTGTATAGGATGTTAATGAAAAGCAAAAAAAGATATTTAAATATGAAATTAAAAGGATTTATGATCAATGCTTAGAAAGAAAAAAAGAAGCGATGGTTACGAAGAAAAAATAAGGGAAAGAAGAGAAGAAAAAACAACACGTGTTAATAAAAAAGAAAGAACACCTAGAACAGTATATTAGAAAGGTAAAAATAAATAATAGAAAGTAAATATAAAAAGAAGGAAGGAAATACGAAATAAAGGAAAACAACGATCAAAAACAAAACTTGTACAGAGAGAGAAATGAAAAAGCACAAAGAGATGAAAAGAATGCAGATTAGCCAATACTTTTAAAAGAAAAAAGAAATAAACGAATTGGAAAGTGCTATGGAAAAAAGTAATACTGACCAAATTGAAGTTAAGATAAACTAAATAATGCTTATAAAAAGATGTGGTTTAAATGAAGGAAAAGAATATGGACTCGAATTTACTTTACCTTGTTGAATAAATTGTCGGGAAAATAAGAGTTGTTTTCATAAGCGTATATTAAGACGAATTATGGGAAAGAGAGAGAGAGTATAAAACTTAAAGATAGAAACGATTGCGAAAAAAGTTTGGTACTGATATCGAATAGGAACCAGTTACCGGTAACTTCGCGTCTGCAGCGTCCGGGCATGTTTTGTAAACACCCGAGAGATGCCGAGGCGATTAGTCAATCAGCTGGCAGCTTGCAGACGACATGGAAGGAATGCGGCGTTATATCACCGCACACGCAGACAGATTGGAAGAGTTTTTTTAGGTCTGCGATGACCATTTGTTACGAAATTCTCGTCAGATCGGAGGCATAGGATATACGGTTGAGATAGACGAGTGTCTGTTTAACTCTAACCCTAACCCGACTGATTAAAAAAGTCAATCGCAAAAAGCCCCCACAAAAGACACAGGAAATTATTTTTCAGTTTTTAGAAACACACAAAAACCTACTTTTTAACAAGTTGACTGAATACAAAAAGAAATTCAAATGTAAAAATAACAAACCGCGCGTGCGTGGTCCTCCTCTCTATGTGACTCGATGTGGCGAGTGTAAAATGCAGTAAATTTGGGCAATTTGGGGCATTTTTGACCCCCTCTTGTGCCCCCTGGAGGTGCAAACCAGAATTTTTCTGAGGTCAAGGATGCTCATTTTATATCTAGAACAATTGCCTCTACATTTTGGCCAAGTTTCAGAAAAACTGAATGGATGGATCAAACGTTATGGGAGAAAAGGGTCATTTTTTCCATTTGGGGGGCTTTTGACCCCCTGGGGGCGCGAACCATATCTTTTACAACGTCAGCGATACTTATTTTTTATTAGGAACAATTGCCTCCACATTTTGGCCAAGTTTAATAGAAATTGAATGGATGGATGAAAAGTTATGGGGCAAAAAATGTCATTTTTTGCCATTTCGGGGATTTTGACCCCCTGGGGGGCTAACCAGATTTATTTTCAAAAATCGGAGGAAGTCACTTTTTTAACCTGACCAAAGTTACAACTTTATACAAAATGTCAAAGAAATTCAATGGATGGTTGCGGAGAAAAATCCGGACGGACGGACATGCCTCAAAACATAAGTCCCCCGATTTTATTTTATAAATACAAATGTATTTAGTAACACTTGTTTAGCATTATTTTCGTAAGAAAACAAATTATTAACAGTGATTTACAGTGATTTCGCTATGTTTTTTTTGTTACTTGCTATCTTTCTTGAAAATAAAACTGAAAAAATACAACTCAGCAACATATCGAAGTTATCGTCTATCAACATTCGCCTCAGCATCCCTCGGGTGTTTACTAACATGTCCGAACGCTGCCGACGCGTAGTTCCGGGAAACTGGTTCATATTTGATATCAGTACCGAATGTTTTTGTTTTTTAGGTTAGCGATAGTTAAGAAGCGGAAGGCCAAGAAGAGGAGAAAACATAAAGAAAAAGAAGATTAGTAAAAAGAAGGGTAGAAGGAGGCGAAGAAAAAGAAGAAAGAGGAGGATATGAAAGCGAAGATGAAGAGAAAAGGGTAATAAAAAGAAGACGGGTAAAGAGAGAAAAAGAAGAAGGGGAGAAGGATGAGGAAAAGAAAAAAAAGAAAAATATTAAGAAGGGAGAGAATAAAAAGGCGAAGAGAAAAAGAAAAGAGGAAGACAAGAAGAAAAAGATGATGAAGAAGAAGGGGACAAGAAGTAGATTAAGAGAAAAGAAGAAGGCAAAAAGAACGGTGGAAGAAGAAGAAGAAGAAGAAGAAGAAGAAGAAAAAGAAGAAGAAGACAATATGCAACATATAACTTTAATTATTTTGTTAATTTCGAATGAAAAGAGAAAATAAACGTCGTCAATAAGCCGTGAAAAAAAAAAGAAAAGAGAAGAAAAATAATTATGAGGAAAGGGGTAGAAAGAAAGGAGACAATGGTAGTTCATTTAAAAATAAAGAAATGATTATTAGAAAAAGAAAAGATCAAAATTTAATTTGTAAATAAGAAAAAGAAAAAGAAAAATAATGCAAAGATAAAGAACAAAAATAAATATTCGCAAATTAGACAGAAAGAAACGAAGACAAAGGGATGAAGGAAACATTCAAATGGTTTTGAAAGCAGCGATTCTGAGAGGGTGAAAAGAAAAGTAAAGAACAGGTACAGAGAGAGGACAGGGAAACCCGTACATATAAAGTTATGTTGTCATTTTTTCAAAGTCACACTTAAATAGCATTTAAGCTGACAAATCAAACTTTGCTATTCATTAGCAAATTATCATCTGTTATTACTGCACTATGTTATTGGGAATATAATAATATACATAAAATACCTTGTCCAGCTAAGACGATTGCTAATATGTAACATTTTTAAATAATCAGTTACAAAAATAAAAATCTGCAAGGGAGAAAACTATTTTAAATTGAAGAATATAATATGAGTTTTCTACTTTAAGTTAAAGATCGTGAAAACAACTAAAAACTAAAAACTTAAATGGCTTTTTTGGATCCCGTGCACACAGGAGTTGTACATAAATAAAATAAAATGTAAAAGGGAAAGAAAATTGGGAAGGTTTGAGGGGATGCTGAAAGAAAAACGCCTAGAAATAAACAAACAGCCAGATAAACAGAAAAGTTAAACAGTTTTTGGAGTACAAAGGTTAGGGTTAAAGTAAGGGTTTGGGTTGGGTAACTTGTTTGTTTTACCAGGCAGGTTTAGAAAGAATGGAAAGAGAAGGACAGTTATTTAAGAAAAAAAACATAGAATGCAAGAAGGAAATAGTTTGAAAGAACGAATAATGAAAGAAAGAAATATTAAAGTTTGGAAGAAAAAAATCAATGAAATAAGCAAAGAACGTTTGAAAGAAAAAATTAATTAAAGAGCGAAAGAAAGTTTGGAAGATAATAAAGGAATTTTTTTAACACTGTAGACGTAAGTGGCTACTGAGAAAGAGAGTGACAGCTTCTTTTTTTTTTGGGGGGGGGTCAACCTAAATTGGGAGCTATGCAGCGATATGTCTGTTTACATTAGTTTTAAATTTACGCATGTCAGTATCGTCAGGAAAACAGGGAGCAGGGAGGGGGTTCCAGAGTCTAGCAGCACGAAGAAAAAAGCTTTTAGAGTAGACAGTTATTCGGCATCTGGGGACCTCCACAGTAAATGGATAAGATTTGGCAGATTGTCGGGCTGGTTTAGTGAATTTGCGTCGTGGGGGCACCAGAGCAGCAAGTTAATCAGAGCACAATCCATTGAAGTACTTGTAAAACAGGCACAAGGAAGCAACATTGCGGCGATGGGACAGGGGCTGGAGCTTGGTGGATAGTGAGGGACCTATCAAGTTGGCGACTTTTTTTTTTGGGGGGGGGGGCTTGTCTAAGAGGGAGAAACTAGTGGATGATGCCCCAGACCAGATGTAGCAACACTACTCCATGCATGGGCGGATGGTGGCTTTGAAGAGATATAAGATAATGTCAGGTGTGAGAAGTTTATTAGCACGGTAGAGGGAGACCACCTTCTTTGCAACAGCCCTGACAATATCTTCAATGTATTTATTCCGATTCATGTTATCTGTGAAAGTTATGCCGAGGAGTTTGAATCATTAACTCTCAGGTAGAGTGTTATTGGCCATGACAATCGGTGGTTGAAGAGGTTTCTTGTAGTTATTGAAGGAAAGTAGCTTTGTCTTTGTGGCATTAAAAGTTAACATCCATTTTTTACCCCAATCCACTACAGACTGGAGGTCATTTTCTTAAAAGAAAATTTGGAAAAGAAAAACTAATAAATGAAAGAAAGTTTGGAAGAAAGAAAGATAAATGAAAGAAATAATAGAAAGTTTGGAAGTAATAAAATGAATTTAAAAAAGTGTGGAAGAAAAAAAAAGGAAGAAATAAAAAAAATGTGGAAGAAAGAAAATAAATGAAAGAAAGAATATAAATTCGGAAAAAAGAAAAATAAAAGAAAGTAGGAAAGAAGTTTAGAAGAAATAAAAATGAATGAAAGACAGAGCAATGAATGAAAGAAAGTTTGAAAAAAAAATGAAAGCAAGAAAAAACTAAAAATGAAAGAAAGAAAGTTGTGAAGGAAGAAAACTAAAAAGAATGAAGGATAGAAAGACAAAGTAAAAAAAAGAAACAACGAAGTAAACAATAAAAGAAAAGAACAAATGAGAAAATGATGTATGACCTCATGAAAGGGAGATAACCAAACAAACAAATAAAGAAAAATAGCGAAGAATGTTAGTTGCATATAATTTGCAATGATTTCGTGAGTTTAATGAGACATGCTCAGAAAAATGAGGTGAAAAACAGAAGGCATTAGATACGAAATGAATGATAGGAAAAGAAAAGAGAGAACGAAATAGTAATGAAAATAGTAAAAGAAAATGACGATAGAGGAAGTTAGAGAGAGAGAAAGCTGACGAAAGAGAGTGAGGGAGAGTGAGAGAAGGAGTGAGAATGCGAAATTGATGAATGAATTGTCGAAAGAAAAATTTCAACGATCAAACGAACTAAGAATAAAATAAAAATATACTTGCGACCTATGGCCTAATGGTTAACAGCGTTGATTAAACAATCAGTTCTAAGTGACAGTCTTCTGGAGATTTGAAGGTCAATCCTTACTGCAGGCGATAATAAAATACAATAAAATAAACGCTTCTACATCATGGCTGACAAAAGGAGAACAATCTACCCCGGTGGATCAAATAAAAGGTTCAATTCGAAATTCCGAATCCGACATACAGATTTCAGAGTTCTGAAATATGCACCTGGAGAAGGTTGAAGATTATATCGGCCGAAACAGTGTGAAAATAACAAACGGGATTGAAATAATAGTCCCAATAATTCAAATAATACAATTAAATTAACAAAATGCACAACAAACAACGGAGTACAACAGATTAAGGGGTGTGGGGGTAGAGGTCTGTTTTGGAATGTTTGTTTAACGTTATATCAACCCGTTTTATTATTATTTAGTACTGAAGCTGATAAACCTATTGTAAACCGTTCATTATATACATTTAATTGAACACAAGTCGATATGCTACTAATGGGTGTTAGGATTTCAGCTTCATAGTTTTCTCAATAGTATTAATGCATAAAGTCGATTTGATTTGAACTCAGAATAGTCAATGTAATAATGCGAACCGTATCTATTTAAGTAATATCTCTGACACTATTTAGATACTAGCGCCGAAATACATGTATTTGTCCACCACAGTAATTTTCTCAGTTTCTCGAGCTATACAGACGCAGCTGGTAGCAACACGTATAGTTTCTCTATATCTCATTCTCTTTCACAAACTCGCTTTCCCGACCCGCCTCCAAGATCGTGATGATCAGCAAGCCTCACTTCTTGATCTATTTCTGACTACACTTCCTGGTGCTTGTGTGTCGAATGCTCATAGCCCACTCGGGAACGCTGGTCACCTTGTGATATTAGTAGATATCACCCTTAGCTCTCGACTCCATGCTGAAGAGCCGTTACTCAAAATGACGAGATATTTAAAAAATGATGTTTGAAAATCCATCAAAGATAACATCAGATATCCCCCATAGCGTAACATCTTCTCTCTTCCTGCTAAACAGTGCGCAAATGAGGCAACTGAATGTGTATAAGCAGGCATTATGCACATGTTCCTACGCGGAAGTTCTATAGCAAGCCCTATTATCCCCCAATGGTTCGCCTCAACCTGCGCAGCTGACATTGTACAAAAGCAGCATGCGTTCCACCGATTCAGCCGCCATGAGTGAAATACAAATAGGCAAACAATGATTAAGCTAGAAATCATTGCAAAAGTGAAATAGTCGCAGAAAAGCAAAAGTATAAAGAAATGGCAATAAAACGCATTGAGTCGCAGAAATTAGATATTAAACAAACAACAAAGGAAGAAGAGAAAAAAGAAAAAAAGAGAAAGAAAGCAAAGAGGCATTACGGAAGAGAAAGAAGGAAAAGAAAATCAGAAGATGATTAATAATAAATTGACTGAGAAAAACTGAAAAAGAAGAAGTATTAATAAATTGTACAAGAGAAGAAGAAGAAGAAAGAAAGAAAGAAAGAAAGAAAGAAGGAAGGGGCGGAAGTGGACCGATATTTGTAAGGACAGTCGGTTCATGAAGCGATACTGATTACGCAAATATTGCATTCAACACTAATCTGCATATTTACAGACATTTTCCATTTAAATTGCCGCTCTGCACCGTTTGCTAATTAATCCCCTACAAAAAAATTAAATTCTACTTTTTAGGCGATTACATGTAACCAATCTATAAAGGTTGGCAGTAAAAAGAAATAAAATAAAATAAAATAAAACAAACAACAATTTTTTAGATTTATATTTAAGATCACTTTCTCATATAAATTTAACGTAAAATAATTACCCACTTCCGCACTAGATAGCATTTTAAGAGCAGTCCATAAAACTTTTATCTGCACAAGAATTGGGTGATCATTACCGCTAGGTGACTCGGAAATGGGTAATCTTTTACGGTAATTTCATATACGAAAGTTATCCCTAAATCTAAAGTCTAAATTATTGTTTGTTTGTTTTTTCATTATTAATTTCTTTTAACCAACTATTTATTTAAGTCTGTTTACATGTAATCGCCTATAAACAGTGGAATCCCATTTTTAGTTTTAGTGAGAATTAGCACAGAATGCAGGACTCAAATAATACCTATTTTTCGCCTTATTATTCATTTATTTATTTTCACGAAAATCTCTTTATTTGAATTAATTTGAATTAGATAAATGTTCAACGCTGTGACAAAACAACAGAGGAAAATACGAACATCGAGATGTGAGGGAGAGCGCCACTGCTTTCCTGAAAGCTCTCCTGGGTTTTTTTCATATGCTACTACACCAAGATTTAGGGGGTACCATTTTTCCCCAAGATTACTTCACTTATTCTTGACCCTCATCAAATAATGCTGAGTGTTTAGCTAGGCAGCATCAAGTAATATTTTCTTAGTTTTTGGTATGACTCAACCGAGAATTGAAGCCTCCGGGCCTATTAGCGAATACTGTAACAATTATGCTAAATTGTCCAGTTTTAGAGCCATTTTACTCCGCATTAAATCTAGATTTAAGGATAAAAAGGACTTTTTTTTTATTAAATTAATATTTACTTTAATCGAATTAAAAGACTCTTTCGTTGAGATTAACCGATATTCCTTTCGTATGAATCAGACATTTGACCGGCTCGATTCTGTTGTTGGCATCGGTTTCCCCGTTTTCTTTTTCTCGAATAAGATGCTTACAGGAGGGATTACGTGAAGGTTGCCAACATCCATAGTGAAAGATATGCCATGGAACCGGCAGGAGTCGAACTTGTCACTTCCAGGTCGTAAGTCTACATCAGCATCCACCGCACCACAACAATCTCCAACAGTTTTACGAAATCAAATGTTTACCATATTCGTTCCTTTAGTTTTGTTTCCGAGTTTATCACACGAATTCTCAGCCAACCTGTGTGTTTGCTTCTCGAACTGTCACCTTTTTGGAAAGTGGTTCAACTTTAGAAAATGTAATGTTTGCTAATCCCCCAAATCATTTAAGTTCTATTTTCAAACCGTTTTTCTTATGGCAGTATATTTTGGATGACTTTGAAGTATTTTGGGATCCGACTATCTTGCACTTGTAAACTTGTCCAAGGGTGTCTAAGGATTAGTACCCCCACCATATAACAGGTGTTCCAGTCAGTAATATATATAATAACAGGAAAATTATGTGCGTATGTATGCATGCACGTGCGTATGTATCGAGAAACACTTCTAAAAACTATCAAGAAAAAAAAACTACAAAGAAATATTCAGGGAAGCGGAAAACATTAAAAAATGAATAAAAACCTACCCATTTTTAACTGTCAAGAAAGGGTTTAGAAAGAAAAATCGAAAAACAAAGTTCTTCAATGAAAGAACGTTAAATAGTTGATGAATTGGTTGTACGTTTTATGGCATGCCGACACCATATACAGGGTGGCCAAGAAGTCACTGAGGAATAAGTTGGGAATTTAAAACTTGAATTGATTCTTTATTTTTGATGGTACCTTAATGGAATTTTGACAGAAAACGACAAATAAAATGAAGATTTGTTTGCAAAAAAGAACAAAAATGAAAAAGTTGGCAATGTCAACTCGCTTCCTGTAATCCAGACTTGACTAGCACTGACTTTTTTCTTGTGGGGGTATCTCAAAGAAAAAGTTTACATCAACAAACCTGAAACTCTACAGGAATTGAAGAACATCAGGAATGAAGTCGGGGAATTAAATCGTAATCGAGTCATCCTGCAATCCGTCATGGATAATGTTTTGGAAAAGACAGGAATTTGTGAAACTGAAAATGGAAACCATTTAAAAGATGTTATTTTTCATGAATAAATTATTTTTCATTTTTGTTCTTTTTTTGCAAACTAATCCCCCTTGTCGTCGTCATATTATGTTAAAATTCGATTAAGGGGCTATCAAACATAAAGAATTTATTCAACTTAAAAATCCTTCAGTGACTTCTTGGCCACCCTGTGTATGGTTTGTAGCGTATTGGTTGTAGATTGATTAATATTGTCGGTGTATATTTTGTAAACAAATGGTCTGTACCCGATAGTTTCCATGTACACCGTAAATGGCGTCCCGACAGGTACTACCACTCCATGTCTGAGTATACATGGAAGTAGTGGTAGCTATGGGATGATTCCACCGACTCCGAAAGGCAATTGGGGATAACGGTTCTGTTCCTTACAGCTCTTTTCTCACAGAAGAGACGGAGATCGTCTCTCTCTGCTCTATCGTTACATTCATGCAAAGTGTTCAACTAAGATCCAATCTCCGATTTCTCTCCGCAAGACATTCACAGCAAGAACTCGTCTTACTCCCACAACAGATAAAATACTTTCTCTGATTCTTCCATGTACTTAGCGTTGGGAGAAATTTCCATGGACAGGCTGTTTATGAAAGGGCGTTTCATTTGTGAAACACATCACTGCGTGACTGCTTCCCTGCAGGCTTCAGCATAGTCGTCTTCAAATCTAATGTCAATAAGTACTCGACGCCCACCGTCACATAAGTAATCAAACTTAGTTCATTGCATTGTTCTATTTCAGATGATAATCGTTCCATCCATACTAACCCTTATCCTCGAGGGCTTTTAGCCTTAATAACGGTTAATTCAACAATAACAAAAAAAAGACTTTCCAAAACTCCCTAATTAGGGATTCACACCCGGATGCATCTTTAGGTCATACTTAGAACAGTTGAAAGAGCTTAGTTAGGGTTGGGAAATAGGGTAGGTAAGAAAAAAGTTAGAAAGTGCCGAGAAAAAATGAAAAAAAAACTTTCATTCAAATAATTTAAGCAAGGAGGGGAAGTAGTTTGATTGAGGCATTGTGTATACTGTGTATATAAAGAGGTAATAGAAAGCTATCACAATGCAAGAAGTGGAAATATGCAGGCTGTGAAAAGAAGGACAAAAACGAAGTTATCTTTATTTTTAGTAAATCTTACTTTATACAGTCTCAACTTCTACACGATGATCTGATGTGTGCAACCGTGAAAGACGAAAAGGTGTTTAAAAGGTAATTTAAATATTATATAAATTAATTGACATGGAAGAAAAAAAGAGGAGCAACCTGTAAGGAAAGAAGATAGAAATAAAAGTTCGCTGCGAAAGAGAGAAAATAGACGATAACCAATATAGAATGTATGAACATCTTTTTTTTAATATTTAAGAACTATTTATTCATCCAAAACAAAGCATATAGCCACTGAGACGTAAGGGACTACTGTTATTATAGGCCATATTTATTGAATGCATCTGAAGCGATGAGTTGTGAAGCAAGATTTTTGTTCACATTACATTTACATTTCTGTCTGTTAGCACAGTCGGTGAAACAGAGAGCAGGGCGGGAATTTCAAAGAAAAGTGGTCCGAGGAAAACAGCTATTAGAGTAGATTAGTTTTCCGGTATCTAGTGACCTCTAAAATGAAGGGGTAGGATGTTGCTGCTTGTCGGGGTGGTCGGGGGGTACTTAAGTTGAGGGGGTAAACATGTTAAAATGACTAATGAAAGGGGTACGTATTTAAAAAATGACTGAAGAAAGATAAAAATGATGTAGAAAACGTATGAAAAAGATGTGTAATCATGTTTTGTTTAATAAATGGTGACAAATAAAAGGAACCCCTATAAAAGAAGTGTTAATTGACAGAATATGTTAAAGAAGCAAAAAGTAAACCACATTTCAGTGCGAAATAATTGTTTAATACTAATGTGTAACCGCCTAACAAGGCTCAAAAGTCGCTCCATGATAAGGGTTAACGAAATAATCAGTTGGAAGATTATCAATACCATGAGAAGATTGGAAACGATCGGTGAAATGGGAATAATTTTATTATTTAAGAGGACGGCTCGACAAGAATGTGTTAACATTAGAATTAAAAGCGACCATTCTATAGTCAGCTGGAAAGCAGTCCCGTGGTATTACATTCCACAGATGGGGCGTTCTTGGATAGAAACTTTGTTCATGAAAGTTAGGTTTAGTTTTAGGTACACAGGGGAAGAAAGGAAAGTTCTTTATATGGTTATAACTAGACGAATTTTTGCTGTAAATGTTTGACGGGAGGGTGGCAGAAAACAAAGCTTAGTCGAGCACATACTATGAAAATAACGATAGAGTAGAGCAAGACTAGCGAATTCTCTTCCGTGAGAAAAAGACCGTAGGGAAAAGGAGTATTCATTCACTAAATTTCGTAGTCTATGTTGTAGTTTGTAGAACAAAACAACCAAACATTTTCCATAACTCTTTCTTCTTTAATTCATGAATGCATTCTTTATCATCTTTGGGTCTTTTTTCTTCATTTTTTTTTTGTCAACATTTGAAAAGTTTCTCTTTCATGAATTTATGAAAGGAACCCCCTTTTCGTTTTATTTAAAGCTGAATCCATTTTTTTAAGCAAAAATGTGTATGTCTCAAGTTCTTAATATCTTAAAATAGTTATTCATCGTGTAAATCTGTAATATTATTTTGATTATTCGGACTACTATTCTCATCTTAGTTGTTATATTCACAAGGTTTCGGTCGATGAAACCTCAGACCTTTATGTGCATCATTTCGAACTTGGGAACATTCTAATCGAACTTAAGAATATCTGTCGAACTCGGGAGCGTGTACATAATATTGTTCTCATTCCGTCGGTCATAATCGGTTAGAAGTCTATTTTTGTTATCCTTAGTAATTATCGTCTGTAGTACGGATTGAACCTTCAACAACTAAAATACTGTTACTTAGAACGCTTTAACCGTCTATGGGTCTATGTGATAAGAATAGTATTCGGAATAATCAAAAATTTTAATCATTTCAAAAAAACTTCGTTGTGATTTTAGTGGGATTGTTTTGTTCTACGAAATATCAACTCTTTTTAGGTTACTCAATGTAGAATCCAATGATTTTTTAAAAGGGTTTACACTTCAAGTTCTTTATATCTATATAATAAAAGTTAACGTACGTGTGCCCGCATCGCTTCACTAACTACGTATGCAAATTGCTGTGGCCTTGAAGCACCGGTAATAATCAAGAGACACACAGTGGTCATTAACTAAAGTGTATTCAGAAAAGTGTGTCATAGAAAGTATGCATCCGATTCTGTGACCATAACTGTATTTATTGTGTCTGGGTGAGTCCATTTATTCCTGAAATGGATAGATCAACTTACACTATAGCACCGTGTAATGTTTTGAGTAAAGAAGGAGAGGCTTAATCCTAATAATAAATGATAATAAAAAGAAATAGAATAATAATCACGTATGTACATTTTAATTTTACGAGCAAAGGATTTGCGAAAAAAAGATGTAACACGAGAATTTCGAGAAGGAAAAAGATGTAAGGAATAATTTTAGAAAGAAAAAGTTGTAAAGAAAGAACTTAAGAAAAACTTGTAAAAAGGAATTTAAGTAAGAAAAAATGTAAAGAAAAAAATTGTGAAAAATCTACCAAAGAAAAAAATATATAAAGAAAGAAGTAGAACAAGAAAAAGCGATAAAATCTGTGAAGAAGAAACAAATTATTTTACCAAATGACAACATTAGAGCAGGCAAAGACGTGAAATTTTTTTTAGAAGAAAGAATGAAAAAAACAGACGAAAAACGAAGCTGTAAGAAGATATCGTTGTTGAAACGAAACGTGTTTAACGGCGGTTTGAAAGCCGGAAGAAAAACCTCTCGTCAAAGATCCCACTTGTAAATTCCCAATTTCAGGCCCTGCAAGTTTAATGGCCGTTTATTTTATTTTTCCTTTTTATCTTTTTATTCTCTCTATTTCTTTTTCTTTACGCGTTTTGTAGACCACCCATCGTGACATTCAGGTAGAAATATTTAAAAATAAAGACTCGGATTTCAATGGCCATGTTTCTTACTTTCGCGTTCATTTAAATACAATCCAAGGAGATATTTAACAACTTCAGAATTTAATTCAACAGCTTTAGATTTCTTTTCCTTTTCGTTGTTGATTTCTTTAAAAAGAGTAATAAAAAAACACGGAATCGGTTTTAAAATGTCGCAAATAATTACTCATATTTCACTATATAATAAAGACCAATGTGTATATATTTGTATAATATATATATATATATATATATATATATATATATATATATATATATAAAGGGTTTGCATATGGGGGGTACCTTTCCGGGTTGGCTTCTAAGGCTATTCTCGACTAGTCTCCGTGCATCTCAACACAATGTCTATCCATAACCTCTCCATGGTGAATTAACATCCTTGCATGGTGATGAATAATATCCTTTTCAAGGTCGCCCTGTTAATATGCATTACTATAGACAAAACACGGCGGATCAAGAGGAGTAAACCTTGAACAAAAATCCTTGTATTCAACGGATAGCAGTAGTTCCAGTTCCACTCATCAACAAACTTATAATCTGGGTCTCACAACAGTCTGGCTTCGCAGATTATATATATATATATATATATATATATATATATATATATATATATATATATATATGTGTGTGTGTGTGTGTGTGTGTATTTGACAATGGAAAGGCATAACTGCTCCATTTACTGGAGTACCCTGTACTATGTGTAGGTTTAGGGGTGCTGCATATACAACAAATCTTAAGAAAAAACATAATGACTGCTTCCCTATCATTTAATAGACTACCCAAGAAAACGACATTAATAAATATCCGTCCCTTCACAGAAAAGCTAGTGAGTAAATAAGTGTCTGACGAAACCATTTCGAGCGTTTAAGGTAAGGGAAAATTAAACAGCAAGTCCAACTCTTGTCTGTAATGAATTCGGAAAGAAATGTTTCACTCTATTTTCATTGTGAGACGTTTTCTTTCTTTTCATAAACCGTCCCCAAAATTATCAAACACAGTTCATACTATTGATTTTTGTTGTACTCCAATAGTGCTACTCATCTTTCGGCTGACAATCATTCTGCTTCATTAGACCTTATCATTGAGTGGCTCTTCGCCTTGATAATTGGTGACCCAATTATAAAATAAATATATCCGGTTCTCATGATGGTGTCCGTGGTGTATTGTTTCTTCAAATTATTTTTACATCTTTTTCTTTCTTGAATTCTTTTTTACATGTTTCTTTCTCAAATTACTTTCTCATCTGTTTCTTTAACAAATTCTATTTTAGCCATTATTCTTTCTTCAAATTATTTTCATCTCTTTTTCTTTTTTAAATTCGTTTTTACATGTTCCTTCTTCAAATTATTTTTTACATCTGTTTATTTCTCAAATTCGGTTTTAGCTATTATTTATTCGTCAAATTATTTTACCTCTTTCTTTCTTAAATTCTATTTTATATGTTTCTTTCTTAATTTTTTGTTACATCTGTTTCTTTCTCAAATTCGGTTTTAGCTTTTATTTATTCTTCAAATTATTTTAAAATCTTTTTTTGCCGCAAAATCTTTTTCACATTATTAACTTTCTCAGATTTAAAAAAAAAATTCTCAAATTATTTCAAAATCTTTATTGTGTTTTTTTTTATTATCGAGTTGAAGATACCCAGTACTTTTAAAAACGAGCATGTTTTGTTCGGATGCGGATTGATGAGTTGCGTAATTTGGATTATTCAGACTACTGTTCTCATCTTGAGTGTTATTCTCACAACGTTTCGGCCGCCGTAACCTCCGCCCTTTTATTAGGTGTATATTTTCGAAAATATACACCTGAAGAAGGCTGGAGGTTACAGCGGCCGAAACGTTGTGAGAATAACACTCAGATAAGAACAGTAATTCGAATAATCCAAGTTATATAGAAAATATGTATGTACAAGATTCATTCCTAAACTAATTAATCGATCATAATGAATTTTCAAACATAGCGGCTAGGCGTAAGAGTGGGTAATGTGGATTATATTAGTTTAATTTATTTGTATCTAAATGGGGCAAAGAGGAAATTGAAGGTCTTCGTAAAAAATTAGATACCTTCGATTTTTGTGAAATTTCAAATGTTTAAGATTTGCATAGGATTTGATACATAGTCAGTATACACAAATTAAGCAAGCCTCTCTGGATTTCAATATCTTCTTAAGACCATTTAAGCTTAAGCCTTACATTTTAGTCAGTATCACGTAATAGATAGTTAATCAAAATTGGAATAGTGATTCTAGATACAACGTTTAGTTGCATTTTCTTGATTTTAATATTTGTAAGAGGACATAAATGTGGTCCAAAACTGTTCCGTTCGGAAAATTGTCCTGGAACGGGTATTCTACTTGTAGTCTATAATATACTGCATGTGTTCAAAATGTATCTAGACTAGAGTTATATTTACTAAGACAGAAATGAAGACATGATCTAAGTTTGGTAGTTTGGTAGTTTTGTTTTACGGCATATCAACCCTTTTTGGGTTATTTAATGCCGAATCTGGTCTTGTTTTCTTCTCTTTTTTGTTTCCCTCCCCTTTTAATATCTGTTTCTATTTAACCCATAGTTGGGACCCTAACAGGTACTACCACTCCGGGTCAGGGTGGACCTGGGAGCAATGGTAATTAAGAGGAGGCTCCACATTCCCCAAAGTCCGTAAGCCGGATCTCACCATCGGATGTAGTTTAAGGTCATATCCAGGACCGGGAGTAGGGTAGGAAAAATAAAAATAAAAAAGGGGAGGGAGAAAGGGAGAGGGGCTGTTGTTTTTGTTTTTGGTTTTGTAGAACATAATTAAGTTTTACAAAAAAAACAAAAAAAACAAAACGTCAATGTAGGTGAATTTCGTCTCAGGGAGCCACAGGGCAGCCTGATCTGGTATCACCAGCATGATCTAAGTGTAAATTTCGTTAAATTGTGGTGTTTTCAAAATAAACCAGGTTTAAACTTATTTTTACATAAATGAACAATGAATTAAATATTAATTTTCTGAACTCGAATTATACGATGCAAAACTGAAGTAACGTTTTCATGAGTTAACATCGGCAACATTAATTATTGAAATCGCATTCAATCTTGAAAGATAGAAAAAAATGCAGTCACATTAATGTTTCGCATCAGATGCGAGAAAAGCAGGTGCTTCTCTCGACAACTCAAACCATATAGAATTTCCTGAGGGCACTTAGACACTTTCAACCACGTCGTCTTCTGTCATTATTAATTGTCATAATTAGGAGAGAGAAAAAAAAGAAGGCGAGAATAATTAGTCGAGACGTTGATACTTGTCTTCTCACTGGATAACAAACTAATAATTCCACTTGATGCAGCTGTGAACTTAATTTTAATCAATCAACATTTTTAATTTGTTTATTTACTTGCCCGTTTCGAAAACAAACAAACAACAAATACACTCCTTTCAAAATAAAGGAGAGCTGCGTGATTCACTTAAATTATACAGTCACCATCTAAGGAATCGGCTGTGCCGAGTTCGAATCCTATCGGTTCTAGTACAGTAATTTACCCTCTAATACTATATGGAAAGGTATGAATATACACAGACTTTCCAGCTATGGCTAAATAGCAACGTATTCACGTAATTATATACAATGAATTGTTTCAATATGTTCTGGGAAAGGTGAATGTGGCTAGGTGGTTAACGACACGGACTGATGACCTGGGTGTGTCAAGTTCGAATTCAGTTCGTTCTAAAGAGACTCTTTGACTCAGGATATTGGAAACCTTCACGTAAGTACCTGATTTGTTTCTAGAAAGAAGTATGGCTAAAAAAATATCAGGGAAACCGATGCCAACAACAGAATCATCTGATATGAATGGCTGAATATGTTCTGAATAATGTAAGTGAGAGTGGAGCGCAAGTTGGCTACCTTCTACTATGTAAAGATAGAATTACGTCACGAGTAAGGTGACTCCTATTTTCGGTTTGCTCATCATTTCAGAATATGTCAGACTACTGGGAGCACCCCACCCCTTCATGGGGTACTTGAAATAAACACAATCCACTGAGATTATTTTTCCGGGGATATATTTGTTATAAATATTGAAAACATATTTCTTTGTCGATTACGACGTGTTGCTGTGACACTTTCTTATGTGCAGGTTCAGTGTATCTTTCTCGAAGGTTGAGACTACGTTTTTTTCCTTTTCAGTCTTTTTTCCTGATCGCTCTTTAGTATCAACAATAATAAAATCGCATAATGTTGTAGTATTTATTGAAATAAAAAAATAAAAAATAATTTGTGTTTAAGCACGTGTATAACTTTCCTCTTTTTAATGTACATCAATTATCATAACAACTATTTTAATTTCTTAACGCATTTTCATTATGTATTTTTGACTAATTCAGGTGATCCTATTTTTATTGCCTGTTTATTAATAAATTTAGAGTGTTAAGTAAATAAAAGCGTGAATTAATCTATTATTATAATAAAGCTGAGTTAATCAATGTTTGTATTCATTAGGCTTTTTTGCATATATTTTAATCACACAAAATACATGCGGAAATATTCCTCCACATCTATTTAAATTGTTCTACTTAGCCGAAAATAGCAAAAAACTCACCAAGTTACTAATCTCTCACTACGTTTCTACTTATTACACTCACCCTCTCTCACTGTATGTTGTTTGACAACCCAGTCTTATTTTATACGATATCATTCACCCTCGCTTATATCTCGCACAGCCTCTCTCTGTTTATTAACAATTGATAGTAATAAAGAAAGGAAAGACTGAGATGATTGGAATTCTTCATTATAAACAAAAAGGGATATCACCAAAAGTAGTATTTTGAAAAACTTGTAGCTGTAAAGAGAACGATAGGAAAAGAGGACGACGATATAGCGAGCAGAAAGAGACTGGTTTTATATATTTGTGTTCTTTTTTATTCTTTACTATTAACTGGCTTTGTAATGTTTTCAAAACCGTGTTTTATTAATCTGTGTCACGTTCATTAGGTTAATTTTAAAAAATGTTTTTACTAATGTCAAGGCTAAAAACCACTCGAAGATAAGGGTCAATGAGATAGACAGATTGATGGTTTAATGATTATGAATATTATTAGAGGATTGATAACAATGAATCGAATGAATAAAATTTGATAACTTATGAGGATAGTGTTCAGTTATAATAGACCATCCTCTTACGTCATCAGATGTTATTCATTGACATTAGATTCGAGGATACCAATGTTGTAGCCATCAGGGAAGCAATCATTTGATAAGATGAGAAGCTATTGGAAATAAATTCTGTTGATGAAAATTCCGTATGCTGTTAGCCATACGGACGAAGTAAGGGCAGTGCGTTGCAGTGCTGGCAGAAGATGAGTTCTTGCTGTGAATGTCTTACAAGGAGGAACCAGAGATTGAAGTTCACTTTAGCACCTTTCGCTTGATTTAACGTTGACTTCTTCCCTGTCTTATTATCCTTGTCTTACTACTCCCCCTTTCTATCTATATCTCTCTCTTTTTCTTTCTTTCTTTCTCTCTTTATATGTTGAATACCCGCTCTCCGTGTAGGGATGTACGAATCAACCATACTCACTATTATGAAAATAAACTGATTTCTTTATTGTCTTCTCTATTGCCTCCTTAAAGTCTTTATTCGTTGTTCTTTTGTTTGGTGAAGGAGAAACAAAATGAGCGAAAGAGAAAAAGAAACCGATCGAATTGTGATCTCTTTTCTTATCCTCTATGCTGTCACGCAACCTTTTTCTATGTTCATTTTTCTCCTGTACTCCATGACATCATTTCTGCAACGTTTAAGATCAACAATATTGTTTTCTTTTTCCGCTGCACTTAATACTTGCATCTGACCCAGTCTAGCAGAAGATTGTCGACTGCTAACGCTCCCCTCCTTGGTGAAAGCATTTCATGAACTTGATAAAACTATTTCTCTTTCAAGTTATTTATTCGTACAGAAAGACTTCCAGGAATCTGAGTACATTGTGGCTTACTGGCTCAGCATTGTTAGTTATATATTCAAAATGAATGTTTGAGGGAACCTATGCTCCCTGCACGGTAAAGATCTCGTTGTATTCTTTGTTCATACCGTCACATTCTCATTCACATAGAATTACTCGCCTAGATTTATTTTCTCGCTTGATAAATAATGTCGAATCCATTTCAACGATACCATCTTCACCACCTTTTTTCTTCTACTATCGCTGTTCGCACATTTCCTTCACGCAGACCACCCTCATATAGTTTAGCCAATCCAATGTTGTAGATTGACAGACGTCAACTTGTGTCTAACACCACGCGAAATCGATGTCAACTGTAGGCATCAACAATATAAGAATCTCACAAATGTAACAATGTTAAATCAGATATACTCCATCCACTCACAAATTCTCAATGTTACGCCAAAAAATGCAGATCTTCAATTTTTCAAGTTGGGTTCCGTGTGCACTTTCTAGAACAAAGATTTTATACGGTAATTATTTTATTTAAAACTAAACTTAATTATTCGTAAATATATATATATATATATATATATATATATATATATATATATATATATATATATATATATATTTAGCATAAGGTTGCTTCTGAGTGAATCAACTCCACAGGAAATTGAAGCTTATATCTTGCCATATCTGGCCTTACATGTGTTCTTTACACTAAGGTTTAATCAACAGTTATTATCCAACTTGAACTGCTTCACGTATCACATCATTAAACATACAAGTCAGGGAGAGAATTTGAATGCCTACAAGGCACCATCCTCGAGTGTCGTCGTTCTCTCTATACAGGGGTTTGTTAGGGCAACCTGGCAAGTAAACCTGATCAAATATTGAAGATAACATAGTATTCGAAGCCCAAATAAGATGCCCTCGGTATGGATACACACTGGCCCATACGAGGGATGATGCACCTTCTCCTAGTGATGTTGCCTCTAGTAACATCACTTAGCTGGATACTCCGCAAGACTAGATGAATTCTTGTCCTGGAATCCGGTCAGACCAAAAGACCCCAATAAAGATATACTATAACATAGTTAACTGGTCAATTGGGGAAAGAAAATTAATGTTCTAACTTTTTTACTTACTCAACGTTTTAAAGGTAAAGAAAAACTGTAAAGGAATATTCGAATATCTATGTAGCTCA
Source organism: Sepiola atlantica (assembly GCA_963556195.1). Lineage (NCBI taxonomy): Eukaryota > Metazoa > Mollusca > Cephalopoda > Sepiida > Sepiolidae > Sepiola > Sepiola atlantica. The sequence continues at coordinate 134,963,022 of OY744516.1, read as the reverse complement.
TATACGGGTCAAGTGCAAGGCAGAGGCAGGAACCTTTTGATTGCTGAAAACTTACAATAATGAAAAAAAAGCCAGTAAATGGTGTTCAGTGAAGCTACGGTCGAACTCTGGTACGCCTAGCTTGATCTTTTGTAGAATAACCCCCACCAATAATGAAATTAATTAGCTTTATGAAGGGAAATAAATCCGTGAATCATGCGCAGTGTACTCACACGCCCTTGATCTACTCCTGTCGGGGCTTTCTAGACATGTGCTGGGTTAGGGTTAGGGTTTAGTTCACCACGTTGAGGTCGACTAAACTGTAATTTTTCGCTTTAGAAAATGCATAATAAACGCCACTGAGGGACGCCTAGCAGAATAGTCGACAGCTATCTTTGTAAGTTTATGTTGAAGCAAAAATATTAGGGACACGATTTTTCATTCAAATAAAAGCACGAATTTTTTCCATTCTCTTGAGTAAGTAATATTATTTTTACAACTCGAATTTTGTCAGTTTTAGGGGTGCACAAGATTCCCCTAGCTAATGACTCGACAAAGGAAGTAATATTTAACATGAAAAAGACGTAAACCCTTTTCTTTTTACTTTTGATTCACCAAAAAACAATGCACATTAACCATTGAGACGTAAGGGGCTACTGCGATATAAGGACCAGATTTTTAGGGAGCGCCCTAATTGTAGAGCTATGCAGCGAGATGTTTGTTCACATTACATTTAAATTTCTGCATGTTGGTAAAGTCAGGGAAACGGGGAACAAGGAGGTAATTCTAAAACTAACAGTTGGAGGAAATTAGCTATCAGAGTAAAAATCCCTACGGCATTTGGGGACCTCCGCAGTGAAGGGATTGGATTTAGCTGATTGTCGTGTTGGTCGGGTGTATTTACGTCGAGTGGGGGCACCCATTGATATATATATTGTTGTTCCACAACAATAGATAAAAAAGTTGTCACAAATTATCATAAATTTTGATTTGACTAATTATTGAGGAATACGTTTTACCTCCATTATTAGTCGTTACGGGCCTTTTCGGAAGTCAGCTCAACTTGAAGGCACGTGGTTCAAGAAAATGATAGATCAGGTACGTAGAGTGACTGTAAAAATCACACATAAAAATGTTAATAAGATTTTATTTTTTCTTATGTACTAGAGTGTGTTGTATTTATACATATAAAGCGGTGAACATGATACCCAAAGATTGCAAAATTCGAGAGGACAAATCTATCTACCGGAATTCTGACACAAATCTTTTCGTCGCCTTCTACTCAGCCTTAATATCAAGACCTAAAAGATATAGGAAATAACTTTTCTTTGTGAAAGTGCAAAAACAGTTAATAAATAAAGACTATTTTTATAAACCTGTCTATTGTATATTTATAGGTTATCGATAGTCTGAGTGTGTAAAGTTAAGAACAACAACCAAAGTTAATGTATCGTATCTGCTATTCATCATTCCCTTACTATTACGCCGATCACAAAGCTCTGATTCACTGGTTAGTGAAAGAGGGACAGTAGTTTAGTTCTTTGCAACTTCTTCCAAGAAAGAGTACATGTTTATTTGAATAACCTGATACTTTTAAAGTGCAAATTGTGTGCACTTCCCTGTACACTAGGAGAGAGAGATTTCCCAAGGATGTTGGGACATATTTTCCTATGTATCCTTGTCACCTTGTTGGGGTCAAGGGAAGAATAAAATGGCGAGAGTTTGGTAAACTCAAGGACTGGGTGATCTAGATTCCAGTTGAATGTCGCCTGTTGGTAGAGTTTGGGTTATTTGCTAACTACATGGTGTGTAGTTCAGCCCTCTCAGTAAGTCTGCGAAAGTGTAGATTATGCTGTTCTCTGCAGAATTGGTCTGATATGAAGTTGAAGCTGCGACTTTCTGTGTAACCTTTCTTGCACTAGAGTCGACTTCAGGTGTTAGGACCTTTAAATGCCTTCTTGTTTTTAAGACATGCCTCAAAATAACTTTTTGTAAATATAAATACAATTTATTTTGCTCTGGTATTTTCCTCTTGGAACAACATTTCAATTAAAAAAATGGACTTGATAGTCTTAGGTGAGGTCCTCGATGCAGGGGCCTGAAAAATCGCATCTCCCCTTGATGAGGATTTGCAATGATGTTTTTTAGTATTACATAAGTATCATAATGATTTACCTAGACAATATATTTTAAATATAAATTACTTTTCTTTTAATGGAAAAAAGAACAAAAATATGCTGAAATACGAGAACTTTTCATTTTATCATTTTTCTTCTATAAACAAATATTAAGCCAAACTTGTCGCGAATAACACCAACTGACTAACATATCCCTTTCTGGCAAAGAACAGATGTTAGAACAATATTTATTTTAAAGAAATCCTTTTTATGTCTTTGTATAGTTTCACTGAATATGAACCAGTTTTTTAAGAAAATTTAATTGTCCTGGATATGGTATTAAACAATATCCGTTAAGGAGACTAATTTGACAGCTTTGAGGAGTGTAAAGTAACATTAATGCCAGGTCTACCCTTTTAAAGGCCTCATACAAGTATTCTATAACACATATTGGGCTTTTAAAGGGTTGATAGGAGATGACGGTGGCTCAGTGGTTTACAACACGGACTGACACCTAGGTACCAGGTTCAAATCCAGTTCGTTCCATAGAAACACTTTCACTTACGAAGTGTGCAAATTTTACGTGATCCATTCTGTAAGTAGTCGATGTCTTTCTAGAAAGAATCCTAAAAAATAGAAATATCGAGGAAACCTATACCAACAATAGAATCATCTGATTCATACAGAATGAAGTAATTAAAGGCTGGATCTGGCATTAATTCTATTTTACATTAAATGAAAATGCATTGGCTGGTATATATATATATATATATATATATATAGAGAGAGAGATATATATATATATATATATATATATATATATATATATATATATATATATATATATATATATGCAATAATTTGAAAACAAACTAAAGTATCCTTCTTTAAAATAGTGGCTCGTTATGGCAATAATTCAGATTTGAGAAATTAAAAAGCAAACATTATCGAAGTATATAAATACACATTAACATTTGACAATTACTTTCTGAACTTTGGTTACTTTTACAGAATTTGAACCGAACTGTTTTTCATCCCAATTCCAACCTGAACCTAAGATAACCCTAAAATAAGTTTTAAATTTAGTTATGAAAACGTCGGTTTGGTTCGGTTCAAATTCTATTGAAACAGCAGATTAGGCATTAAATAAACAAAAAGTAAAATTAAAACAACGAACCAATCAACTATAATAGAATATTCAAAACATTTGGTAAATTTCCATCAGTTTGGCATCCTGAAGTGAGATTTAGTCCATATTTTGATTTGAAGGAGTCGAAATGATTACAGGCATCAAGTAAAAATATTTCGCAATGCGATACAGTTCAATTACAATAATACTAATAAAAGCAACCTATAAAACAATAAAATATACAATGTAAACACAATTATCAATGTTCTTTTTTGTTTTGTTCTGTTCTGTTTTGCAACATATCAACCCTTTTGGGTAATTTACTGCCGATTCCATTTATTTTGGTAAAAGGGTTTTATGCTTGAGGTTCATAATATTTTCAAATGTTTAACAGATTTGGATGAATTTGTGTATAATTTTTTGAGTAAACAGTTTGCAATTGATTCATTTTTTCCGAGTGAACTTCTGCTTATTTAACTTTTAGATATTAGATTTTGGGGTATAAACCCACTATTTTCAAAAAGGATATCATTATTTCCACTCTGATGTCTGTAAAATGTTCTTTCATGGAACCAACAGTGCAGTGTTTTCGTCTCATAGGATCAAACATTCTAACATAAGGTGTTTCACTGTGCATGAAACTTGGCAAGTCGCACACCATGATGGCTCCTTCTGCTCAAGCAGGAATGAGTGAGTGGCTTGTGTGTGGCCAATACGGATTTGAGCGAAGATGAGTTCCCCCATTCGTGACTTTCTACAGCCCTGCCTCCATTCTCTTAGATCAGGTTGCATCCTAAACGGTGTATTGAATGTGTTACTTCTACATCTAGACTAACATTTCGCACTGATATATGCATGAATATTTGTCTTGACGTTTGTGTATAGAAATTTAACTGTTGAAAGTGTGTACGTTGAAGCACATGAAGCTCTTCTAACTCTAAAAAGACAGAAACTAGCGTTACAATACTATATAAAGATAAAATCATGACCAGTAAACCCAGCATACGATACCAATATTCAAGCCAAAGTACAAAGAAGTATACCAAAGGAAAAATGAAATAACACCTATAGAAATAGAATCAATAATCAAAGAAACCAACATCCCACTCGAAAATATACATGATACAATCCAACCAACAATACCCCCGTTGGAAATAACACAACAAAAAGAAGACTGGAAAACGAATAAACTCAGTAAAACTACCATACATCCTCTCATTTTCCAAGAAAAACTAAATAAAATCCTAGATCATTATCCCAAATATACCGCAATATTTACAGACTAATCGCATGACAAGAACACAACAGGATATGCAACTGTACATGAAAATAAAACTATCAAACAACATCTTCCTAAAAAAACATCTATTTTTAGTGCAGAATCCAATGCCATAGATTTAGCACTTAATATTATCTCTCACAGTAAAAAGAAAAACTTCCTTATTCTTTCCGACTCCTTATAAGTATTAGAAACATTGAAAAATAAAAATCTGGATAACCCACTGATCATAAAACTAGTATGTAGAATAACATCATTGCTGAATACCAAAGATATTATATTTTGTTAAATCTCAAGTCACAAAAGATTCTGAGGAAATGATAAGGCTGACACAGCAGCCCAAACTGCCTAAAAAGAGCCCGTCAACAACTATCGGTGAAGTATTTCGCTAACATTAACTATTAACGCTAATTATTATTAACAACAACACCAATAATAATTATTATTTTAATAATCTTTTTGTAAGTTTACGCAATGACACATCCAAGTAAGGATCGAAACAAGTTCGTAATTTATCCTTATAAAGCCCAAAAAAACATCAGCATGTACAAGAGAGCCCTAAACATCTCAAGAATAGTTGTAAAACATTGTACTTTGTTTTGCCGAAATCATTTTTATAATAAAAATATTCCCACAATTCAGTTGGTGCATGCGCGTAAGTCTATAACGTTTTAACCGGAAGTAATTTATACACATCAGTTGAAATGTATTCTCCCCACAAAATTAAGAATTCTCTAAGCTCATAACGTTGGTAATATAAGTAAGATCTTCACTCAGTTTCTTTAAATAGTGTGATTTTGATTGCTTTGGACTATTTGAAATCTGAGCTCATACCTTATTATAAGGCACCAGTCCTGGAATTGGTAATTCAGCTCCTCCCTTTTTCTCTCTCTCTCTCTCTCTCTCTCTCTTCATATATATATATATATATATATATATATATATATATATATATACACCGGCATATCAACATTAATCGTCGATAACATCAAGACGAATTTCAACTTGACTGCGATAAATAGGTCTCAATCAAGAATGGTTACACGAAAAAAGAAGATAAAAAATATGCTTATACTTTTGACAAAGGTTTATACACCGAAAGTGCTCAAGTTTTTAGAATAAATAAAAATATTCTCCTTATTACATATATATATATATATATATAGTCATATTATAAGACGATATATTACGTATATATTTCTGTGCCTGTATTTACTTCAACAGTGCTCAATACAAGAGTAAAGCTTAGAAGTAGTACAAAATATACTTATGGCAAGTGATCAACGCAGAAAAGTGTGTGTTTCATTTAATCAAAGGGAGTATTCAGCTTTAGTGTATCCTACGTTTCATAAGTAGGTATATATATATATATATATATATATATATATATATATATATATATATATATATATATATATATGAAATTAAAATGGAATAAGCGGAAGACTTAAAAAAGCTCAACGTTTCGCCCAAATGTTATATGGGCTTTGTCAAGAGTGAACGAAAAAATGCAAAAAATGACAAAAGACTGAATTTTTTTCGTTCGCTCTTGACAAAGCCCATATAACATTTGAGCGAAACGTTGAGCTTTTTAGGTCTTCCGCTTATTCCATTTTAATTTCATACCGTCGGATTATTTTATCCTTTCATTTATTCATATATATATATATATATATATATATATATAATAATTTTATATGAATATGTATTATTATTCTAAACCAGTTGCAGTGTCACCTTTGACTCATCAGCCTGATATTCAACCCTTAATTAAAATTGGAATGAAGATAATTTAAATTGTATAAAATGTCAAATTATCAGACATATGCAGTAAGCTTTAGTCATATAGTGTTCAACAGCAGAGGCCGTGACATCGCTTTACGCCTAGTGTGACAGCTTATTTTTAAATTCTCCTAGAGGTTCATTCCTTGTTTTTAAGGGGGCGATAACAATTTTCTTTTATATAAATATTTATTATTATTAGTTGCAGACATCGGTGTTTCGCGCTTATGCAATCGTTAGTGCAGGAGAGGGTAATTACTGCCGGTCGAAGGCGTGTGTGGTCGAAGTAAACGTGTGCGTATGTCTGTAATTGTACATGTACACGATTTTTGTCTGAATCAATTTCCCTGAGTCCTCTAAAAATTGAAAATTCTACCAATTTTGTGTTTGCACTTAAGCTTATATTAAATTACTGTAAATCCATAAACTGTTTAGTCATAAAGGGTCAGACTTACCAAGTCGTAATAGAGTTTCTATTAATAATCAATCTTTTATTTTGCAAATTGGATTGTTGTTCTTATTTGATTTGTACATTTATTTAGTGTCAACTTTATTTTAATCTTAACATTTTATGGACTCCGTACATTGGATGATGTTATACATGTTGTTTAAATTTACTCGTTTATTGTCACTCTCTCTCTCTCTCTTTATATACATACAGGGTGATTCATAAGTAACTTCACTTAGCTATTTAAAATGATTACCATATGAAGCACAAACATACTATGAACTTTTGATAGTTGTTATCTTACTCTCTAATTACTGCTATTTGTTATTTTGAATGTGTTCGTTGTGAACAGAAAGTCTCCTTCGCACAACACCATAATAAATCAAATATGCTACAAAGAGTCGTAAATTCCTTGCAAAAAAGAATGGAGCTATGCATGCAGAACGAAGGTGGAAATTTTGAAAATTTGCTGTAATTTTGAACTCAAATGAATGAATTTGTTGAATAATCTTTCTGTTTTGTATTACCGTATTTTTTAACTTTAGAATTTCAAAAATAAATAGCTAAAGGACTTATGAATCACCCTATATATATATATATATATATATATATATATATATATATATATATATATATATATATATATATATAAAGTTAAGTATGTGTCTCCTAAACTAATGAACCGATCATTATGAATTTTGGAATATATATTTTCGGCAACAGGGTTAATAACATGGCTACATTAGTTTCGTAAAATTTACTATTCAGGGGGTGCACGCACCCAAACTCGCACATGCTTCAAAACTATTTAAAATAAGTTAGATACAAAAACTTTAATAGAGAAAAAATTGCTCTACATCAAATTCGGAGTTTTTTAAGTAATACATTTTAAATGAAATGGTGCACGCGCGTGAGCGTCAATAATATGTATGTGGTTGGTATATCCGAAACGGTTGAACTTATGAATTATTGAATATGTATTCTATGAAACAGTGTGGATAACGTGGGCACATTATTATTTTTTTAAAGTTTAGCATTTAGGGGATTGGCATTGAAACCATACCATAACCCCAAAGAAAATATATTAAGATTTAAAACTAATGCTATATTTATTGCTTATACTCGTCCTGTGGCGGTTATTCTACTAATTTAATATAAAAACAAATTTACATTTTCTTTTACAAATCTTGGATTTAATGGATTACTCCTCAATTTATATGGTTCGATTCTTATTTTGTTTCATTTAATCAAGAAATATAGTCGACCAAGAAGAAAATTTATAGGGTGCTCCACGACCTGCATTTCTAGAATCAATTTCATATGTGCTTAATAATAAATATGCTAATATATAAAATTATCTCGGCCGAGTTTTAGAAATCAGACATAAATAGCATTGCATTTAACATAATGATATTTGATTCTTCCTAGCTAATTTGTCTTATTTCTTTCAGTACGTTTTTTTGAATTACAGAAATTTATTACGTTTCAGTTTGTTTTAAAAAGAAATATATTCCGGTTAAGATGCTTATTACGATGGCGACAATTTTAAATAATGAATTAAATAACATAAGAGACATAACTCATATTTTAACCTGTCAATATTTATCTGAAAAGAGAGTTTTACATAACTTTTTCTATTTCATTTTTTTTATCACTTCTCCATATTCATAAAATTTTGTGACCACTTTGCGTGTTCCTGTATATGTTTGTGTTTCTCACATATACGTGACTTTCACATCATTGTTTTTTTATTTACTTAATGTTTGAAATAATAAAACAATAAAAATTAAAATTGTTTTATTTATCTATAACTTTAAAAGTGTGCAACTAAACATAATAAACGATTATAAACTAAATACACGGCACATCCCACTGAAACAAAACGGTAAGGTGATATGGTCAAAAATTCATCATACCAAGTTCAACATATATAATATAAAGGCAGACTAGTTGTCAACAAAGCCAGCAATAAATCTGCACCGGGCCCGAATAGAAGACCCTTCTTACTTTGCAGATGATGTTCTAAAGTGCTTAAGCGGCTACATATAAATTTGAGGTTGGCATATAAAAACATTCATGTCAGTAACCAGTAGATGAAAGCAGACAGCCTGTACATACCCAAGGAATAAAACTCACAAGCCATAAACAAATTTCACCCAATTTCACTTCTAAATGTAGAAGGAAAACTATTTTCCGCAGATACGGCTTCAAAACTAACCAAATATCTACTCTTAAATAAATCCATATAGATACTTCCGTGCAAAAAAGTGCACTCCCTGGAATAGCTATTTGTCTGGAGCATAGACGCATGATATGGGAGACTATCTAAAGAGCAGAGGTTAATTAGACAGACTTGGATGTCATATGGTTCAATTTGGCTAAAGCATATGGATCTGTGCCTCATCAAATTATTTAACTATCTCCTCAGATGCACCACATTCCCAGAGATTCTGGCAACATATTTCAATGGGTTTTATATGCGGTTCACCACAAATAGTTTAACTGCGAACTGAATGAGAATCGATGTGGGAATTGCAATGGGATGTCAGGTGTCACCGATACTATTCGTTTTAGCGTCGTAGATACTTATCAAAGAAGCACAGAGCAATGCAAACCCTACTACCTTGGGAGGAGAATGCCAAATGTCATGATTAAGACTTTAATGGACGATTCTACGATCTACACATCAAATCAAGCTGAGACACGCACGTTACTCAGTATGGTGGATTATCTGATTTATCTGGTCCATAATGACCGTCAAGCCTAAGAAGTCCAGAATCCTCTCCCTCGGGAAGAGGAAAGTACATTAACATATCTGTTTTGCAGTAGGTGGTCAGAAAAACGATAAGCTTTGGTAGATAGTATAATGAGACCTTGAAAGACACCAAGCAGGTTAAAGTGGAAAACAAAACAGTTGATGAGTGTCTAAAAACGATCGGGCGTTGGGAAGCAAAAACATCGTAAAAGGTGCCCAACAGTCACAACAGGGAAACTGGACGAACTAGGAAGAAGCTATTTTAAGATCCCTTATCTGGAATGACATTTAGCATATAGGGCCGGTTAAACAACTTACGACGTGCTTCCGCCAATGATCAACCTCGTCAAATAGAAGGAGGGTGATTCAACCTCTCTTTCGTATAAGTTAAACCCTTAAACAATAGACATGTTCTTAGTTCTTGCAGAGTGATCATGACTGATATACGTGGCGGCATAACAAGGTACTTGATGAACTAACCACAACAATAATAGTTATGTGTAGCCGAAGCAGCTAACATAAGCCCGATTTTGTTTCAGAGGAAGGAATATGGATCGGGTCTAAGCATACAGCTGGCTAATTATTAGTACTTGGCTTAAATATTATGGACCAGATGGCGATTGGAATGTCGCCGCAGATCTTCCCGGCAGACGCCATTATTATTCCAAAATTATACGTCAAGAACAAACACAAAACTTATCTTGGTTGAACTCCATAGTCGAGTAGACGAAACAACAACAATACAAGATAAAGAAATACGAGGACCAACAAAAAAGAGCTGGACCCTGCAAGTTATACTATAATCCTTCGTGCTGTTGAAATTGGAACAAGAGGTTTCCTCACCGGCTCTCTGCGTCAGCTTTTAGGCCAGCTTGTAATTAAAGGACGATAAAGAGTCGCAGCCAGCGAACACGTCATAGAGATAACCTAACAATGTGCAATGTGACTCTGACCACGGTTATATAATAGCAACCAAAGGTGTCCACTGTATTGGTATCTCTGTGATAAAGAAATTCGATACGGGCACGTTTTCACGCAACGAAGACGCGAAACATGCGGCCGTTCAAAAGACACGTAGAACCCTCAGCTTTTAAGCGTTGTGTTTCGATTTTATTGAAAAGTTTATGAAGTCGATGCTTAAAATGCAATTCAGATAATGTAGCCTCACATCAGTGAGGGAGGGATGATACATGACAAAACCGTCGATGGGAAATCTCTAAAACGGTGCGCATTCTCTACTGATGATAGCTATTATCTGGAGACAAAAATGAAATATTTGAAATGTAAATAGCGGATGAAACACACACACACATATATATATATATATATATATATATATATATATATATATATATATATATATATATATAATCCCGCAAAGTAAGCTGTTTATTCCAAACAACAATACCTTATGTGGTCCGCTCGCTTACTGACGAGTTTCTGTTACTGTTCCGCTCGCAACTTTCCTTTTTTTATTTTTAATGTGAAACTAAAAAGGATATTAAAGTAAAATGACTTCACTCTATTCCGGGCAACACCGGGAACGTACAACTAGTCATTAATAAGGTCTAAAATGTGCCTGTTTACGGCAAACCAATGTTTTGGGGATTATTTAAGGTGCCAACAATATCTATAATATATTTTATGGAATTGTTATTTCATCTGTAGGGAAGGAAAATGCGCGTTCATACCGTTCCCGATGAGAATACGTGAATGCAATAGATCCGATAGGAATTGAACTCGGTATCGCCGGTTCCTTAAACCAATCACGGCCTAACACAGTATTAATCCCATAACTTTAATGGTGTAAGCTATATTATGTACTGTGTTCACGAGAGCTGTGTTTATCGATAGCTTTGAAATATGTTCACGTCCGACCTCTTTGTGCTTATTAAAGGGTCTAAGCATTTATCCGTATTTATGAATCGGTTGTGGGACGGATCATTCTAGATAATATGCTCTGAAGGAAAGCATTGTGTGATGTTCGCCATTAACTGAATGTTAATAAATTCAGCATAAGTAGATAATATACTTTCACGCGACGTTATTTACAGCATCAAAGAAGATATCAGTTTGTTAATCTAAACATTCTTTGAACTTGAGAATTATTTACATCTTTGTTTCTTCTTTCTTTAGAAGCTGTTAAACGTTTTTATCGTTTTTTAGCAATTCCTTTTAGAACGGGCCTATTTTTCAAACGAAACCTAATTACCAAATCAATAAGAAAATTAAAAAAATGAGAATCTAGTTGCCCACGAGTAATTGGCATTATATGTTTCGTTTTAGTCTGATAGGGTCTTTTCATCCGTGCATGTTCTCTTTTATTATATTTTAGTAGGACGTTTCTTTGATAAAGTACTTTGTAGAATTTAAAATGACAGAATAGAATGTACTTTTGGACTTTATTAAAATATAAAGCAAAAATCAAGTATTTGTATTCTTTTTTGTTCTCAACTAAATGACATCAGTAAACTTACGATAATAAGAGCAATAATATTTGATTAAATTACTTTCTATCCTTGAAATAAAATGAAGTAAAACGTCATATTTTCTTTTTTATGGACGAAATTAATGTTATACCCACTTTGATCAAAATGTCTACTTGTCTAAGCATCCTGGCTAATCTAGGTTCAGAATATATGTGGCTATAGGGGTCTATTTAAACAATTAAGTTAGCTTATCGAAACAGTTTACTGCGGTTTTATGGTTGATACTAACATCAGAAGTATATAATGATCCCTTATGTGTTTTTGTGAAGTTAATTTTCCTCTGCAACTTTGGCTATTTTAGACTGAAAACTAAACATTTCATATGCTAATATTTTAAACTGACCACTTACAGCACTTCCTAATGCGTTTTTTTTCTTTAAAAATATGTTTAAATTTCCTTTTCTTGTAAATATAATTACATATATTCTGATCTAGTGATTCTCCCAAATACGTCTTTCACAAAGAAGGTGGCAGACACTTTCACCCTCTAAAGAGTATCTACTCCCCATCACTCAAATACACAGGGAAATTTTCTTAATATACTTACTTAGGCTTCAATTCCATTTATTATTTCATTTTTGAACTCTTACTATTTCCTACATACTACAGTAGATTTTAAATATAAATAACGAAGGCTTTATACATTTCATTTTGATTCTTCCAGTCGTTATGACTGTATTCGAGGAATAAAGGAATATCGGATTGGATGTCAGATACACGGACCGTCATTCTTAATCAGAAAGACCTTCCTGCGACTATTCATGTCATCTTATTTTATTTCTTCTATAACATTTTTCTCATCATTCGTCACGTGAAACAAAGAAAATTCACTATTTATTAGGATTTACACACTAAATTGTGTCGATCTCTTGGTATGCTATTCCGTATAAATTATTCTCATCTTCCAGAATAGAGCTGAATATAGCAATGAACGAACAGCTTCTCGATATGCCTATTCTGCTGGCGACTTTTGCGATCGCGTACGTAATTTTTTACGAATGTATACTTTTCCAATACCACATACTACACTTAGCTGCTTTTTCAAAAATAAAATCATGCATTTATTTTCGCAAAAAGCCTACTATTAAATATGTTCTTATTATCGCAAATAGATCACACGTTACTACGATGCGTTTAAATCTTCGGACGCAGATTTCATATTTTACTTTGTTTTTCGACCAGCGCTGGTAAGAAAATATATATAATTCTCGCTAAAAATCATCCGTTTCTTAATGTGTGTGTTTTTTTATTAACATACGTCGCACGTTCGTTGTTTCGTTAACCTTTTTGGTGCTGGTGTTTATGATCGATACCAAATTCCTGCCCTGAAAAACGTTCGATCATGTGATATTATTCTAGCTCTTGATAAGGAAAAAATTACCCAATCCAGGGACATTACCGTTTGCTTCTATCGATTCGTTTTTGTGTGATGGGACGATTCCAATATTTTCATGATTGCGATACGATTACCGATTCTGTTCAAAATTCGCGATTCCGATACAAT
>OY744516.1:134942040-134947040 GCA_963556195.1 Sepiola atlantica | reverse complement strand
ACTCAAACATTTATTTTTATTTTATATTTTCCACGGTCAACACCTTAAGATGAAATATCCTATTTAAGTCATGTAAATTACTTACATTTAAATAGGTTATTTTCTGATTTCTTTTTGAGAATTAATACTGTAATACTTATATATTTTTAATCAAATCATTATTTTATAATCCACCTGGTAACACTGGGACACGGGTCCTTCTAGTATTGTTATGAAAATCTATCTGGAAAGATATATAAGCATTTGTGTGCGCAAATTCTGCTGTCTAAATTAAGATTTGCTCCTATTTGTAGAAGTTATTTTTTATGTTATATATATTAGGTTAACATATAAAACTAGCCGTTTAGATATAATACCGAAACTAAGTTGACTTGTACATATATAATAAGCTCTAATATATTTTCAGTAGAACTTTATAACAAAAAGTAATGATAATTTGGGCTCATCTGAACAAAGATGAAGCAAATTTAGTACTATTAACTATACACACGGATATATATATATGTATATATATATATATATATATATATATATATATATATATATATATATATATGATATCATATCACAATAAATAAAATTTATATAAATCCAAATGATACCCGAAGTTATCGAATTTAGATTACAAAGAACAGCCCAGTATTTAAGAGTAAATACATATTAATTTTGAAAATTTATTATATTATCATTTCATAACAATTTATCTCCAAACCAAGTCATCTGGTTCACAAAAAAAATCTGTATAGTAAAGAAAATTTAAAGTAATTTACCTTAAATTGTTAAGAACCTCCGGGGCAAAGATGTAAATTGACGAACAAAGAAATAATAAAGCAAAAAAGCATATTCCTCCATCACCCGAAAACAAAGATTTAACAATGCTAATGCAAAAAACACGAAGAGTTAAAAACAAGCACTGTGCAAAAATACTGATTTGATGTAATAAGTCAAAGATGCAAAAATCGGTAACCATTGACTTCCATGCCGAACTTGTTTTTACTCTTTGTTTATTTCATAACCATTGCTAAATCTTCTCTGTTGGAATAATAGAAAGAATAAGTTTTATTTCTGATTATTTTTCTTTTGACGATTGTATGTTTACAACTTGGTCTGGGCGAAGTTTTGTTTACTATACAGACGTTTTGAAACCAGATAAATTGGTTTGAGTATAAAATATTATGGAAATATAGTGTAAGACATGTTGATATATATATATATATATATATATATATATATATATATATATATATATATATATATGTAAAAATAAAAATGGAATAAAGAATAAGCAATTCAACAACTAACAAAAATAAACTCAAAAACTCATGTTGTAAAGTTCCACCGAGATATTTCGGCCGTAGATACGACCATTTTCGATCAGTTAATCTATATATATATATATATATATATATATATATATATATATATATATATATATATATATACAGGGCTTTACGGAGCCCTCATTTTTGCTGAAGCGAAGGAGAGGGGGCTCATTTTATATTCAGCGGGAGTTAAGCGGGAGCAACTCCACTTGGGACTAAAGAGCGGTGGTTTTATCGCTCCGCGCTCCTCGCGCCAAAATTATTTGATTTTCTTTTTTAAACATTAGTTTTTTTATTCAGCAATATAAAGGAAAAGTAAAGAAACTCTTAGAGTTTACTCTGAATTATATTTTTAAATTATATCTTTGGTATATATGAGAGAGAGAGAGAAAGAGAGAGGAAGAGGGAGTGGAAGGGAGAGAGAGGGAGAAAGAATGAGAGAGTTACACATGGAAACGGAAACTGAACTTTTCCGGTTTTTTTCACATCTATGTGTTAAATTTTTGATAGGACAGTGTTCTTAAGGCAGGAGACAATTTGGCATCAATTGTCTTTAAATGCGCCAGTGAGTCTATAGATGTCTTTGAAGTTATTTTCTTATAGATTTGAACATTTTTTTGTATTTATGAAAAGGATGTATATTGCTGATTGAATTTAAAAAAGCAAATAATTAGACTTTCTGACTAATTTGTTGTCTTTTTAGAACCGAAAGTAGCATAGATATATTTCTTTTTCTTAAAATATCTATCATCGAATGTTAAAATTGTAAACAGTTTGTAAGAGATTTCAAATATAGACGTTTTCACCTTTTTTATTCAAATTTTTAATTTTAATAAATGTTTTCGCCCGACCTAGGAAAACTTACTCCAGTTAATTTTTCGGTGGAGGAAAATTTGACCCGATATTTTTTCAACTCCCAACTAGCCCATATATTTTGTAGGAAATTTTAAGACATTAAAATGGATCTCTGAATTGTTTATTGAATATTTATTGATATTTTTTGGCCAACTTATGAGAAATATTTTTTTTAATTCAATCTTTAAAAAATAAACTTCATTGGGTTTTTTTCGCTCCAAATTTTACTATTGAAAAGAAAATGGATAAATCGATTTGTTTGAAAGTACTTGCGCGTTTCTCTGTTGTAAATAATAATATACATTATACAATATAGTTACGTTTATCAAAGTGTAGTATCTGTTCCGATGGATACTGCACCCCATAGACTGGTATTGTCTTGGCCTTCGGGGCTTGATTTACGCTGTACAGTTCTAGGAAGGCCACCCTCTCAAGCTTTGCCTCCCCTCTTTGGGGAGAAGTAAGTTTATCGCTTACTGCCTGAGACCCCCCCCCTACCGAGAAATGCCGACGGGGCTGCCCAGACATTTTTTGTAGGGCAGAGAACTCTCCTTCTCGGGCGCTGGCTTTTCAAATCCTACTTTCCCGACCTTGTGTCACATCTTACATTGTGGGAGGAAGATAAATAAAATAGTTACGTTCGTAAAACAAACAAATATTAAACAACAGTACGGCGATTAATGTTGGCCTGGCTGTCTCTCCTCTCCCAGCGAAATGTTTTCTTTAAAAAGAAAATAATCACTAATAATGTTTAAAAGTAAAACTTTATTTACTTAAAACAAATCTAAATATATCTGGTCAAATTTTCCTTTCCTGAAAAAATAGGTTGTTAATGTAATGAATATTAAAATTGTTTTAAAATACTTCAGGGAATTTTCTATTTCTATTTTATACCTCAGGAAACGAAAATTAGGGTATAATCCTATACTTCGTCCGACATGTTCTATAACTCTCAAAATATTAGCGAGATTTTGTCAAATATTATATTACGGTCTTACACTTAAAGTGACATCTCAACCCATATTGACGAGATCCTTTGACCACTCATTGGCAGAATAGAACGTTTATGAAAGAAGGTACATTTTTATTATGGAGCGCTGAAAAAGAGCCGCTCCTTTATTATAGGAGTTGGGCAGGAGCGGCTCCTTTTTGAAAATGGGGAGTGTGAGAGGAGCCAGCTCCAATTTTGGGCGCTGGAGCAGGTGCGGGAGCAGCTCCAAAAGTAGTGGAGCGCGTAAAGCCCTGTATATATATATATATATATATAATGTTCTTAGCTTGACACTTTATGATCATTATTATTGATATAGATATTTTATAGGATAGCAAGCCCTTTATCTCGAATATCTGCTGTCTTGATTTAATATTCAGCATTATTTTTTTAGAACGTTGGTTCCTTGTTATATATATATATATATATATATATATATATATATATATATATATATATCTGAGAATGGTAGTTTGCTATAAGAATTGCTGGTAAATAAGTATGTAGGTATTTATGAAGGCTGATAGAAATGTAGAAAAACATGAATCACCATTCCCGTCTGTCTGTATATATATATATATATATATATATATATATATATATATATATATATATATATATATATATATATAATGTGTGTGTGTGTGTTAGAACGATTATTCGGAATCGGGAATCAGAAAAATCGGTGTTTTTTGGAGTCTCGGTATCGGGAGAATTTTAGCCTTATTTCCTCTTTTAAAAACGATTCTTCTAATGTATTTATTTTATTGTTAAAATCTTTATTGTTCATTGATAAAATGATAAATATTTATTGATTTTAATCTACCAGTAAAACTAAAATTTATAGATCATAGTAAATAACTTAATTTCTAATGACACCGGAATAAATGACCCGGTAAAAATGGCCAAGGAAAAAAATCGAACGAGTGGATAAGTGGGAGAAAGTTGCACAACTGAAAAATATCGAGCAAAATCTCATGGGATACAATGCATAATGCGAAATCATTAATTAAAAAAAGAAATCATATTTCATTTAAAAGTAGATGAGAACTCTCCGCTTATCCCCCCACCTCAAATATAATTCTACTTATTTCGAAGATCAGGCGATTTTAGAATATCAATCTATAGTTGTATTGGAATCGGGAATTCAAAACAGAATCGGTAATTGTATCGGTATCGGGAAAAAAACATTGGAATAGTCTCATAACTAACACACACACATATATATATATATATATATATATATATATATATATATATATATATATATATATATATATATATGAGAGAGAGACATACATATATAATTAAATAAATATTAAATTACTTTTGCCTACAGACGCCGACGTTTCAAGCGTTTGCTATCATCAGTGTAAGAAAGTGACAATTTCATACGGTCGGCAGAGCACGAACCCGATACAGAATCAGCGTAGACTCCGCAATCTAGCGCTTTCATTCCACGACCACGAGAAATTATCACGTAAATAAAGGAAATTTGATTCGAGTTGTGCTTTCAAAAACCGGGCCACAGACAGTAGACAGTCAAGAGGGTTCAACGAACATTGTTTTGGGAACCTTGCGTATAGCTAAGTGACAGTCTATTTTTAACTCTCTGAACAAGAGGAACTTATAGCAATATGTTATTAAATACTATAAATTATTTTTTACCTGCAGACAACCGCGTTTCAAGCTTTTGCTATTCACAGTATAGGCGTGACAATTTCAGACGGTATATATATATATATATATATATATATATATATAGTCTCGGAAGTTCTTTTAACCTTCAAAACTGGGGAAAAAAAAAAATTTTGTTGAAAGATTTTAGTCTA